>OU893345.1:19115636-19581252 GCA_918026875.4 Diatraea saccharalis
AAAAGTATACTTGCGATAATATTACGATATACCGGAAATAGCAGCAGATAGATCTTATGAAGTAATTATCATTACATTAAAGACGTGTTTTCTTATTAAAATATTCTGTTTTCCCTTTCTCCGAAGTAAAAAATGACAAGTATAAAATATTTCATAATTCAAATTATCATTTTTAATCAGCAGCCCGCATAATTACTTTACTAATAAAGATGTTTGTGTTGTAGATGTTTAAGGTCACACCCATTGCCCGGTAGAGATTGTTATCTATTAAATTAATTTAACTCCTAACTAACTATCTTACTCTAGAGGCATGGCGTGATGATTTAAACGATTTTTGTAGTAATTTGAAAACAACAACAGGAATTTTATTTATAGAAATTTCGTGGTTAATTGTTGTCTTCATGTTATATATAACGGTATGCTTATTAATTTTACATGAAATATGCGATATTAGGAGTTGATATTATATGTTATCTGAGTCATTGCCATTTGGTAGTGATTTATGCGCAGCCGGTGTCACCGCGCGACGCTCGTCACGACCGCGCGCAGCGTGAGCGCATTCAGAGTCTACAAATTGAGACATCGGGTCTTATTGACCCGAGCGGGGCATTAGCGGGGTTAGCTGATTATGTATCAACTGTCCAATTATAATAACACGCTGCGAGGACGATTACTAATTCTTGTATTAAAAGAAATCATTGATATATTTTAAGCCGTTCCGTATATAAAATATATCGTTATGTTATTTGACTAAAATATGATTCTGTTTAACGAATCGTTTATAAATATTGTATGGGATGGATAGTCTCTCAACTCTTTCAGTATTTTTTCGACAGCTATAAACAAACAGCGGATGGCAATAAATTATGACATTTTATAATTGTTTACGTTCGCGTCTGCCACGAACAATGCAGCGTGTTTCATTTGTAAAGTGCCACAACACGAGCCCTTTCTTCGGTTTTGTTTCTATAAAGTCAATAAATTTTTGTTTTGGTTGAACCAACTAGACCACTCGCTGCTACTTACCATTCAAAACTACAACTTACAATTTGAACTCTATCACATTAAAATAAAGTTCGAAAATTATTGTAGCTTTTGTATAATACTCTGCCAAAGTTTACAACTGTCATATATTACAATTTTTTTCTCAGTTCCTAAGTTTTATGGAGCCCCTGAATGGTCACCATTTTACAAAAGGAACGCTGTACAAAAGATGTCTAATTTGTTTTGGTTATTTTCAATTGTGTTATTGTTTCATCCATTTATTGTGCTGATATTGCGTTTGTGTTCAGACTGCGGGGGTCGGGAGCTTTCTATTAAATATATAAACATTTCAGTTGACAAACGTCAGTTCAATAGAAATAGAAATTTCACGAAAATTAGTGCATCTGCCTGCGAGTAACTAAAGATCGATATTGTTTTTGTTTGCGTTATTTTTATTAGATCGTTGCTTCAAATAATATCTTATGCATTACTTTTGAAACAGTGTTTTCTAAATAAGCAATACAATCAGGAAAGTTCTGTTATCTATCTATAGTATATAAAGCTAAATTGTTTTATATAGCTTCTTTAGGAAATATATATACTTGTTATATTGTGCCTATACTTTTAATTATAAACCACATTTGAAATGTCTCTCCTTTTTAAACTATAGCTATTCGTATAATTGTTGGAGAAAACGAATGTAGGGACAGAAATGAAACTGAAGAACATAGCCTTATATTATTACTTACCTTTTGGAAGTTAAAATTTTTAATTTGATCTTTATCACAATAAAATTAAAGTCTAATAATGATTATAAATCATAAAGGCTTATATATCACTAATTACACAAATGTATAATCGATTAAAATAATTCCTAATTTTATACTATATTGCTTCTTAATGTATTCTCGATAATATTATGATGTCACTTAATTCGTGAGAACGTGTTGCTTATTAGTTATTGGAATCCATTCTCCAACTCATAATTACTTGTCAACGTTAAAATAAATGTGTGAACACGACTCCAAATATTAATTCTTCCTAATGATTTACACACGTATTTCTGCTAATTTTATATAAAAGACAAACACCAAACCATATTATTGATAATTATTAAGATTCACATTCGAAGGGTGTACTGTTGTAACGTTCAAACGAGTTACTATCTTTATAGATAAAAAAAATCGTAAAATTTCGTATGAAATCATTAAAAATTTTAGCCTTCGAGTTTAACGAGGTAATATATTAGTGAGGACAAAATGTTGATTTTGATCAATCGAGTAGTGGCTTTAATTGTAGGACAGTCGTAAACGTTGACCGCTTTGTTTATTTGTTCGTATAATAAGCTGTTAATGTCACTCAGGTTTGTTTTAATGCTCGCTGGCGCTGCTGGCACGTAACTGTGCCTCACCGATACTGTCACTTCTACATCGGTAATATTACAAATTTAAACCTTCTTAATCGATCTTATCATGTTTTCGTTTAGCTTTTTATGGTTATTAATAAAAAAAATTCGCATCAGCGTAAAACCCAGGTAGGTTACATCCTGTTTATCGGTTGACATATATATTTTTTAATTAATTAATGACATTACTTTCGCATTAAATGCTTTAGTAATTAACATATTTTGATTTGAAAATTAATAATTTTACTGGTTCACAGTGTAAAGATACACATAAACATAACATATAATACAAACACACACAAACTTACACACATATACACATACTCATACTCTCATATACACTAATATTCTACACATACAGTAGTAATGATAAGAATGCATGCTTTTTAATTTAATTCTATGTGGAATGTTGTTCTTTATATAATGGAGGTGGGCGTTTGTGGCTGCAACGTAGTTTTTAAACTAAAGCGGCTGCTTTCGTACACTATATTACATGTAAAGTGTAAAGTTCTAATAAAAAATATATTATTATTTAACCCAAATACTTGCCAAGCTCGCCTTTTGTTATTCCTTTATACGAGTATTATTTTGTTGTTTTCAAAAGCAGCTTTTATTAACTGCGGGGTTTCAAAATTTGTACCTATTATACATTTTTGAAATTAGAATGTTGAAAACTGGCATTTAGCTTTTTCATTTTAAGGACAATGATACTGACTTCGACATAACAAACGTAAGGATTTTTTTTTTTTATATGACGCATGCAGTTGGGTGGTGATGTCGGAAACTACAAAAATCGGCGCAAGTTCTCTCGGGACAACGTCAGCTTTGCCTATATCATAACATAATACATGCATATTTTAGATTGGGCCAAAATCTGGCAAAACAAAAAATGTGACAGAACTCTAAAATTATGCTCTGCAAACAAATTAATAAATTGATCAGCAAAACACAAAATATTATAAACAGGTTTATTAATTATAATATTTTCGCTGCCATTTGAATAAATTTACCCAGTGGAGACTTAATTTTCGTCAGCGAACGATTAGCTAATAAAAATATAGTAAATTGTCAAGCAGACGTGTTCGATCATCAGCATAATTCAATGGGTTACAAGAAAAAAACTATTGTCGCTTAAATAATCAATCAAATAAACAAATAAACTTTCTCATTCCGGGAAAGTGTCGTGCCATGCCGGTTGCGTTTTGTTACTGTACGTACGTACAATAAGGCATTACAGGACGCAGTGGTGCCACCGTGCGGACAATGCGGATAGGGCAGCTAGGTGATCATCAACTTTACAGGCTGCTCAAATTATAAATGTAGAAACAACATTATATTACATTTTGTCGCAATAATTATTTCGTTACTCACTGAACTAAGTGATGTTAACTAAGCAATAGGGAAGGAAAAATAATTTTGTACTTGAATAAATTAAATACCTAATTCCAAAAACGTAGGGATTTTATTTGAATTGTATAACAATTAATCAATGCAAATGAGTATTACAAAACAATAATTTCATTATATAACCAATATCGATGTCCACAACAGAACTTTATACAAGAAGTGTATTCATAACATCACTGACATCACACATGCTAACTAAGCCTAACAAATTAATAGCTAAATGGGCAAACGCAAAGTTTCCGCAAGTTAAGTTAACTACTAATAAGAGATAATCTAAGTCGTGAAGACCGTACCTCCTAGATACAGTATATTCAGATGTTTGTTTTTTAGAGTATGTTTGTTAAAATTTAGAGAACCTATTGAAACACCCTTTGTATGTATAACGGGGCCTAGAGTGTAACCGCGCAGTAGCCCAGCGCTCACCCCACCAGCGACCAGCGGGCGGCTAAGACAATGTTCAACAAACAAAAAACAACGAAACATCCAACTGAATGGGCCGAAGCCCGGGGTGCTACACCGAAGCGACAGTTGTCCCACGCATAATTTATGCCGGGACACAACAACAAATTGTAAAACTAAGTGAATGCGAATGTCTATTGCCTCTGATAAACAATAAAAGCTACTAAACTATTTGTTTATTAGTGACATAATGGCAGGTCATTAATCCTACTAATGTTATAAACGCGAAGATGGATATTTGAATTTCATGCAAAAGCATTGAATGGATTATGATCAAATTTGTTATACGATTAGTTCTAAGCCTGAATTAACGTTATAGGCCGCTTTTTGTTCCACTAAACGTTTCCCTGGGGACGCATGCGAAACCTCTGGCGGAAAACTTGTACATACATACAATTTAAATAATAGTGGTCATAAAAGAGCGCCTTGTGGAACATATTTTTAAATTTTAGAAACACTTCGTTGAAATCTCCTGCAAGTAGTAAAAGTTGACCGAGTTATCTGCCACTTTTAAGGCAATCGGTGACATGCAGATCGATGCATTATCCCAATGGCAGGTAGTGTGCATTGAATTTTGAGCCAAAAATTGTTTATCTTGATTTCTCATGTTTAAATTACAATGTTTACCCTTTTTTGATGCTATTTTTTAACTTAACAACTTCTTTATTTCAATCAGCCGGCTAATAACGGAAAATGTTTGTAATTTAATGTTAAACGCAAAGTATAAACTCAGTGATTTATGCGTTATTCATATTATTAGAACCGTTAATTTGCATAATCGGTCCGTATTGGAAGCATTAAGATTTTAATTATCAAAGTGATATGGGTGAATGAATATACATACTATCGACTCTTTACGAAGAGGAAACATAATTTTAAATCCAAATTGAAATTATATGGACAACTAAATTTGTGAAAGATACTAATAACTTTAAAACAAGATAATGTTACATCAATTCAAACAGTTAGAATATCGATCAGTGGGCTGGTTTTTATATTAAAAATATTTAGTCGAATCATTATTGTAAATGAAAACATGTGTTGAAAAGCCAACATACACGATACAAAGCAACAGTGACAGGAAGACAGATTACATCACTACATCAACAGATCTGGCGTAGGACGAATTCCTACGATTTGTTCGTCATTGTGTCGTAAAACTGAATGCATGGGCCCGGTGAAACGTGTAATGCCCCTAATAAAACAATAAACCACCCATAGGAGGTGCTTTCTTGGAGCGCAGCACGAACGACACTACTATTGTCCGGTGACATTTCGAGTTTCGAAGGTACACCAAAACATGGCGGAAAGTGTAACAAAAGCGCTCCTATGTCTGTTTTTTAATTTATACGTAATCAAAGAGCAAATAAATGCGTCAATTAATCAGCCAGTGATTTAAGTTAAGGCAAATAACTTTCATTAAATAGTCTCGATTATCAATATAATCGATCAGACGTATTGACAGAGGTGACTTAGATACTACCGTGCTAAATATTTATCCTTGTACGAACCAGTTTTGTTTATTGACATAATAACGGAATGCTGTTGCTTATAAACAGTATTAAATAATGAAATTATAAGTAATTTAATTACTAACTGTTTAAAAATCACATGACGGAATCATGGAATTCAAACTAGAAAATTAGTAACACACATCTCCTAAAGTTTTTGGTAAAATATTATACGAGTACTGAAAATAAAAGAGACTTGATTTGACAACGTTATAAATAATTCTGAGATATGTTTATTCGTAAGTTAACATTACAATAATTAAATAAAGGCCTGCACTGTATAAATTATCTGATGAAATTACACACTTCAAATATCAAACACAATAGATACCTACTTATGCCCAATAAAAAAGCACCTTGGCTTAGAGCGCGACCCATTGTCCACACTAAAAAAAGATCCATAGAACACGATACAATAATAATTTATTGTAATGATATATCGGTTAATCCACCAATTACAAATATAAGGCCACTAATGATCCGATTCTCGATATTGATAACTGTATCGAATATGTATCGATTGGCGTCGTTAATCACAGCGTCCGTCGGCCGGCGTAGATCACCGTGCGCTAATGAACCGACGCAGGCGCACAACTTCATCACAAATCCATACACAATAATGTTGATGTATAGCCGCAGATAAATCTATTAGCGGTTGACATCTCCATCGGCGGCTCACAAGCGCATTATTATTATTTTAATGTTATTATTCAAATTATTATAATCTCGCGGCCATATTTATAGCGTTCGAATAATCCTTTTTGATACGCCGCTTAAGGTGTTACAGGGGCGACGCACACTGGCCGTGTAAAACGCTCATTACATCAAGTCTGTGTCCACGAAAAAGAAAACACGTATACAGAGTGTTTGAAGAGAAATGTTTATATGTATAATACAGGATCACGCGGGCGCAGTCGATGGCGGAAGGTTAGTAGTAGTCCAGCTTTAATTTAAGCGAGCGAAGTTGCGGAAAAACAGCTACTCTACTTAAAAAAAATTTGAAAGACCGATAGGTAGCAATATGTATTTAAGCAAATAGGTAATAGAGAGAAATCAAAATAATATTATAAAATAATAATCTATTAAATAAGATGATAGTACAAGATAGGGAAGAAAGTAGAGCTTTATCAATACTAGTTTTGAGAATACTTCTGAGGTGTTAAACTTATTATAAAAATAAAGTAACAACCGCTTTTTTTTAACCCTGTAGTCGTTGCGCCCATCGAGGTGTAAATGCCTTGTAAAATACGCGTGGG
Organism: Diatraea saccharalis; assembly: GCA_918026875.4. Taxonomy (NCBI): domain Eukaryota; kingdom Metazoa; phylum Arthropoda; class Insecta; order Lepidoptera; family Crambidae; genus Diatraea; species Diatraea saccharalis. The sequence continues at coordinate 19,122,659 of OU893345.1, forward strand.
GATACATCGGGGACAATTTATTTTAAGGAAAGATGCCTTAGCCCGTTCCACCCAAGCTAACCATACAGAAAATATTCGACCGTACATGATAGCTGATAAAGTCCAAATTACTTTTTATATTTTGGAGAGGTTGCAATTTCGAAATATTTCAAATAATTTTCGCCTTTATGATTGAAAGGCTTAAGTACAATGTTAAATGGTGCAAGTTGTTAGTGAGGCTTTACAGGGTCGTGCTGAGCAAGTTGATTGCAACGCGAAAAAAATAAATGACCGGTCGCGCTGCGTCCGCTAATTTAGCTGTCGCCGTAAACCGCTGTTTATTTTAAAACATCGGACAACTTTTTTAGTTTTAAACTTGAAATATTGTCTGTTGTGCATTAGTTAGACATTTAATTAGATGCCATAATTTAAATGCCTGGAATCACTACATATTATAAAACGAAGTCCCCCGCCGAGTCTGCCTGTTCGCGAAAAACTCGAAAAGTACTGGACGAATTTTCATACAGTTTTTAATAAAAAGGAGAGTAATCCCTAAGGAAGGCTTTGTATATAATAAATTTAGGTTCTGTACATACTGACTATTTGACGCCGATATTAGTTCAATATTTCGGAAAAAATTAAGCCGATCGGGAGCTTTCCTCGAAAACACTGTCAAAACTGTTTGAGTTATAACAAAACAATTATACAATTGTTGTAAACAATTGGATTATACTTCTTTAATAGATCTACAAAAAGTCCGCGTCTATCTTCCAAGGATAACCCAGTAATGATCATTTTTTGCTTTTAAATATTACAATAATATTATGGGTTATTTACGAACTTAATTTTAGCAATACAGTATTAATCCTTATTCAATTAAATACGTTAGTAATGCATTTAATTTATACATTTAATAGCAAACCGCTCCAACACCGTGCCTACCTACCCTCTGTCGTCCCTATATGCTATCTAACCCGAGCGATTCCCCATCCAAACTTGCCGCCAACCTGGGCCTCCTCCTGGAGGCCTAGCAGGCAGATCCTGCCACTCCTCACCCTTTAAGGCAACCTCGGTCAGGTCAAATCCCCATCCGATCTGGCTGATCGTCACCTTCAGGGAGTCAGCTGTATTTTTCACTCAATAAGCCGAGCCCCTTAAGGTTCCTTACCCCTGCAAGGCACACAACCAACTGTCCAAGGCAGTGTTTAGTCAGAAGGAGTGTGATATGACCTCACAGCCGGCTGAGTGCATATCATACAATAAAGGATTGAACCCCTAAGGTTGAGAGCCGAAAAAAACACGCGATTCCCTATAATAATTCAGACGTGGTTGAAAATAAGTATGATTTCAATTGTTAGTTTTTGGGTGTAGGTTATGATTGGCTGGATGCGTTCATGATGCCATCGTGCTCTGAATATTAACTTTAATTCCCTAGGCTCCATTTTATGTTGTGCTTTGTAGATATATTGATTAAAGTTGATTGTTTTAAGGACAAAAGTTGAGAAATGCTTCTTTGTATTTTGACATAACTATGTCAAATGAAACTTCGTTTGAATATTTTTTTATTATGATTTTGTATAAAACTGCATCAAATTGGATGATTATTTTTTATGTAATCCCTACTGTCAGATTAGGACAAGCAAATCCTTATTCCCGACTGGTGAACTAAAATATGGCGACAAGAAGTTCGCCGGGTCAGCTAGTATTTTATAAAGACTGTTGAGGCTTGAACGATTAATTATAATATCGAAACCTACCTGTGAACCTATACTATATTTTTTAAATTTCACAATCAAAGAATATCTTTGGATATCAATAATAGGAATACACAAAAGTGACAAGTGTACATTTTTATAGCCTAGTATTTTTGTACAAAATCTATATCCTCTATATACTTGACGGCCATAATTTACTGCCTATCAGGAATCCTGACCAAATTGTATCGAAGCGGAAGCAGACATATGATCCTTTTCTTCCTCCGACGAAGTAAGGGTTGAGTGCGTATCAAACGAGCCGCGTCCACGCCCCTTTAAACTTTCATAGCGAAAAAGCGCCTTATGCTTATAATTTTAGAAGCGCAATCATTTCGTCATGATTATATCGCACAACAGTAACACCAACCCTTTAATGCGCTAAGACGCTCGGGCGAGGACCGCTGCCAGCTTTGTTTGAACATTCGGTATCTATTTACGATCTCACCTTTATTTACCACACGAAATGGGAAATGATTCAATGGAACTTGATATGAATTAAAGGAGGACAGTTTAATTATACACTCTCGTACTGTACAATACACTTTCCCGATATTTCATTTGAACTAATTAAGTATATCCTTCTTCATCAACTTAGTGTAGTACACTTTCATGTGATTTCACTCTGTGCGGATGGTTGCTCTCGGTAAAAAACTGTACCTTCCCTTGGACTTTCACCAAATCGACTGTCTGCAGGTTGCCGATCCCTAATACTTTTCAATCCGTCAAAACGTCGTCCTAGACAAGATAAATTTATTGAGAACGGGACAGTGACCTAACTAAAAAAAAATACCAAAAATTATGCCTATCGATTCTCGCCTTGGTTTCAGTAGACTCTGTGAGACCATTTAAGATATGAGAACAAGAAAAAAATAACAGAAATCGCTAAAATTTTCCCATAGGTGTATTCTTTATTTCTCACTTTCACTTAATACGTAGATTTTCACTTATTTCAATTGAAAAAAAAGTAATTTAAAGAAAAACAAAAACCCGACTTCGTAAAAACGAATTTTAAAAAATACATGAAAAAATTAACTAGTTATATATCCTAAATAAATGAAGGAACCTAAAGATGATTTTAAAAGACCTATTCAACGGCACCCCACTTGACATAGTTCATCGACTTTTTTTTGCATTTAAACAATATGGCGTCTGGTTGTCGCTGTGGTGAATTTTGATTACTGTCATGTCTTTAGTGACACTCTCAAGGTTAAGACGAATCGATTGACTTAAGAATCATTAAAATCGGCCTACGCATTTGGTCTCTAGAACGCCACATAAAAACAAACATACATACATAGACTGATAAACACATTACCCTCCTTTGCGTCGCGCAGTCGGGTAAAAATAAACGAGATATCAATATGGAGACTCGATTATTCTAACACAAAACAATTTGAATTCAACTAATTAATATACAATAACTATTACTAATAACTCTGACGATATTAAATTATCTGTCGGCACATTCGTGAATGTTTCCACAACAATACGTCATCGTTCAGGTTCTTAAGGCGGCGTTCTTTGTAGGGAAAATGTGGGATCTTCCGACCCTCCCCCGGCGTAGAGTTACCAGCCCTTAGCGCTCAAAAGGGTTATCTGAAACCAGCATATTGTGCACTTTATTCCTTGTAGTTTCCTGTTGCCGCGCTCAGTGTGGACCGAATGAGTTCTAATTAATGTTGATTTTGTCCTTTTTATGTTTATTGTTGTATTCATTCGGCCTTATTAAGTTTTATTTAATTTTTAAGTTGAATTATGCTTTCATATATAGCAATTTATTTTAGGATTACATCGTTTATACTTGTGATTAACGATTGATTTTTTTGTATATTAATTAATAAAAACCCGTAACATTAACGTCACACGACCTATGGTTTTCTATCAAAAAACAGCCTCAAGCTCGTCGTCCAATGCAACGCTGTGAAAGCATAGAGTTTCAATAAAATTAAATCTTAATAACCTTTTACAGTAATTTTATTTGACTTAATCTCCATGTCTAATAAAAAAATGTATATGACTTAACCTCTGATAGCGCTACACTCGATGAAGAGATGGAAGCTGTTTTTATAACAGATTAACACTGCAGGGCTTTAATATATGATTTTCGATTGAAGATATTTGGGAGTATACACTGTTACTAGTATTTAGTTGGGAGAAGTGACGTAGCTAACATTTACTGTGAAAAAAACTACTATTTTCCTTAGACGCTTATTTTATTAGTTTAACATTGAAGAATTGAGTTAACTGCATACATAGATGTAAGTGTTCTCTACATTAATACAGTAATACATGGAGATTAAAAAATAGATACAGAACGACGGCGAAGCGCCAATCACATACCAATAACTCCTGACTTACATTTTCCGATATATTTTCTTTTTTTTAAAGATGTTATTTTAAACTCTAACGTTAACATTTTTTTTTGCAATTTAGAGGCTTTTTTTGCATAAAATCAGGTATGGTTTCGAATCCGAAATATTCGATAAGCAAATCATAGATACTGTCTTTATTCTATGATATATACCACCAACACCTTACAACTAGCAGCGTTAGATAAACACAGGATCATATTACTATAAGGAACAGTTGTGTAAACAAGTTTATCATGTTCCATCGCTACCGTTATTTTGGGAGAGTTTTTTGAGAAAGGACATTGCGTAAAACCTTCTTTTTAAACGTTATTATAATCTCCTTAATTTATAAAATTCCTTTGTCTAATTCAAAACATACACAGCGTTCCGGTTTGCAATTATTATCAATTATTTAGTTCAAATTTTGAGACATACCTACATATAAAATATAATTATTTTGTTTGCTTTATATTGCTTATTACATACGGACTACAAGAACCATAACAACTATGTACATATTGTCTATGCAATAGGTACTGTGGTAAAATAAGTAATAAGTTTTAATATGCTACCAGAAAATTTCTATGTGTGCTGGTCATACAATTACAAAGCACTTAAATGTTAAGTTAACAAAACTAAACGATTTGCCTATTTTTGTTCAAATTGATTGAAGGTTTCGTTCACGTTAAGTCGCAGTCGCAATTTTTGCACTCATGTCATATAATTTTGTTTTCCTTTAACCGACTTCGAAATCGTAAAGAAGGAGGTCAAATGTTCGACGGGTATGTGTATTTTTGTAGAGGTACCAAGAATTTTAACTATATAGCAACTATATCGTGCAAATAAAAAAGATCGCCGGGACTTTCGTTAACATCAGTTCATTTTATAAAAATACAAATAAAGTTAATAAAACTTATTTAGCTATAAAATACAAATTGGAACGCTTAATTTTTCAAAAATCTGCTAGTGAAATCAAACGCTTCAGAAGACTTCTGCCCGACCGAGTATTTGTCATGTTGGTGATTTTAAAATGCGTAAATAAATATAACTACTGTTGAAATTGTTGTCAGCTCATATACCTAGTTAGTAGACACAGTTGTTGACTGACAAACGGAATACAGCTGAAAACGCTCAACAGATCAATCCATGTAACGAATACGCGTGTGTAACCGATCTACCGAATCAAAAACATCTTCGCAAACACAAGCTCGGGTTACAGCGGAGATAGCTCACTCTCTAATAAGACGTATTTGGAACATTTGGCTGACATTTAAAAAATAAGGACTTACGGGTGTTCAAACGCTGAGGGGAAATCGCGCGAAGTAAGAAAAAGCGTGTTAAAGAAATGGTCCCGCGACGAAAAATGACATTTGCTTTTTTTTAAAATGACATTTTGAAAATGGGTTCACATAAAAATTTACTTTAGTTTAGGTACCTATATAACTTATGGTTTTTAATTTCAAATGTCATGAACAAAATTTTAAAAAGCTTAAAATAAAGTTTATTGAGTGTAACAAAAAGTAGACTCTATAATTATTTTTAAGATACAATGCGCAAGTAATATATATAAATAAAAATACCGATTCACAAACACCACACACAACAGAACAGACAGCAGACAGCAATAATACAAAAAAGAGAGAAACTAACATAAAATTTATATTAAAATATACTTATATAAACCAAATCTAAAGAGGCTGGCAAAAATGTCGTCAACAATGAGTTTAATTCTTTGTAAAAAAAATGAAATATTATCGTATTTTATATGTAAAATTATTCTTGTTACTACTTGCAAAAAGGGGTAAGGCTAGGATACTTACATACATTTTATCTCCCCTCGTATTTAACTAGTACGCAGACGAAATCTTCCGAGTGGCCAATGTTGCATCAGCCCGGAATGATGAGCAATAACAAATAGAGAGTTAGTTCTTCAGCTCATAATAAAAAATAAATATACGGGGAAACGCAGTACTGGAAGAAAGCGACATTCCAAGAAAACTAAGGATTAATTTGGACGGAACACTACATCTCTGTTCCGAGCAGTAAAGATAGATAGTCATGATGTTGTCCAACCTTTGATAAAAGTGGCATATAAAGAAGACTAGCCAAAACCTCATAATAATAATGGAATCATTATTTATGTATTATTTCATACTTGTTCGCGTACCTACCTACTAGCCTTGAAGACGTAGAAAAAAGGAATTTTTAATGTGCACTTTTATAACTATTCAAGTGCATTATTACCATAATAAAAAAGTATTTTTAAGTGATATTCAGAAAATCTTCGTAGGAAATGGTTGATATATTCACAATAGGAAAGTTCCTCGTGCACCTTTGATTTTTCAATGGTTCATTTGTGAATCAGTGAGTCGTGAGTAACATTTCGATGACACTTGACGAGACGTATGCGCTTCCCACGACCGCACTGACTCCTGCGCATTGCAGCGGAATGATCAGATTGATTTTTGAAATATACTGGACATAATATGTCTGTATACTGTATCTCTAATTATAAAACTTCTTTCTAAATAACGCCTAATCCTCTTTTATATCTGTTGATATTTTTCTTTGTTGGATGGTATTTTCATCAAAAATTGCATTAGCTAAGAAAAGAGGCTCCGCTAAACGATAAACGAACCCAACGCCTTGACAAACGATTTGGGATGTCGTAATCACATGGCATTTTCTTTGCTAAATAATGTAAAAGATGAAACTTCAAGAATTATGGTTTGCAGAACATATCAATGATTAAAAATTTGCTGTTTTTGCGCGTAAACTTTGTCACTCGTTTAATAATTTTTTAAACGTAGTTCAGAACCTATTAATTGCAAACATCTTTTTTTTAGGGTACGCAGCGCCATCTGGCATCAAGTAGCATGAATGTATAATACCATCTAGTGAGCGGTGGCTAAATTGAAGGACTGCTCTATCTCAGTGTCACTCGAGTCGAAGAGAAATTATCGTTTGTATGATAGATGGCACATTATTGAATAGAAACTGGAAAATCGGATAAAATTATCAAAAGTATTTATGTTATGTATGTTTAAAAAATAAATTATATTTATTATTACAGGTCGGTTGTTTTGTGTATATGGCAAGCCTGCACGTCAATATAGGCAAATGGTGCTTGCTTGTATTGGGGGAGCGGCATGGCGTGGCAAGGCTGATAATGTTGCTCTAATTAATTTGAACATTAATAATGCAAAAAGGTCACTAGTTATTTGTACCTCCATACTTAATAAAGAGTTTTAAATACATATTAAGGAGCTTAAAATGACACTTTTTAATCGTTACCAGACACATCGCTCATATCAGTTTACTTACTTATTACATATTTTTATTTTGTTGTGATTTTTTTATGAGCGCTGTCCAATGTTTTGCCGAAGGCGCAAAATGCAGTGTTGTGTTCAAAGCACCAAGTTTCATTAGCCCGAGCTGCGTATATCTCAGACATATAAGACTTAGATGTCTGTAGCGTATTATGTCAAAGCGTGATAAATTATACCAACCAAAGACTAAACAAACTACTTACCGTAGAGTCGGTTGATCGAAATAAATAATTACATAGGTAAAACAGTTATTATTTATTTGTTATTTCTAGTCACATATAATATTTAAATGTTTATTTAACATTTCTGAAATTCATGGCCGTGGGAAATTAATGGAATTCATAAGAAAAAACCCAAATTCAATGAGAGTTTTATTATACCATGGACGATTATAGGCCCATGTCAATACTAATATTAACATGTAATTGCTTGTTTGATTGCATCGAATAGGCTCCGAAACAACTGGAGCGTAAATTTAAATATTCTTTCACATACTTTAAATTGAAGTGGGCGAAACCGCGGAAAAACGGCTAGTTTTAGATATTTAGAAGAGACCTATATATTTATCTTTCAACGCGATCAACAACTCTTGGTGTTGTTTTCAAATTGAAAATACCTATATTGAAATTGAAAAAACAATACCTGAGAAATGTACCCATAATATTTTTGGGTATAGTAGAAATATTGCTTTGTTTAATATTCAGTGTTATTATCAATAAAATGGTTCATCAGACATCATAATTAGTTTCAGTTCTCCAAGTTATTAGTATTTGTCTTCATTTAACGATTCAATGAATTGGCCGGCTGGACGTTGATAAAGCATTGTCGTAGAGCACCTATTATTTTATCTGTATGAAAAATACCTGTGTTTGGCTACAAACACCTGCACAAATACCACAAGGAACACAAAACACTTGGTGCATAACAATAAATTTAATATGCAAAATTAAATACATAAAAGCAATATATTACACAAAATTTTGATATTTAAATATCTATTCCTAGTTTTAAAATAGTAACTAATTAATATTACAGTCATGGGGAAATAGATAGGTATCTATAAACATTATAAATATAAAATGGCACTTCTTAAAACAATTTAAAAAACAAAAATTCATTTGTGTCACACACACATGCATCAATCAGCAATAAATGAATTTGTTTTACATTGAATCTATTGTGTATCACAAAATGTGGACATGACCAAAATAGATTACCAATACAATATTTGAGTATATTATATAATATGCAATAGCTGGAAAGAGGCACTGAACAGACAGACAAACACCTTTTCAGGGAAAGCTGCCAGCACCATAACACACCTATCAAACATACTACAAGGGACTACAAGTATTATTTTTATTATAATCCAAAAACCAGTTTATATGCATGATTCCCAAATGATACTATCTAATTACAGTCTTTACTATTACAATCATTGCGATGTGTTAACAGAAAAATTTCTTATGTTTTATCGGTAGATAGTCCTCATCGCTATCTGAAAAACATGCTGTGAAACCACTTTTATCTCTCAGAGATCCTCTGTGTTCATTTCTGTTTTTCTTCTTAGCACTATCTAATGCTTTTGTTAGCATACAACCCCTTCTTTTAGATCTGCTCCCTGTTCGAACATTAGGTGATGCAACATTAATACTAGTTAAAGAGCTCACTGGATCTACAGAATTGCTGAGAACTAACACAGAGTTCTCAGGTTGTCTTAGCATGAGACCAATACACTTGCCGCTCCTCGTTCTTGACACCATATTTTCTACTGGATTCTCTTTACGATCTGAATCATTAAAATCATTTGTGTTTTTATCGACTCTATTATCTACCACCAGTGAACATTTTTTTGTATAGTTAATTGGAGACATACCGTCAGCTAAACTGTTCTTGTGCCTAATAGGATATCTTGATGTGATACTACTTTTGGAATTAAATGAAACATTGATGTTGTTCGATGCTATCCCCTTGTCATCCATATTATTGGAAGATTTATTATTTCCATTTCTTGCATCCATGAATTTCAATAGAGATGTGCTTCTACTTACCTTTGTAGATTTGTCATTGTTTTTTAGCGTCACCAAATTCAAAACATTTTGGGATGAATCCATACTGGAATTCATTAAGGGAGCTTTGGACATTCCAGTATTCACAGATTTATTTAAACAAATTATCAATGAATTGTCATGTTTTTTACCTATGTCTTGTGATGCTTTCATTAAATTTCTGCCTCGTTTGCTGCTTGTAATCCTCAATTTTTTAGAAGAATGTATTTTGGTAGATCGTATATAATTAGCAGTAAAACCAGACACATCGCTCATATCATCTAATTGACCGTTATTTGATCTGATTAGTTTAGCTGTTTTATTGAATTTTTGCTTTGGACTACTTTGATCCCCACTAGTGAATATTGCAGAGGATTTTTTAGCCTTAGGTGCGCTTTCTTTTCCAGAATCAATGTTGTTAGTATTATTACTATTGATTATTTCACAATTAAACACTTCAAATGAGTCATTAAGATGACTGTTGTTTTTAATATTCCTCTGTGTTTTACGTAAGCTTCTCCTCAAAGTGCCTGCTGCTTTAGGAGTGGAAGTTGCAATTTTATTTCTCTTATGTACAGTTGTTCTATTAGATTTATTCAGTTTAGCTCTTTTTGATTTATTTCTCATTGATGGACTTTTAATATTGAAATCTAAATCAGACCCAAAGGTATCAGATTTACAGCTGTCCAACACTATAGGCTGAGTCTTATTTTGAGAAGAATCAAAATATACATTTTGTTGTTTTCCTGTAGATACAGATTCATCATCGAGCAAAGACAACTTTCGTTTCTTTTTCTTCTTGGGGGAGATCCCTAATAGCATACTTTGAACACTTTTGGGTTTGGAGCGTTGTGCTTGTTCACATTGTCTTTTTATCACATTGTCATAGTTATATAGGCAAGGTGCTTGTTTGGTGGTGATCCAAAATGATATTTCTTCCATGTTGCTTATAAAGGGAAGATCAGTGGTGACATGGCTAGGGTATGCTGTGGAGGGCCGGGGTGGCGTAACCGCGTCGGGGCTGAGTGTCGGAACAGGCTCGCGAGACACTGGAAGGGTGTCGTCCATCCACAAAGAGCTTGCACCGTCAGATCCGAACTCTTGTCCGATATTAGGTACTGACGGTCATGGCAAATCATCACACTTTCATCCATTTTTCAATATCTCGCATGACGTAGGCCTGAAAGGGCGTGGAAACTCATTACACTGTATATTGTTAAATAACCTTTCGAAATGAAAAAGGTACCAAAAAATCAAACGAATTGGCATTTCTATGTTTTCAAAATAATTTAACATATATGAAATAAAGATATATTAATGACGCACCTTCGAAAATAAGTACAATTCTTTGTTTCAAGTTAATATATCAAGTTAGAAAAAAAACAGTCAATCGAGATGAGACAACCGCCAGCCACTCTGTCGCGAAATATTTTTTTTTAACGCTTGCTTTATGTTCATGAGTGGAGCAATAATCTTTTTCTAAATATTAGAAAGCACTATCAAAAATAAGAACAAACATCTATAGCGGTAACTGTAAGCAGAAATAAAATATATTTATGACAAATTAATAGCAATCAAATTCTAGTATCTGTAGAGAGTAGAGATCACAGACTAGTAAGGAGATCACTGACTAGTAAGGAGATACTACATCATATCATGATCATATCAAAGATTTCATTTTTTTTATACTTTTCACCTTTTTCAGGGTAGGCAATCAGAGATTACAAATTTTAAACTGGAAACTTCATATCGCCGCTGGAAAGCAAACACATAGTAACCCTCAAAACCAAAATTGTTCTTTAGTGCTCTAAAGAACAATTTTGGTTTTGAGGGTGAAAAACTTATATTTTTTTCGATAAGTAATTCCTATAAACATCCATGGTAACAATTAAGGTGTTCCTTAGTCTTTTTTTTTTTTCATTGATATTATCCATTTTAATTTTGCACGTTACTACGTGTTTGCTGTCCAGTGTTGATATGTAGAGATGTGCTGATTATAATTTTAAGCCAAATATTAGTTTTGATATTAGATATTAGTAGAGATGTGCTGATTATAATTTTAAGCCAAATATTAGTTTTGAACAGCCATCATAGGCAAAAGAAATAAGTGGTTAGCTTATCATTTAGTAGTTAAGCAATGCTTTGTAATTTTTATTTGGATTTCATTTTCATTGTCAAATATTTATAAGAAACATAATTATACTTCCGTACAACAAGTTTACTTCCATTATCTTAGTTTCACAATGAGCAAGTATTTAAAAAAAAAACTTTGGTTCCCGAAATTTAACTAGATGTCGCTACGGTACGTTCTTGATTTCTCCATAAAAACCCTTCCGGTGTTTTTCTATGTTTAAAAGTAAATTAGCTTTCAAACTTAATAAACAACTCATATTCTATTTGTAATTTTTCGTATTTGTATTAATATCTAAGTTTGGAACTTTTCAAATTTCAGTTTTTTTAATATATTAGTTAAAAGAAACAGAAATGACTGACTTTGGTCCATTAATTTCCTACAAAAATCAACTTTTGCTAGAGCCGCCATCTAGTGAAGGTGCTTTACTAGTGCTTTCGTTTTTTTTAAATACTTCTACATTCACTTCAACATGCGGTATCCACTTACTACCACGAATTGGTAATATCGTTTCGTGGCATAAGTGAACTAAGTTTCAAAATGACATAGGAATGGAATATCTGAGACACGTTTATTCAATCAATTTCGTTTTGTATTTCTATACAAAAATGGAATCAATAGAATTTGTACTAAGTGACGTGAATTCGGACACATGAGTAAATTCTAATTCAGGTTTGGATTTATAATAGAATCGCAGAGCAAATATCGGGATTTTGACATCGTGACATTAAGTGATTTGTAGTAATAAATAATAGATAAGTGATTGTGAAATGAAATCGATGTATATAATCGTAATAAGAAAGATATCGTTGCATTCTTAATATTAATACGGAGACTATAATCTTTCCTACAATTTAATGTCTTTTTGACAGTTACTCTAGAACGTAACTGTTCAGTAATTCGTAAAAATAAACTTTACAATTCGTGACATTAAAAATATAAAAAGTATTTAATTATATGTCTCTAGCTTACTTATTCCCCAATACAAATTACGTACTATGGCAATTAGTGGTGGAATCGAATGTATTCGCTCAAAATTGATTAATCGAAAGAAATCGTTTAGAAAAAATAATTACAGTTTTGATTACTAATCAATTTGTGGGGTAATTTTACTATCTAGAAACATCGATTAGGCAGGCCACGATTTTTTTAGAGTGACTAAGTCGAAGTGATATTAAGCTCGAAGAAAGGTTTAGCAAAAGAGGTGGGAAATGAAATAACACATGCTCAAAAGTCCAAATAGCCAAAGCCATAATACCTTTATACAAAAAAAAATAGTCTACGACGCCATTTTATTGTCTGTCACTCGCAACGAGACTCCCATGCTGTCACTTCGTATCCGTTCGCTGACTTCACATTAGCATTTTTCTTACGTCGAGTTGAGTTTATTTATATTCCTCCGTATTAAATTGTGGATACTTACGTTCCCCGTAAGCTTTATATTTGCAAGATGCCGAAAGGTAAAGTGCTTAAAGGACAATCGAGAGAGTTTGTGTTGCGGCTTCGTGACTAATTTGAAAAAGAAAGTCTTAACTCTTATACCAGTAACGCATGTTAGAGACCGTTTTGCAGCAGCTTTAGGTATTTGCGTTACAACAGTGATAAAAATAACTAAAGAAGGCTACGGTAGTTGTGGCATGGCAGAGAACAAACTTTTTACACCAAAAAAAATAAGGTCACCTTTTAATGTGACAGCAGTTGACAGTTTTGACGCTGATGCTATTCGTCGTCATGTATACAATTATTATGTACGAAAAGAGATACCAACTTTAAAAAAACTGGTACAATCTCTACGAGATAGTGGTTTGTTCCACGGTCAAAAATCTTCTTTGACGAAGGTGTTGAATCGAATTGGTTTTCATTTTAAAAAATGTAATAAAAATCAAAAATTGATGGAACGCCGTGAAATTGCTTTGGCTCGATGCGATTGTTTAAGAGAAGCAAAGAAAATAGAAGATTGGTCAAATGTTGTATTTACAGACGAAACTTGACTCAATGCGAATCATTCGCTGGCAAGAAGTTGGACTGACGACACTGCTACCTCCACGTCCGCAGTGCCAATGGGGAAAGGTGAACGCCTCATTATTTGCCATACGGGAACAGCAAGAGGATTACAATAGGCATGGACAGCTAATCACAAAAATAAACATTGTGTCAAATAAATCAGAAGAGTAAAATTGTTCCAAAAAGTATTTTATACATGAGTAAAAACTCCTTGCTCTAACACAGACGTTCTGTTAGCTTATAGGAGTTGAATGCGGAAGTGTATGAAAAGTGGTTCCGAGAGATGCTTTTATCTCTCCTAGAACCGTCGATAATATTTATTGACAATGCATCTTACCACTCTCGTCAAATTAATAAAATGCCAATGCAGGCCAACAGAAAACACGAGATCATAAACTGGCTTCGTGACAATGGGGAGGACGGGGACGAATCTCTACTAAAAATAGAATTGAAGGAAATATTAAAATCAAAAAAGTGGCCGAAATGATATGTTATCGACGAAAAGGCAGCAGAATATAGCATATCATACTAAGAATTTCCCCATACCACTGTCAATACAATGCCTTTGAGCTCATTTGTGCACAAATAAAAGGACACGCTGCTAGAAATAATACTACTGCTCCTTTCACTGCAAACAAAATGTTAGATTTGTTAAAACATATGTGTGCTAATGTAACGCCTGAAAACTGGGCAAGCGTCGTTGAAAAAACGAAAAGAGAAATACTTTCGGATTGGGATCGTAATATTGCGTTCGATAATTTTTGTACTAAACAATTCGTCATTAATGTCAGTGATGATTCCAGTGACTATTCTAGTTCATATGAAGAAGAATCGGATGATTTAATGTAATAAAATTATATAAAATTAATTAACTTGTTTTATTCCATTTACTTATAGATTCAAGCATATTAATGCCCAAAGGCGTTATATAAAGTGACTTTAATTTACGTGGTGTTTTAAAAATATACCAGTTTTTTTTTTTTTAGAAAAGACGTAATGTTATGCATAAATAAAATACAATTAAAACTTCTTCATAAATAAAATCTATTACTAAGATAAATCGAATTGGTAATGCATTAGTACATCACTATTTGATCAGTACTCGAATTGTCAAAAAGATATTAAATGGTTGGAAATATTATAATACTAGATGACGAATAATAATAAAGACAGAAGAAGGTGCGGCCAAAAGTTACTTTTCATTTAAAAGCAAATAATTTATTATGATTTTATAACTAATTCAGTTAACTTATATTGGCCAAATCCCTTTGCCTTTACTAAAAAAGGGGTACCTTTTTTCGCGCTCTCAGAAATGTCAAAATATTGACAATAAACACAACTGTCTGATTGTTCGGAGCCGACCGCTGCCTGAATACTAGAAAAATCTAGAGTTCTACATAAGTTTTACGATCGAATTTTTACGGTTTGTGTGTGAAATGTTCGAATCTGAATTATGAATGACATCCAGTGCCTCATCGATCGCCAGCTAGGCATTTGTAAGTATTAAAATTATTAAAATATGGTATCGAACATCTCGAAACATGACGATCACTAATTTCTTGGCTCCATGGCAAGTAACAGTAAATAATTAAAGATTCTTTATTCCGTACTTTAGACTGCCGGCTTAACTACGACAACATCTTAAAGCGTCTCGTAGTCAACAGTGATGAATCGTTTTATGGGCTACAGAGCTCGTCGATCGCCGCTTTCGACCAGGACCCGCCGATATTCGCTTGCCGCTTCTCGGAGGCTCCTGGCTACGAGCACATTCTCGCACTTGCTAATGAAGATGGCAGGGTTGCCATTCAGGCTAGTAATTACCTTAATTTGAATATACATTTAATAGGTTGTGAATTTTATTTTAGTGATCAGGCTCAGAGTGTTAATGAGTTACTACATTCGTCTGTACAGCGATTAGTTGGGAACAGTATTAAAAAGGACTCAATTTTTTTGTATCTAATTTTTTTTTAAAGATATGGAAGAAGTAGCCATTTTATTTTAACTTACACCCTCCATACGCTGCCATGACATGCTTACTTATGTTTTGGTTACAGTTAAGTTAGACCTAACTGATTGATTGTTTTTTTCCGGAGTTTACTTTTCTTTGTCAAACAATCTATACATAGAAATACTTTGTTACACTGACAAGCATTAAAGTTTTGTATTATATATAAAAATAAATGATTTTCTACAAATAATATTATTTTAACTTTATCAAATACCTACTATTATTGTCAGTTACCAACTTATTTTCATTTCATTAGTTACTTTCATAGTTCATTAGTTAATCAATTTCTATTTTGTTATTGGAGGTAAGAAACATTTACCATATAGAAAGTAGCATTATGTTAAAAGACACTATTTTCATTATATATATTATTGTATAATATAAATTATTGACCACCTCGATTGTTCACTCTACCACCTTTTAAATCCACATGACCCATCCGGTTGACTGGTAGAAAGTGCCTAATGCATTAAGTCCACCAATGTACTCTGTGTATGAAGTGTTAATATAAATAAATAATAACTTGTGCTGTTTGTCCACAGAATACATCCACCATTGCCTCAGCACGTAACCTAGAGGGATTCCAGTGTCACAATAATGCCGTGTTCGATCTCGCTTGGATGCCAGGTCACATGAATTTTGTAACTGTGTCAGGTTAGTGGCTGGCTAATTCCAATATATGAAGTCTTGATAAATGTTTTCCAAAAATAATCTATAACAATTTATTTAAATAAACCAATCAATGCAGAAATTCTATCAAATTGTGATGTATAATTGATATTTTATTGTTTTTATAGTATTTATTTTATACACAAAATTCATACACAAATATAAATTGTTAGAATTTTGTAATCTGCACAATGAGCCATCTAGAATTTATAGTTGCTCAATTGTAGTAAAAGCGCAGTATAATACAGTAGCGTAACTTAGAAGAAACAGTCGAATTCATGTGCTCACTGAGATTTCTGCTTTTATGGGGATTCTAAGTGTGACACATAGTGTGCTTAGTTACCCTTGCCATGGCAAGACAACTAGACTAAAATTGATGTGTCTTATATGGATGTTGAAAATCTTTTTGCTTCTTTTTTTAATATGTAGCATTATTTTACTTGCATGTGTTATTATGGCAGTGAGTCGAAAGTTGCAAAATTTCTTAGTTGAATCCTTTTGAAAAGGTATGAACACAGTGTGAGCCCATTGTTAAGGCCATTTGCCTGTGAGCCATATCCTGTTGCAGATGGTGTAGATGTGAATGCCATATTCACCCACTACTTGAAATGTTTAGATTGGAATTTCATCTCTCCCTGTGTCTTTCCCATTAAGATGTTCTTTTAGCTGTTCTTTTAGCTGACAAGAAGAACAAGCAAAAGAAACTTACCAGCTCTTTATCATAAGTAATGACATTTACATAAATCATATCATTACCAAATAGTACATATTATAAAAATAATAAATACAACTTTCAAAGTCTGTCGGACATAGGTTGATACATATAATTAGTTGTTATAGAACAAAGCGAAGGCTATTAATTCCATGCATTTTGGTCCTTAACTTAATCATCAACTTAAAATAGCCTTTACTTATAAGTATGTTCTTTACATGAATTTTAAATTTATTTATGGGTAGGTCAATTACATTCTGTGGAACTTTATGGAACATAGCAATGCATTTACCCAGAAATGATCCTCTGGTTTTTTGAAGTCTGAAGCTTGGAACAGGAAGTTTATTTTTATTTCTTCTGTTAAGATTATGAACACTACTTTTTCGTGAAGGAATCGTAATGTTTTCTTGTGTACATAGTACAATTGCATAGATGTATTGAGAGGCAACAGTCAATTTTTTTTTTTTAACTGAGAGATTCCCTAGGCCGTAAATTATATATAGCGCAGACAGCTCTCGTTTGTAGAATAAAAATATCTTTAATGCTAGCCGCAGAACCCCACTACAATATATCTCTGATTCAAGGATATCATGCTCCATTTTATCACTTGTAGGTGCTGTGGAAACAAAATTTTGCAATGAGGATCAGTCAAAAAAAGAAGTGACAGTAGTTCTTTGTGACTATTTGACTGTTATGTATGATCTTCAATAGCCCAAGTTTTAGACGGCAGCGTTTTTTTAATGATACGGATCTGGTGGTTCAAGTCTCTACTCATACATGTGTGCGAGCGCCTCGATTCTGTAAAGATGTTGCGTAGGCGTTCAATATGATAGTTTTTTTGTATTCTTAATACAAAATACTTAAAAAATCCACTCGGTCCCTGGCACCCTGAGATGGGAATCGAACCCACGACCTTTCGCTATCCGGGCGACTGCTCTGACCGTTGAGCTACCAGGTATTTTTGTAGGTTCCAATTGGTGGTGTTTTCTTCGAAACTGTCAAAACGATGAATGATTTACCTCGGTCCCATAGTGCGTTTGGTGTTTCGTTCAGCTTCTGATCATTGTGACCAATTTCGTTTCACAATTGAACGAAATTTCAAAGCATCTTTCACTTCGGAACTGTAAATATTGCTGTGAATCTTGGTTTCAAGTTTGGCAATTTTTTTTTGTGAATTTTCATTATTATGATGTTTTCATTCCTATTTTTGTTTCTACTTAGTACTTATATAATAAAATAAAAGTAATTTCAAATTCAACATATTAAAAAATTATATAAATTTTACGTAATACTCCTATTTAATCTCCATTTTGCAAGTGCTGCGAGCAATGTTTCCAGCTAAATTTCCAGTCCTCGGCAGTGTACCCGGGCACGGTACATCATTATGTATAAGTAATAATGATCAATAATAATCTTTTAAAATGACAATGCTGTTTCATTACTATTATAGTTTTAATAAGAAGGCAACCCTAATGTTCCAATGTAGCGTAGGTATTTCTTTTCTGAAATGGCTAAGTTTCGCTACTGTATTATAAAGTGGTAAACTTCAAGAATCTGAAACAAGTACCATCAACGAGGTTCTGGTTTTCTCGATAGATGAGCTTGTGCAAAAACAACATACATTTTGTTATTCAATAAAAAAAATACATTATATTTTTTACAGAATATTGAATTAGAATCCAATAAATATTTCATTTCTCCTATTCTATTCTAAATATTTAGTCTCCAGCATTAAAATATGATTTATTATCTCATAACGTCTCACGTCCGTCTCGGAAGGGACGTTTAAAATGACAACATTTCTCAAAAGATGTTTAGTAAAATTCAAAAGATTCTGTAAGTATTTTCTGCATTCATAAATTTCACTAAAGGAATATTGAATAATTTTATATCATAGCGAAAAGTGAATCGTAAAGTACCACATAATAAAACATTTTTTGGAAAACAATCGATCTCAGTACGCAGAAGCCGAAGAACGCAGGGAACCGAGCTAAACAGATCGAACACGGCGAACGTATCGTCTACAGGCAGACGTACGGAGACTTCGTCGAACGTATATAAATAACAAGGATAAGAAAAGAGACGGAACTCCCTACGAAACGAATAAAACCGCAGTAACGGAACCCGGGTGCGTCTATCCTCAGGTGACCACACGGCGTGCCTCTGGGACGTCGCGGAAGGCGCCCCCAAGAGGATTCAGGTGTTCTCCGGCCACACGCGGTCGGTGAAGACGGCCGTGTTCCGCCCCCGCGAGCCCGACGTGTTCGCCACCGGCGCGCGCGACGGCCACGTGCTCGTGTGGGACGCGCGCGCCGCGCCGCAGCCCGCCGTCGTGCTGAAGCCCGACAACTGCCTGCTCAACTGCCACTCGGGCTTCGCCCCCAAGGCGCCCGGCTCCCACTCCAAGCGGCCGCGCCTCGACACGCAGCGCGCCGTCAGCATCACCGGCCTGGCCTTCCGCGACCGCGACACGCTCGTCTCGTGCGGCGAGTGCGACGGCAACATCAAGCTGTGGGACCTCAGGAAGAACTACTCGGTCCACCGGCGGGAGCCGCTGCCGAAGCGGTCGATCCCCTACTGCGGCGGCTCCGCCAAGAACGGGTACACGAACCTGATCGTCGACGACGCCGGCCTGCGGCTGTACGCGAGCTGCATGGACGACGTCGTCTACTGCTTCAACGTGTCCGCCCCCGGCCCGCTGCCCGAGCGCCGGTACGTCGGCCACGAGAACGGCACCTTCTACATCAAGACCGGCCTCAGCCCCGACGGGAACTACCTCGTCAGCGGCAGCAGCGACAAGAACGCCTATATATGGAACGTCAGGTGCTCGGAGCCGGTCGTCAAGCTGGTCGGGCACCGGGCCGAGGTTACGTGCGCCGCGTGGGCCCGCACCCCGGACCTCAAGCTCGTCACGTGCAGCGACGACGCGCGGCACAAGATCTGGCGCGTGGGGCCCGACCTGCTCGCGGGCCCCGACGCCGCGCGCGGGGGCCCCGACCTCGAGGGCCGCGCCGAGCCCGCGCCCCGCGGCCGCGCGCCGCCGCCGCTGCAGTGGGGCGCGCGCGACTCCACGCCCGGCGCGCGCAAGCGGCCCGCGCCCTCCCCGCCCCCCTCTGCCGCCAAGCGGCACAGGGACCTGGCCGCGGGCGGCCGCAAGACGAAGCGCTGCTTGACCGATCTGATGAACGCGGCCAAGGACGACGACCGGGACGGGCCGGCCAAGAGGCCGAGGGGGGAGGCGGCGGCGGGGGAGCCGGCGGCGGAGGAGCCGGGCCCCGCCGGCGACCCTCCGCCGAAGAACTACGAGAAGGTCGCGGGCGAGAAGCTCTCGCCGCGGAGTCCGAAAACCATCTCGCCGAAACGATCCCCCCCGTCCCCGTCTCGGGTTCGAGTCGTCGCGTTCGAGACGCCGACTGAGAACTTGCCCGACTTCGTGCGGGACGGCGAAGCTCCCCACCTGAGGCTGATGTCGCCGGTGAAGAGGAAACGCGGCGCGCCCGACTGGCTCACGCTGATCGGCCGCGAGAAGAGGGCGCGGGGCGCGGAGGCGACGGCCCCCGGCCCGCGGGAGGCGCCGCGGCCCCTCTCCGGCGCGGAGAGGTCGCCCCGCCCCGCCGGCACTAAATCCGGAACCCTCTTGAAATACTTCAAAGTCACCGACGAGTCGGTCGGTGCGAGTGGGACGTAGGAATCGACTCGTGCCGTTAGTCGCCTGTCGAATTTTAATTTTATACACTACGTATGCCGGAGCGGCACGTTTGCGGACGCCGAGACTGACGCAGGAGCGATGTTATGTGCGTTGATGAATGTTTTGTTTGTTTGCTAAATTAATGATGATGATCGTTTTTAACCTTTAAAATTACTGTTAAAAATTCTATTACCGCGTGACTGTCTACTATTTTCATATAATAGATTTGCGTGGAAAATATCCATATTGTTTTTCTAAATTTTCGAATAGTATTTTGTTTCGATTGTCGTATTGTGATCGTTTTGACATCTATTTTAATAGGTACAATATTTCTTACGATACAGAGTAGGCCTTCTGGTCTGTATTCTCGTTCGATATCGGAAGGCGCATCTATTAATCGTCAACTTTCAGTTGAACTTAAAATGACTGATTAAAAACAACACGAAATAGTTTTGACTTTCAGATTGTAGTTCATTGATGCTAGTGATTATATCGATAAAGTTATAAACGTTTTCGGGCGTCAAATTTTCTGGGTTCAAGGCTCTGATTCGTGCATACAAAACCAGCTCTCGACGTATTGTCGGTGAGCGAGTGTTAGTTGCAAAAACACGTGCCTAACGAACTCTAACATGTAAGCGTAAGGGTAAGCGTTGTTTAATAACAATGCATTTAAAACTAGTTTATATCGATATCAACTATGTTGAATTATATAAGTCATTTGAAAAGTAATCATTTATAGCCTATTTCCTCTCTTTTATCTGAACTCAAATTATTCTAAAAAAAAATCAAGAACAGATATTCGAAAAACTAATTCTAAACTATCAAAATATAAGTATATTCCATATATATTTATATATATATATAACTAGATGTGTACGGTCACGGTCTAAAAATGATTACCACCTTAAGGTTCATAATTGCATGCATATATCTGTACCATAAGGTTGATGAGATTAAACATTTTATTATTTTGACCTAAGTTGTAATTCTTTATTCGTATAAAGCAAGGTGGTTTTGTGCACTATGGTTTACTTCTACTCTTGTGGGTTGTAAAATTAACTTATATAAAACCTAAAGCTATTTGTATATGTTTTATCAACTTCATCTTAAAAAAAAAAGAAACGACTTTCTTAATCAAAATATAGTAAATATTGCTCTTTTCTTAAAATCGATCGAAAGTGATAACTACCTAGATATAGTATTTTAGCAATTATAGCTTACAGTGTGATAAATCGTCTAATTTGAAAACTGGTAAACATTTTTAGATCGGGACCGTACAGTCACTCACATCAAGTTATAAATAACTGCAATTTCTTTTATTTGTAAGTTAAGTTCAAATTTGAATATAGTATAATAAACTCATCTGTGTGCGCGGCGGTATGTGTGGATCTGTGTGATAAGAGGTGCAGCCAAATATAAATACGGTAATATCAAATATTTTAAGATAAAAATAATAAGACTTAACTAACCTAGAATACGAATGACATAGATTAACTAGAAATCATTAAATATTAAGAATAGCATAAGCAGATTTGTCACTTCGCCAAACCTGTAGCGTTAGGTAGTGCCTTACAAAGTACTTGCTTAGATAAGCAACGTTTGTCTATGATTTTGCATGCTTCAGTTCTTCTTCTTTTAGTATATGTAGGTACTGCCAAATCAAGTACGACAGTTCTTGTTCTTTTTTCTCGACCCTATTTGCATTTACACAATTCCACTAATGTCACGTTAATCGCCTTTATACATAAAGAGACAATAACAAAAATATATATTTTGAAAACAAGAAAAACTATACGTGGTCTTGTATTTACATGAACACTCAAGTCGTCATTGTCATATATAAAAAGTCCGAAAATTCAAAAAGTCATTGTTTATAACTCAATTCTAATATATAAACTCCTTTATTGCAACTACTAGATTAAGCAAACTATGAAGTTTTCGATTAGTTGCTTTCAAACAAGGTTATTTATGAAATCCGATTCCATTTCAACATAATTCGCCGTAAACTTCGAGACAGTTTCGATACCGACTGTACCCAAACAAAAAAGCTGTAAGAATACGTGTTCTTCTTTTATCTTAAAGGCTAATATGTGTTAACCACAATCCTGCCAATTTCACGTATGTGACCACTACTCGGTATAATAACCAATTTGGAATATGTAGCAAATTCTTTCTATGTCTACTTAACACGTGCTGCTCGGACGACGGCTAAAGCGTCACTGTCACACAAACGAAAGCTTTAATTGCAAGCGCACGCATCATACATAACGCAGCGCGCACAGATGACTTGCTATTTGTTATTATCATGTGCTGTACATGCTCATAATAGGGTATTTGACACTTTTCTGAAAACTATTTTAAATCGTTGTTTGCTACATTATAAACACACTGTCATAATATTTCATTGGAATCTTTTCTATTTTTGGTGAAAATAATTGTTAAAATTTAAATAGCCAAAATCGCGCGAAAACACTGCTCTATGTAATGGCGCTGATTGTGACGTCACAGGCCAGTAAATATGTCAAATCGATAAGTAACATCTGTCTTTAGAGTAAATTAAAATAATAATTTAGAAGAGAAATTGAAGTCGTAGTGTTTTTTACTTTCCTCTGCTCTGGTTTTCTTTATAAAATGAGCTATAACTGGTGCGTAGTGCCACAATGTACTAATAATTCTATAAATAACAAAGAAACTTGGGGTCTAGAAGAAAACCGATTCACAATCACAATAGTATAGTAGATATATAAAGTAGATATGGGTGATAAAATTAGTTAAGGATTCGCTAAAAGTATTGAAACATTATTATTTCATATTGATACATTTGAAGGTTTTCTTTTTGGTTTTTTTCTTTATCATAAACATTTTACGACTCATTTATATTTGTGGATTGTTCATATTTTTAACTTGGAGAACAGTATATATCACCAAAATCGACTTTGTAATTTTGAATTATTATATTAAAGTTCAAGAAATGAGAAAAACATGTTAGTTTCCATTTTTAAATGGCTGCCGTTTTCCATATTTCTTGGATTTTTTAAAAAGCTTAGTAAATGATTATTTCTTTCTGTATTTATTTTTGGCAGTTCTTATCAGTAAAAGCGACAAAGTATTCTGTTATCAGTAAGTACTCGATACCTACAGGCATCGATATTTTATGTATCTTTCTAACACTACTTTGACATGACAGCTGATGACGTCACAGACCAGTAAACAGAATCGTGATTGGTTGTGACGACGACCAATTTTAGGACGTTTTCGTCGTTGAATAAATTCCTAAAAATATTGCATTTTCTTTACGTTATTTTACTTAATCTAAACATGTTTTTTCTGCAGATGTTAAGAAATAAGCTTTATTAGATTATTATCTATCAGGATGAACACAAAATGCAACTTATTTTCGATAGTGTCAAATACTATATTTCGTCAAAGTGTTAAACTTGTTTTATTTTGGTTAAAAAGACTACACTTTAAAAAGGCTACACCAGCATTATCTGTCATATGTATTAATATAAGTGTTTGTTAATTTCTAGAGAGCCCTGTAGTGCCTGAGGCAATTCAGAACTGACTAAAAATATGTTGGTAGATTTGCTCTACCCTGTAACTTCAAACCTTGATTGATGTGTCACAATGAAGCCTCGCAATCAACTGTCAGGAGTCATGACAGTTGATGTAACGACCTGATAGATAAATTTACGCATTCATTCTGACACTAATAAGGCTTGAAGATTTTTTGCAGAGCCGCAGTTGGAGTGTACATAACGGGGCACAGAAGATTTGAGAAAATCTGATCAAATTCTAACCAAACCAAACGCTGTTTACCGTTTCGATACAATAAAATTGAAGAGATTTTCTTAGTCTTTTTTCCCGGTGACTCATTATTTACATTTCCACAGAAGCCGCAAATTCAAATTTTAAATTTAATGGATTTCTGTACCGATATCTGATGTACGTTAAAATGTGATAATATAGATATTAAGCACCTTACATTGTAGCTTTATTTATCTACACCCCCCCCCCCCCCCCAATAAAAACAGGGCGCACAGTTATGTAATAACTAACACAAGTTTTATCAGGCTCGTGTATCATTATGAGTTATAATCTAATAATGTCTCCAGTTTTATACGAAACTGGCAGTTTTCCCGTGACTTCGCCCGCGTATATTGTAGCTTATATCATCACTTTTGTATGATGTAACGAAGCACCGAAGGCAATAGATCACGCAGTCGCTCGCCAACTAGATGGTCCAATCAGCAGGCTTACTCTTGAACGCAATCTCAATACAATGCAATAATGATCTGAATTTTCTTCAAATCTTATCTCGTACTCTTGAAACTACTTAGTTTAAGCACAGTGTATATAAGTAGACAGTGGTGAAACTGCCTATAAGCGTTCGAAATCGCACGCACACATAAACACGCTCACCGACGAGCCGCCTAAGTGGACCTAACAGGACGCTCAGTAACGCGTATCGCGTCGAGACGAGAGGTCACGTTACACGTTCGGCGATCGTTTTTATAGTTATTTTTAAGATTATGTTTTTTTTAAAATACCCGTTTCAGTGTCATGCATATTTTCGGGTTGAAACGTAGTACGGTCCCACCCGAAAATGCTTGATAAACACCCAAAAACAGCCGCTGATGAGCGCGCCACCTAAATACAGTGCCTACCTACCACGCGTCCGATTCGAAAAGCGCACGTAACGTCCAACCCCGGCTATGTTTCCGTCAAAGCTTGTACAAGGTTATGCTGTAATATCAAGTTAAAGATCTACATAAAAACAAAGTTTTACAAGTTGTGTGTCAATATTAAACTATTTCTCGTATGTTAAACTATCGTCTTTTGCTGAGATTAACCGATTTTTAACCGACTTCAAAAAAAGAAGGTTATCAATTCGACCTGTACGTATGTAATATTTTCCAGAACTGCCCAGTTTTCAGATATGTTATTCTATACCACCACAGTGTTAATATAAGTAGATATCACCGTCTGAACAAATGTGCCAAATATCAAAAATGTATGTATGTTTTTTGTTTGTTAATTAGTTATTACAATTCGATTGATTAATAATGTCAGAACTCCTTTTATATTTTGTAAAAGAAACAATGTCTAAAACATTAAAAATGACAACCCTATGGTTTCAATGGAGCGTAGGTATTTATTTTATCAAATAGGCTCAGTTTCTATACTGTGTTATACTTATACTGTGGTTTAAGTGCAGTTCAACTACTGAGTTCATTCAATAACCACGCAATACTGAGCCAATAGCTAGTCTACCAAATCGATAGTAGGAAACGTTGCGTCAATAGAACGTGATCAATAGTTGGCTAAGCATACAGATGAGACATGCGTCATTGTCCAAATTTAACACCGTCCAGGGAACCAGTGGAGGCCAAATCATCCACACCAGATGCAACTCTGATCTCAGGACCACGATCAAGGTATGTACATGACAAATACCGAAGACGGTACTTGATCTACAATAGCCGAGACAGGCCAAGCATGGAGCAGGTTAGAGGGCTAAGTGTAAGTATACGTTTACCTTCAGTCAATGCGTTAACGTAAAACTCATCGCTCTGTCCGCAGCTTTGAAATGTTTTGGAAAATTCATTGTTGATTCGAAACGTCTAAAAATTAAGAAATATATGCGACATAACATTTTTTGTCAATTTTTAGAAAAATGTTTTAATTGATTTTTATCCTTAATTTGTAAGTTGTAGAATTCAAAATTGATAGAACAAGTTTCGCCTTTTGTAGTAACCTATAAATAAAATTATATCTTCATCTCTCTCACTGCCAGTTGCACAAACGTCCATTGATGATTTAATGACGCCTTTAAGCTCTAATAAATGTCTAATTTGGATGAGTAATGTTGTTAAAAATTAATGAAAATTTTAATGGACGTATGTGTAACTGACTGTAAGACTAAGAGTATAATGTAAACTCAAATCGACCGAATCGAACACATCAAAGTAGCCTAAAGAAAATACTTCTAGAATTGATTGTTCGTACAAACAATTCGAAACGTAAATCTCCAGTTAAATCACAAAATCAAGTGGAGATTTACGATATAAATTAATATTTCTAGCGATTTGGTCATCGAGAGTTATTAAAACCAAATTATATCAAATAGTTTACTAAGTTCATTAGGTTCTTTACGTAGCATAGTTCGAGTCGCACAAACGTCCATTAAAATTGTAATCAGTTTAAAAGCGCTATTACGAAAGTTTGTGCAACTTGATGCGAGTCTCAAATAACAACAGTGCGATATGCCACAAGATAGGAACGATGAATGAAACTCAAATTATTCAGATGTGCCATTGCTCACTCTTTATTACGATTGTTAATTCAATATATAAAAACATAATATAAATTATTATTTATAATATCACCACTGATTGTTGAAGGTTAGTGCGTCACAGCGAGCCCCTGAATCTCTTAAAATATATCAGAATAAAAAACGTGATTGCATACTTTCCCATACATAAATACCCTTTCCATGTGACTCGCGTACATTATTTGTTTCGAGATAAAGAAATTCACCGGAAATTCACCGATACAATAATAGAAATTACACTTCTAACAAAATGTAAATAAAAAAAATACAGAAACTGGATTGATTAATTATACAACAAAATAATACATATGTATATACAATGGCCGAATCTAGTAGAAAAGAAACGACAATACTTTACACCCCATGATGTGTTTGTATTATAGCATTTTGTTGCAACATATTATTAGTGCAATATCCATTGGTATTGTTATAGTATTTTTGTATACCTATTACGTAACGGTGCGCCTGCATGCACGTGTTTGACAGTGAAGTTTTTTTAGTTTCGGGAATGACAGGTCAATTTTAATCATCAAAAAACCAAAAGTAGTCTTTTCGAGGAATTTTGTTACGTCGCTCTTAAAATTTTCTATTTTTCTGTTTGAATTAATAAACTGCATAAAAAAATATTACTTCGCGATTTTATTTCGCGCGAATTAATTATCGCAGTTCTGCACACATTGAATAATACGAAAAAAGAAATCGTGTTTACTAAACTACCGATTTTCGCGATTGTTCAGTCGTGCGTCAGCACAAAATGTCGAAATTTATATTGAAATGTTTTATTATGCTATTTCTGGAAACTACCATCATAGGTGATTGAAAAGAGGTTGTGGGAAGAAGAAATATACGTTGAATTGAATCAAACAAATTCAATTTGTTTTGTAGTTCATTTTTAGGGTTCCGTATCCAAAGGGTTAAACGAGAACACTATTACTATATTAAGGCTTCGCTGTCTGTCTGTCACTGTTCTGTATCTTATGAATAGTGAAATTTAGACACTTGAAATTTCCACAAATACTGAAAACCAGAATAAAATAAAGCTTTTTTTATGTATGGAACCTTACGTGCGCGACTCCGATTCGCACATGACCGGTTTTTGCTTCATATGTAAAAACCGGCACTTCATAAGAGTGACAAAAATCACGGAAACAGAATTTTAATCGCAATGCGGACAATGCGTTATGTCAATGCGAAATTAAATCCGCGCGAATCCAAATCGCGATGCGTGCAGGCCCTAAATAGCAAACTTTAAGTTCAGCAAGCGACGAGAGATATGCGCGTTGACGAAACAAAGCCGCGCCGCGTGGCACGTGGAGGGTAGCTCGGGGCCCGCTGACGACTCGACTCGATTTGATAACAATAAAAGGTCAGTAACGAAACTATACCAGAAATAATATGAAAAATAACACATTTTTTTTAAAGGAAGAAAATTGTTAACAATGTTTCTGACGCCGCGCGTCTCGCCATACAATTTGTTATATATACCTACTACATCTAAGTCTGCTCTTAACTCTACTCGTAACTTAACACTATGTACATACGATCTTTATCCAAGCGATTTAAAAAAGTCTTAGTACTTTTATAATATTAATTTGAAAATTTGTTAAATGTCTTTATAGTTAAATTCACGGAATCCACTCGCACCACATTTTATTATGTTGTTTCGCTTCGTAACACAATACGATAATAAAATATTTAAACCACCTAAAAAAACTACTAATAAAGTATCCAACTAGGGTACAACCGATATTGTACGAGAGACGAGGGAGCGAGACCGCCGACTCGTCTTCGTAGCAATTGACATTTTAAAAATGGTAAAACAACGTTAATCTACGATGGAATCACGTGTTGGGGCGCGGGTACTCGTGTTAACAGACGACGATATAAAATTTATAAAACGACAAACCAAATTTGTATCCGTACACTGTCTGTTCAACACAAATAACCAGCGAGTCAGTCGCAATTCGAGATCAAAAACATGAGGTGATAGCTACTACCGTGCCTCGATAATACTGGCTGAAGCCACCGCCCCGGACTGCGGGCTACGGATCACGGACACGGATCGCGGACACGGATCACGGATACGCATCACGGAGCCCGGCGCGGTGCGCTCGTCACATCACAATCCACAATAAACTATCCCCGGTAAAAAGTAAACTAGCGATGGCCTCGTACAAAATAAAATTAAACCACGATATGAGCTCGTCGATGCGCGGTGATTCGTTACACGAACGATCAGTTCACGAGATGTCGCCACCGTCCCGACGCGAACGCGACGGTGGACGCGGTATTTGTTAAAAAATATAGTATAATTATCAAAAACGCTACGCTCGCCGCCCGGAGCGCCTCGCGCGTCCGACGAGCGTCACACAATGTCGAGTTTGTACTTTGATCATCATCGAGCGCAACCGAGGAATCCAAACTACGGAACCACCCGACGAGACTCGAACGAAGGGTGTTCGTATGCGACAACGTTACAATTTGATATGATTCGATTACAAATGTCGATAGTCACTCGATTCAAACGTTGAACGGCCGTCTGCGGTCGGGATGAGGGGGGGGCGCCTTCCTGCAGTCACTGCTCGCGGTCAGATCACGCGGACACTCTCTGGAAACAACATAACCATCATATTTACCATAAATATTTATTGATTTTAATAGATTTTAATATTATAATGTGTAATATAAATCCGATAATCGCAACTGCCAGATTGATCGGTATTGAATTTAGTTAAAATGAATTCAAGGTTCAATACAGTATTGAACGTTGAGTGCATTTCAAGTAACGCGGCGTAGAGTGCATTTGATTCCATCTGATTTATTGAAGGTAGATCTACACACCGTATCTAACAATACAGTATTGAACGTTCATTGCACTTTGATTAAATTCAGTGTCAGTAAACGAAATTAAAGTTAATTTACAGATATTGTAAATCGAAGACTTATTTTCCAATACGTAATGATTGTTTTTAAATTCGTTTTGTTGATAAGTTCCAAGTTCTTAGTAATTTGAGATATCATAGAGTGTTGAAATAAAATTAACTGTATGGAGTAAAATACAGATGTGACAGAAGTTCACCATCATCCAACAGCCTGCCATGTTAACTCATGCATTAGTATATAGTATCGCGGTAGTGTAGTGTAGTGTAATGTAGTGTAGTTACCAGGGCGGGGCCGGGGCGCCATCACCAGCAGAACACGGAGAGCTCGCCCCCCGCGCCCCCCACCGCGCGCCACGACCGCACGCCGCCCCCCACCACCTTCAGCTGGAACCGGCCAAACGATACTCCTTATAACATCACCACGTCAACGGACTCCTCAAGGAAATAGACGCCCATAAACTCTCAAAAAGATGACTTCTGTTTTACCTTTCATTTGAAAGATATGATATGGGTAAACTTTATCTCGAAATGAAGGTGTCCAAAAAATGGTACATGAACTGTGACCCCGGTCCGACGTCGTAGATGTTCAATATACGTCTGATAACCACAACAGACAGTCTTAGATGCGGTACGTTGGAATTACTCACACTACACCCTTCTGAGGAAGGGTTGGTGCTTTAGATGTACCATCGGTATCCCTTATATGTGCCCGGTTGTGATACATACCAAAATACGGCAATCGTCAAGTTGCTTATTATATCGCGTGATTTACGTGTTTGTTAACTTATTTAAAGATAACTCTTATCAAATCTACATAATGTAGATTTATATAACATCTGTATAACAATAGGATAGATAATCTATATTATTTGTATAAAGTTTTCAACACGATTGTAATTGACCTAGGTCATCCGTTAACCGGGGTCCGTCGGCTATTATTCGCCAGCCTGAGTTTCTGTTGTCACACTCCTCTTCAGAGAAGAGCTGTTGAGCGGGGACACGAGCGATCGGTGGTCAAGGTCATAAGAGGGGGGCTCCAAAGTGGGGTCGGATCCGGCGGAATCCTTGCTGGAGGTTAAAAAAGGTCATACGTAAAAACCGTACGCAACCGAAATCGTGGCAAGTCTATCTATTGTTATACCCAATATATCAAAACCCAAGAACGGAGACGCGTTTTTGTATATAATAACCACAATTATTTATTGTATAAAAAATTTAGAGAAAATTATAAAACAACTCTTTTCTTTATCAAACTTAGTAACAGTCAAAAAAAGCAAATGTAGCAAGTCGTTCTTCATAATAAGACTGTCAAACACTTGTATAAATAAAAAATCATCATAAACTTTATAATATCACAAACTTGGCAGATTTGAGGCTAACTCAAAGCTATATTAATTAACAATGAACAGTTTATGTATATAATATTTCATAATAATATGTTTTCCTTATTAGTATCTAATGGTTTTGGTTTATTTTAGTTTTCTCTATTTTCTAATTGAAGTCTAAAGAATTACGGTAACAACAAAATATATTTATGCACATATCCTATGATGTATCATAATTTCAATAACAATGACTCTTGTATCGATAATACTTATTGGAAATTAATGACTCAAATTATGATCAGATATTGGATCCACTTGAATAAGTAATCGTTCTCTGAAATACTGATAGTAGAGAATTTATTTTCAATTTGTTTCGATTATACTGATATTTTGATTTACAGTATCAAAAGACGCTCTCATAACACATACTATTATATATCACCATTTTAATTGAAAATGACCACCATTTTATACCACATTTTATAAAGTACATACACCACTTCAGATAAGATAAAATATGATTGTCATAACATTTTACTAAAGATAGTATTAGACAGATAAGATAAAATTTATTATCAGTTTATATTTAATTTATATAAGTACAAATAAAACAATAAAAGGCATTTAAATAATTAATAAACACATCACGTTTATTCTATGCATGTATTCATATATGAAAGGAAATTAAAAAAACTCGAGAAAGACGAAGCACCTTCATTTGAAAGCAATTCAACTTGTGTTGTATCATATGCGAACTTATATAGGTATGATCTTTTGTATCAGTTTGATTTTACAAGTGGTTTCAACATACAATTTTTGAAGATTGTGAGGATTCATAAATATATTGCTCTAGATATTTATTTATTTGACTAAAGCTTTTGATTGTGTTTCTCATGAAATATTGACTAGAAAACTTCATAACTACGGATTTACAGATATTTCATCGAAAATTTATATAAAAAAGAAGAAAAAGAAACATTTATATCTCATATTTTAGTGTCGAGAGTGTAAAAGGCATCGACGGCAAGACATTATGTGTTCCACAAGGCTCAATCCTTGGACCTGGCTTTATTTTTTTAATATGTATATATAAATTAATTCGTATAACAAGTTATATAAAATATGCAAAAATATGTTTTTTAAATATTTTAAGCATCTAATTTTATTCGTAAAATTTAAAGAACTATTCTTTAATAACTTTCAATAATTATAAGATTCACAAAATATCTGAACAGAATATGTTGTTTTGGTAAACACTAGCATATCGCTATAATAAAACTTGTTTTAAAATGTAAATTTACTACAATCTCGCTTCACTAAAGCATCAATTCACAAAATATACAATTCGGCTACACCTGACATTGTTAAATCGCTGTAATACGGTATCAGATGCCTTTGTAAAGCATTCACGCACGTATCACACAGCGCAAAAACTGCTAACGCATCGTGTTTTGATTCCACATCTTCCCATATAAGGATCCTGGCGCGGCTGCCGATCTGCACGCGCAAGGAATGTCGCCCATTGAGGAGTGCTCTCCCTACTCAATGACAAACGAGTACAGTCGCCAATCAGCCAACAGACCCGTTCGATAATACTAATTAATATCCACTTAAGTTCGTATCAATCTAAACTACTTATTGATTGTGAATAAATAAATATATCACTACATAGTATAAAATAAATTTTATGACACTAATTTAATAAATATGATGCTTGAATACTTGAAAAAAGTAAAGAAAATATACTACAAATATTTGCTAAAATACTTATAGCATTAAATTGGTTACATAAAACGTTACAGATTTTAATACCACCTATAAACATAAACGCGCAAATAACAAAGATATTACAAACATTGCCCAGACGCCCATACTTTTTTCATTACCGTAGCACCGTGTGACGTCACTTAGTGCGTTGAATTTGTAAGGAGTGTTTTCGGCCGACTAGCAGCAGTTCCACAAACAGCACCGTATCTCCGAAACTATTAATTGCAGACATGCACTTACGTCTACATTATTTCTCAGATATTAATAGACTATTTATCTATAAATTATCAAAATTTTACAATATTTAATTATTTGCACTATTTATAAATAATTTTGACTTTACATTTCAATACGCATCATATGTCCTTTTTATCTATATTATTGGTTGACTTATTAATTTCGTTGTTTTCTTTTTGTCTAGTCTAAGAAATACTGTTTGCTTGCTAATTTATTACTATAAAAACTGCCTTATACATATATAGGTGCCCGCATCCGGTCGACGACCCGTTGATATATACCAGCCTTTTCCAAAGTGGACGATAACGCCCCCTTGTGGGCGCTGCAGGCTTAAAGGCGCGCGGTAAGAAATCGCGAAAATAATGGGTCGTTGTGTAGAGGCTTGCAGGTGGGTGATTTGTAATTTCATTTAGCTAGGTGGCCGTTTAGACACCGATTGCATGAGCTCTCGACTCTCCACTACAAATTGTAAACATCAACTAATATTAGTTTGCTCAAACTCGGTTCGATAATTATGTCATATATGTATTCTGTCTTATTGAATATATAAAATAAAAATTATGTCAATAAGAAAGTATTAAAAAAAATAGTTCCCGAAACCATACTAGATGTCGCTACTGTACGCTCTTGATTTCTCCATGACAACCTTTCCGGTTTTCTTCCAATTTTAAAAGCAAATTATTTATCTCCTTGTTCATTGCTCAAAAAGGCAAACCGCATAACATAAGAGAAGAGTTTTTTCCAGTAATAAAGAAAGTAATGTGTGTCATAAACTGCCCGCAGAGATATCCGAAAAAAATCTTTGAGTAATAATTCTGTGCAAAGACGAATTGATGAAATAGCTGAAATTTGTGCGATTGTGCGATTACCTGATAACAAATCAATTCTCAATTCGTTTCAAGTTAACTCTTGCGAGTTATAGTAAGTCTCGTTTAAAATTAATCTTTAATCTCCGCTAATATAGCTTTCAATAATGAATTAATTTAATTTGAAGTAATAGTGGTTTTTAAGTAGGTGAAAAAATGGGGGCGCTAAAAACAATTTATTCTCAAAGTAGGCAGTAGATAAAATAAGTTTGGGAACCCCTGATATATACGATAACAATGTTGTGGCCTGCATTAGATACCTTATCAGTAGGAAGGTGAAATAACCTCTAACTATAAAAATACGATATAAAAATGCAACCCTGGCAGGCATAAATCGAAAACTCTTGTTATGTTATCCTCAAGGATCAATGGATATAAAAGGTAACATTCAGACAGTATGGAAAACTTTAACTATATTTTATAGAACGTAACAAATAAGTTTCATTATAAAGTACCTAAATTATTTATTCTTACTAACTTTAGTAGTGGGCAATAGGGGATTTTTTTAATTACCACGCTTTATAGAATCGACATTTCAGCCATATCATTTGAGGCTGTTTTACTACTTTTGTCAATTTTATTGAGAACTTGTTAGAATCTTCTGTCACGTAACAGTCAGAACAAGTTTTGTTCTAACGATGTGCTAATATTAGCGCAGTAATAATAAAATGTTTCGGGAAATTAAACATAATGGTCATAGTAAAGAAATATTTTGGTAATATAATAAAATAACATCCGAATAAACCGTTGCCCAGTGTCGTTGATGCCTTCACCATGCAGTAGACATGCCACGTGGTGGGCGTGGGAACGTGCGACATGTGCGCTAATTACACGACACACACCATACTTATTAATTTTATATTACTACTTAGTCCTTTATTTCTAATGGCGACATAATAAGAAGGGATCTAAATTGTAAATACTAGGTCGTTTATCCTATATATTATGCAAGGTTTTTCAGTGTCTTTGGTTGTCTTTCTTTGGTATATATTTTTTTTGTGAAGTTAAAAAATTGGAGGGTGTAATATGGCACTCTTTACTGTGAGTAAACTATTCATTCTCTTTGACTGTGCGTGTGAAAACGCGGGTAACAGCTAGTGAATCATAATATACGATAGGCAGAAAGATACGCAAGATAAAAGATCATTACTGTTATGCGTTTATAGTATTATTTGAATGTTAAACGTGCCAACGTTTGTTCGGATCGGTCTCGGAGTCGTGTGGTGTCAGAGGTCATAGACTCTGATTGTTCCATACGGCTCACCGCAGAGTGCAACCAGATAAACAATGGGCGAATTATTGTGCCACATACCGAACTAGACACGTCTTTCGAAATGCCCGTGTAATGTATTTAAAATGTAGATTAATCTAGCACGCGAACAACGATCGCTATTTAGATTATTATTATTTCTGTGGCACGAGGGAAACGGTTTTAATTTAGATAAAAATAAGAATAGTCTCATTACAAAAAATGTTAATATTATTGTAGCGGACGTTGTATATCAGCTACAAAATTATGTTTTCAGGCTGGTCGGATCGCACTTATCATTGAATACGCATTTTATGTTTAAAAAGAATAACAATTGGAAGCTTACAAAAGTAGTGAATAGATCTTTGTCATTTTTATGTACCAAATTAAAATTCATGTTCTCACAAAACGGAAAATCATAAATAATTCGGATAACATGTATCGTTTAATATAAGACTATCATGCGATATAGATAGATAACTACAGGCCCATGAAGATATGTTCACAAAGGCAATTTTGGTAAAATTTTTGTAAACAAAACGGTAACACACCTGCTGCATCTTATCGAAGTCTAGCGCGGGCCGGTGTCGCCGCGGCGGCGGCAGCGGCCAGCGGCGGCGCCGCGGGGAGGGGGGCGCGCGCTCGCCCCCGCACGCCGCCCCCGCCCCCGCGGCCGCCCGCCGCGGCTTCAGCGCTTCCAGCGGCGGCGACGTGCGGAACCGCACCGGCGTCTCCACCTGGAACACCACAAACCGCTCTCACTACTCCCGCTAAACAAACTGGCTTCATTCCTGGACGAAGAGGACCGTCGTTCGAGTCGCCTCTATCGATCTCACAATCTGCCGGCCCTGATAAGCTCCGAGCGTCAGCGGAGACGACGTGCCGCCCGCCCGAAGGTCTCTCGAACGGGAAGGCGTTCTCGTGACGAATATTAAAAAATTAAAAAGATCGACGGAAGCGAAAGGTTTTCGAAAGAGGGGGATCGGCATACAGGTGTTCCGCGAACCACCGGCTCGTGGTGCGGCCCCGTAGAATACTATTTGATAATGTGTGATCAGATTAAATCGACATAGATTTAAAGAACTTCGAATAGGATAGTTTCGCTTCGCACCGATCTGGTTTCTGTTATATTTGACGGGTGAACATGTGCGAGCAGTCTTCGGCACGTAAGTGAGCACGTTTCGATAAGATAGAGTCAGAGAT
This sequence comes from Diatraea saccharalis, assembly GCA_918026875.4. Taxonomy (NCBI): domain Eukaryota; kingdom Metazoa; phylum Arthropoda; class Insecta; order Lepidoptera; family Crambidae; genus Diatraea; species Diatraea saccharalis. Next base: position 19,159,195 of record OU893345.1, read on the forward strand.
AAATTATTTGAATTTATTATTTTCCAGGACAGTAGAACATTGCAGAGGTAGAGCCGTGCGGCTTGCGGGGCAGCACCGTACGCTACAATAGCAGCGTCCCGCTCGCTGCACGGACGAAGCTGCATCGCTGCAGGAGCTCAAGGTTAGGCCCCGGTAGTCTGATTTACGTCTTAGACCGCGACCTTCACGACGACGCAGGGCGGAGCACACTAATTCTTATCACGTCGAAGGACCACGTTCGATCACGTTTCATGTCATGTGAGGTTCGATGTGTGTGAATGTAATACGAGGATCTAATCGAATAGAAATCGCAAATGTGGCAAGGCAAGTATAACGATGTGAGTGCGGGTGGCATGGCATACCTTGGTGTCGTCGTCGTCGGAGGAGGGCGGGCGCGCCGCCAGCTCGTCGTCGTAGGGCTGCGCGGGCCACTTGCGCTTCTCGGGCGCGGCGGGCGGCGGGGAGGAGGCGCCCCGCCGCCGGGACTCGCCCGCGCCCGCGCCCGCCCCCGCCCCCGCCCCCGCGCCCGCGCCCGCCGCGCTCGGAGTGCCGTTGATCACCTGCACCGGTCACCCGACACCCGTCAGCTACTCGCAGTGGTTATGGGACTACCGAATGATATGATACGCGCCCCTCCGTGTGGGTTGTCGTAACACGTTCTACTGTTAGATATGAATGACCATCTCGATGACTGGTAGATGGCAGTTCGATTGATCTAATGGGCTGATCGCTTTCACGGTTGATATTTTATTAATCCTGAATCGGAACCGGTTTAGTTTTCTCAGAAATTAAAGTTTAAGAATATTTCGACGATACGGCGGATGAATTCCTCTTGAATTCAATCGCTTTATCGTCGAACGCTTTAAATCTTCGCAACCTCTTCGGCTTTTAAAATGTGAAGGCTAAATGCTCTTCAAAATGACTCGTATAGGAAATTTCACTCCCTAGTTATGCCCGCTAAAATACTTTCAAGATTGCCTCAAGCAAAATATAGTATTAATAAAAATAGAGATTTTCAAAGGGTTAAGTACGGCGTATAAGAAAAAGAGAGAAATAATCGGCGAAACACCTGCAGTGGACTGGATTCCTGGTAGTACAGAAGATAAGAAATTCTAGAGTACATTTAAAAAATATATAAGTTCAGAAACTAAAACCCGACTACAGCTAAATCACGCTCTAAAAAGTTTGAAACAAAAAAAATATTTTATAGCGATAGCTATATTATAATAGCTGTCCTTTGGTCACCGCTGAACTGAGTGTACATATATATTAATATACACTCACAAACACAATTAACCGCCCACCTGTATCATTCATCACCCTGTTTGGTTCCATCAACTATGGCTTATCAACTGTTTTGTTTTTTGTTAAGTGCGTACTCTAGCAGTAAATAAAATACGTATACCCTTATTTTCTTTCCTAAATTTGTGTCTCCGAAGGATTTTTGGAATTTAGTCTTTGTTTTATATTGTTACTGTTGTGTTACCGAGTTATCATTCCCTGTTATTCTCTATCATAGTGGGCGAATATTGTTTAATTTGAAATTATTGTGTTTGCTCATTGTTTTTATTGCAGAAAATGCCACTCGATGCAACTGATGTATGTAGCTAGGGCAGTGGCTTTATCTGTTGCGGGGTATAGCCTGCGTCGCATCTCTCGCACACTCTGTGTACCTCGTACTACGGTACGAGATGCCATCAGGCGATTTCGGGAGACAGGCTTGCACACCCGCAGGCCAGATCAAGGCCGACATCGATGACCATTTCATTGTAACCAATACGTTGAGAAATCGCTTCGCGACCGCTACTAAAGCTCGTACGTGTCTTTTCGAGGTGAGATATGTCAGTGTCAGTTAACGTACCATTCGAAGAAGACTAGCAGAAAGTAATTTGAGGGCTTTTCGTTCAGCTCGCGATTCGCAACTGCTCCCACAACACCGTAGAGCTAAACTTGTTTTTTTTTTTCGCGAGAATACGTATACTGGACTGTAGAGGAATGGAAAATCATACTGTTCTCAAATGTGAGAATAATAACCTTAAGAGGTCCAGAGGGACGTCAGCGTGTCTACAGATGTCAAGATGAGAGTTTTGCTCCATGCGCTATAACTGAAACAGTACGTTACGGAGGGTCCATAATGGTATGGGGAGGTATCTCTTCTAAAACTCGTACCGATCTAGTGTTTGATAGAGGAAGTATAAACGCTCAAAGATACGTGATAGAAGTTCTTCAAGACCTTTCGCTCCGTTCATTGGTGACATTTTGGATTAATGCATGACAAAGCACGTTGCCATACCGCAAGATCCGTCAATGAGTCCCTTAATGAGGTCGGGAATCTACTTTTACCATGGCTCGCACGCAGTCCTGATCTTAGCCCAATAGAGCACATTTGAAACAACCTTAAAAGATGAGTCCGATCAAGAGTACCAGTCCCTACGACCATAGGAGAGCTAAAAACGGCTGCAGTAAAGGAGTGGCACGATATCCCTCAATCAGATATTCAAGACATCATAGATGGAGTGGCAAATCGGCTCCAAGAAGTCATAAGGGCCAGAGGTGGCAACACCCACTATTATACCGGTCACTCTGCTTGGCGTTCGTGAACTACGAGAAAGCTTTTGATTCGATCGAGATATGGGCGGTGATGCAGTCTCCCCAAAGGTGCCAAGTGGACTACAGGCACATCGAGCAATTAAATTATCTGTATAAGAATGCTACTATGTCGGTCCGATTACAAAACCAGAACTCTAATCCTATCCAATTGCAGCTAGTCATAAGGCAAGGAGACGATCTCTCCAAAGCTATTCTCATATTTCCAAGCCTTTGGATTGGAAAGGATACACCAATGCTTTGCCGATGATGTAGTCCTAATGGCTGAGACCTCGGAAGACCTGAACACTATGCTTGAAGATCTCAGTAGTGCATCCCAAAGTGTGGGTCTTAAGATGAACATGGATAAGACGAAAATCATGTGAAACGTCTATGTTGTACCCACTTCTGTTAAAATTAGGAATACTACTCTTGAAGTTATATGTAGTATGTGTACTTAGGACAGACAGTCCAGCTAGGCATATCCAACTTCGAGAAAGAGATCACTCGTCGGATTCAGCTCTGATGAGCAGCGTTCGGGAACCTACGAAAAATCTTCGCGTCCAAGTTACCAGCGTCTCAAGATCAGTGTGTGTAACAGTGGTGACTTACGGAAGCGAAACGTGGTCGTTCACTATGGGTCTTATAAGAAGGCTTAAGGTCACCCAACGGGCAGTGGAGAGCAATGCTGTAAAATGTACGTGATCGAATTAAGAATGAGGAGATCCGTAAGAGAACTAACGTTACTGACATTGCTCAAAGAATTGCTCAGCTAAAGGAGTAGTGGGCGGGACACATATCGAGAAGAACTTATGGCCATTGTGGCCTTCCACCAGGTGGACGACTGACCGACCGACCGACGATCTTATAAAGGTTAGCGCTAGATACGGGCTGCGCAGGACTGACAGGAGATTATGGGAGAGGCCTATACCCAGGCAGTGCGCGTCTTGCGGCTGATGTTGAAGACGGCGTTGTTGACAATTTAATGTATCGTCACATAGCCTATGGCACGCGGACAACTAGGACCCTTCTAATGATACCTCACTTGTCCAGTTACGATGAGTAGTTTCGAAGTTATAAGGGAACAAATGAACATTCTTACATACATACCGGCCAAAATCATAAGCCTTCTTTTCGCTTCGCCGTAGTCGGGTAAAAATATAGACTGCTATATAATATCAACAAATAAGTCACCCTAAGACTGGAGACTAAAATACGAAGCTTTCTTTACTGGACCGTTCCAAAAAATTGCAACAATTCTTCATACATATCAGACTTGCATTTTGTGCAGAGCTGTCCCGACGTGAAATACTTTAACCACATTTGAGATGCTTAGTTTTTAGTTTAAAACTATGATGCTGGTACATTTGACAGAATCAATAATCATTATATTTAATCTCGAACAACGACTTTGTGGTAGATATTCGTGGTGTAGAAAGAAGAAACGCCAATTACATAATTACTCGTAACATGATGAGAAATAGTTTCATAAATAGATTTATTTATCATAATGTTGGAATAAATTCTAAGAGCGAGTAACATTTTTTAAGAAACATATTGTTCAAAGTATACTTAGGGCAGGGTTTGTCTATGAGTGCAGCGATATGGACATGGCAGCCGACGGCGGTGGGTGTCTACTGATAATCTGTGTGGACGAGCAAGGCGTCCGTCGACGGCGGCGACAATTTAACGCCCGGTCGCATCGAAAAGAGATCACCCTGATACGGTAATTTTATTGCGGCCGTACTAATTAAACTGCATTCTAAGAATTCACCCGCGTTTTTAATAGTCCATTAAATGAAGTTTCCAACGCGTTAAATTTAAACTCCCGTTAAAAACTTGTCCAACAAAGGCAAGATAGTTAAAAACTCGTTGATTCTGGTCACATATAAATGGACAATTTTTTTAAAAGACATATTTTTCTTAACGATAACAGCACCAGATGTGCGATATTTGATGTGAAAATCCCACAGCTGCATAACTAACTACACAATATTTATCTAAGTTATTGTAGCCGTAATTCTTAATCAAGCGAAGTTATTTCGATTAGCACAACTTGAAACCATGACACTTATTTTTCTTAGGCAATAGATAGATTTCGTTTTCGCAATTAAAAGAATACTAAAACAAAAGAATTTCTAATTTCAAGCCGAGCACAAGACAAACAAACGTTATGCAGGCGGCGCGGCGGCAGACGGAAAAAATGAGTAAAAAGCGAATTGTTTTGTGCTGCCTTCAAAAAACTAAAATGGCGTCAATTGAAAGACGTCGGAGAGGCGAGGAGCACGTCAACCAACAGCCACCCATCCGCTCGTCTCACCCCTCGCTACATCACAATTCAAACTTTAACTGATTTCTTTAGCATTAACATGTCATGTCATAACATTGTCTTGTCTAATATTAATAATTTTCAACAATACCTGTATGATAAACTGATTTTCCACTAATATACAATATTCAAGAACTTAATGCAAAATGCAGTGACAAAATTTAATTAAAATCAAACTTTATTTGTTCATAATTAGATTGAAAACCATCTTAAGAGGTTTTGATCACCAATTTTATAAAATATTTACAATGGCTTAACAACATTTTTTAGGATTATAATATTTGCATGCAATTTGTTGCTGACTGCTCGTCTCGTATCTATTAATGACCTTGATGAGTTTTTATCTAGTAATAGTTTCATATATTTTAATTTGGCAGAGTATATAGCTGAAGAAGGAGAATGCTGCGAGTTTACCACACTAGCTCTAAATTTATGTAACGAATAATAGGTTAAATCCTTAGTCGATGACATCAACCTCAAGTAAAAAGTAATAAAATTCAAGAATCCAACAAACGTTGCAGTGAACATAAACTGCAAATAATATCTTTGAGAATTTAGTGAGTTGATACAGTTTAAGCTGCAGATACCGTTCCGATTAGATACGATTGAAATCATTAGCGTCGACGAACAATCTAGTACCTACCTAAATTACCAAGATCCGGCCGAGCGTTCTTAAATAATTACTAATTTCATTTACAATATTCATTAACACTACAGACCTTTCTAAGGTACCAGTTGGTAGTCAGCTCGTTACTTGGCCATCATCATCGCCTAGTAATATTCGCGAATGGCGCGGTCGTTCACCTTATCTCATAACTTTTTAATCTCTTTACGTAACGCGAGCGATGCACCCGTGCGGCTCGTTGTCGGATACAATTAACGTTCTCAGATTTTCAAAAGTCAAAAATTTGGCGCTTTCAGTCATTTATTACAAAATAGCATGTATTTCACAATACAAACAATAGTTAGAAGGCGAATGGTGTTAACAAAAATATTAAGGTTAATATTAGAATGCACTAGCATCTAGTTACAACGGTATCTGCCCTGGCGATATCTGGACCAGGGGTGAGACCACCTAACTCCATCAGCCACCAGCCATGATTCTAGCCATAAGATACGACATCTGATCATCTAATTTTAGCAACGACCTATGAACGATATAAAATGATTCTGGATTTGATAGCAGTGTAACTAACATAGTCATTCATCCCACACTTATCCGTAGTAGGCTCCTATATGATGCGATAAGTTTGCACTAGAATATGTGTATTGACACGTAACCAGCGATATTGAGTGTACAATAAACGATGATCGAAGTAATTTATGTAACTTTTAGCATAAGTGTATTGTAATCTTGTTTGTTGTTCATAAATAAATTACAAAAAAAAAACTTTCGCTCCGTCCCTGAATAATTATATTATCCGTGTATGTTTCAGGATCGATAGTCCAGGTTAATTACGCCATTAACGATTCTCGACTAACTGTAAGTTGAGGATTCTAATATAATTTTAAACAACTCCAAGATTTATAATGGATAAAAATTACATTCATTTTTGCAATGCGGCAGGCACAACCCTGTGGTGACTGTAACTAATTAATTATCTAAGAATAACATCTAAGAAACGACCGATATCCCACCGAGTTAACATATTCTGAAACTCTTTATATCCTTAGAAAGTACCAATCAATAGGTAGATGAGTTTTTTAAAATAACGGCAAAAAGCGCAAAATATTGATGGAACCGTTTGAAGAGGTAGTCGAAATTCCGGCTACCATAGATGATTGCATTTCCCAAAGACTAAATAATTGCATTTGTAATAAATAAAAGGTAATGGTGTTACTTACGAGTGAATGAACAGAAGAAATATAATTAACTAGCTTTTGCCCGCGACTTCGGCCCGCATGGTCTAGTTTTAAGTTCAGAAATGAGAAAATTTCATATAAACTTTCATCCCCTAATTTATCCCCTCAGGGATCGAATTTCGTAAAATCCCGTATTAGTGAGCGCCTACATCCTAAAAATAAAATTTGAAACTCCTAGCACTTGAAGTAACGAAGTTTCATACAAACTTCCATCCCCTAATTTAGCATGTAGTTATTCGTGTAAGTAAATTTCTGCTTGCAAACTCGTATGAGTCTAAATTATCGTTTTAATATTGGTTAATTAGTCTCGTAATGTTTCGGCATTTACTATTACCTGCCCAATAACGTTCTAAAATAAAACGTTCAATTTGTTTATTCCATGACGAATAAATATATTCTCAAAGGAGTCTGTACATTCGCAAGGAAAGCAGCAATACATAACTGTCCAATAACAACATTACGTAATACCTCGCTACACACGAGATTAACTTTAAATCAAGACAAATGACTAACTCTGCTCAGGCAGTTAATGGAAAAAATATGGTTGTTTTCGTGCGTAGCTAGCTCGCTTATTCGCTATTAACGTAATTATAGAGCTGGCTCACTTATTGGACGTATTTAAGAACAACATGTCACGATGGGCCTTAAAAATAAAACTGTAGTAATTTAGTAATACTTCGTCGAAGTAAATCTTTAATGAGTCTTCGACTGGTGTATTATACTCGTATATGGCTGCTGTTGTATCGAATTATTTACAGTGAATAGAATAAGTAGGTAATAAAAAATGACAACAAAGCCCGAGTATTCTACTCAAGGACACTGAGTTAAATAACATCAAACGGCCCACGGAACCGGTCGCCCGCCGGCGCGGCCGCCCGGTGCCGTGCCGTGCGGTGCGGTGTGCACACGACAACGTGAACTTTACGTCGCACGCATTGACCTTCTTTTGAAAGTTTATGTTTTAGCCTTTTACTAGAGAACATTGCGAAATAAAGGTACTTCGAACCCGAAGTGGAATATAGTAATTTATTCTTACGATAATTATACTGTACCTACTTCGTGACTTGTTGATGATTTCTATCTAATCTGAATTGAATAGGGTTATATGAAAATGTGTTCTTTTAAATAGATTTTCAACTTCAATAGATTTCAATTATATTATATTCAACTTCGCATCAGCAGCACTAGTTTATTATAGAGCATAGGTGTTTATCCCATAACCACGTTTGAATGTAACAACTGGAGGTTGTATACACACCCTCAGCGATGTCTCTCACATAATATAAGTATATAATGCCTACAAATGTACGAATTCACATACCATGTATGTAGGTAGGTAGGTAAGCCTTACCACCTCTACTTCACTGTATAGGTAACTACTACAACGACACAAAAATTTTTGTGCTGCTAAAAACAAAATTTACTGTATAATGATAGCTCTTTTCAAAATAAATCAATTTTTATTTATAGGTCACGCCAAAACCTGGTGGTTTGAAAAAACTGAGTTTTCATTTCAACAAACTAACGTTTTTGTCTTAAGCTCCAGGCAGGTCAATACAAAATATCCATTTTATTTTGAATGACAAGATGAAGTTTCTGTATTTTGAAATTGAGTTAATGCAATTTCAAAATACAGAAACTTCATCTTGTCATAGAGAGCGTAAATAATCAAATTGTAATTTAAAAGTATAATTTAATTATAAGTTATTATTACCTAATTAAAATAGCTCTATACAAGTCTTGAAATGATAAATAAATCGGGTCAGTCATTGAAAATAACACATATACTGTACTGGTTTTCTGACCTTTAACCTCATTTTAGTTTAATATTAAGTTAATAACTTCGAGAGACGTGTGCCAATTGTATAATAATTTAACCTTTATAATAATTTGTATAATAATAAAACCTTTATATAACTTAGTTTTTGGATTATAAGTTATAACTTCTAAAAAAGGCAACACACATCAAACTGACCGCTTAATTTAGAAACTCAACTTTTGTTTTGTTTGTAAGTTTTATACTTTCTTTTTCTTCTTTAAATCTTAAGAATAAACGGTTCTTAAGAATATTTCATTTTATTACGAAACATTGATTTTTATTTTTTAATAATCGGTATTTTCATTTTAACTGTTTAGAAGAATTATGTTTGGACGACTTTTTTGATATATCATTAAAAATATTTAACGATTACCGATTCTGGCAGATACTAGCTAAAATTTGGATTATTTATTTAGTTTTATTACTAATTATGTAACTTCAAGACGGTGTTAACCTCTTGGTAACTGGGTAAGTGTATTACCTCTAGCTCCTCCTCTGACGAGTGGTGATCATAGAGATGGTCCGGCTCTGGTTCGGGCAGCAGCCGCGGCGGCGCCGGTGCGCACGCGCACGCCTCACCACCCATACCTGCACAACATTCATAGTTTCATTGACCGCAACCTTACACTTACGCGAGCACAAACACATCACTTCGAATTAAAGAGTAATTCAATTCAGACTACCCATTAATTAATTTAAATAGTGCCCTGAATAAATAAAAAGATTTTGCTTTCAAAAACTTGAATATATTTTTTTTATACAAAAGAGTAAAGTCTATATAAGTAATAGATGTTTTATAAAGCAATATTTTAGTTCCTAAAACGCAAGAGGAAAAGAGGTTGGCGAGTGAAAAGAGGACAACAAAAGCTGAGTGCTCTTGAACTTGCCGAGTCAAGACTTGCCGGGCGGTCGCAGCAACCAGCAAACTTACTCCATGCACAAATCTAGATTCAGTTTATTTCCTCTTTATATCAGAATTATAAGGTTTAATTATTTTTAATCATACATTTTTAAAAGCGTTTGTTATTTTAAAGCTTTGTATTTTAACACAGAGATTATGCTGTTTCATATATTCAAATACTAAGTTTTGGCGAGTCTTAACAGTAAGAAAGTCTCACCTAAAACCAAAATATTTTATTTTTCAAAATGTCGAAATTGAACGTATTTGAAATGAAGCTGTAAAGGGGAAATATTTGGACGAGTCGACCCGTTTACCCGAGTGCACCGCACGGCGCACCGGGCGACTGTTTAAAAATAACGATAAAAATCGTTACCAAGGGATTATTTCTACCGCTCTCAAATTAAAATAGACGTAACCTGACCCGACTTCTTTATTTACCATGAGTTTATTCAAGCTAATGTTCCTTTTTCATATGCAAATCTATTACTTTAAATGTATAGCAAAGATCAGTGTCTTATTTTGCTTAAAATACCTAAATGTAAAAGTAATCGTTTAAATGGCGTTTTCGAGGGCATAGATTTGCGTTATTTTCAAAACATTCGACTAATATAACTGTGAAATGTGGTCGATATTTAAGTATTCCCATGTCTCACTCAAACGAGTTCTCGAGTTCCAAGTGATTATTTCACTCACGTTTGGTCATTGTTATTCTTGGTCGAGCGGTCTTCTCACTTTGTTAACTTTTCCCGTTGTATGTAGCTTGAAGTGTTCTAAGAAGTCTAGTTGCTGCGAATTATTTTGCTTAATTCAGGGGGGGGACATTCGCAATCAAACCACTCTGTTGTAAATGGGATTTCATTAGACAACTACATCGTGGCCAGGACCCGCTCGTTTCGCGTGTAGAGCTTTATACATAGAGTGCCGACACCAGATACAAGAGTTCGGTTCCGCTAGTGAATAATTGAAAGGCCCCGCGTGCTCGCAAGATAGGATCTTATCTTGGCAATCCATTTTCCCCGTGCCGTATCACCGTGACGGAAGAGCTGTATTCGCGTAGCAATATGTTAACATGGCTCGCTATCGTGTCGGAGGTAGATCAAGAATCAAGATTCAATGTGCCGTTGACGCGGACATCACGAAACGTCAAACTAGTTTGTATAGTGAGCAGGCGTTCTGTTGTACATACATAACAGGGCATTTGCTAAAGTGTGCTCATATTTATTTCTAAAGTATACTAAAACTTGCATTGGTATCACATATTTAGCGAGAATGTATGATTGTTTTATCTCTATGAAACGATACGTATTGCGTTATCAGTATGATTGACCAATATGGTTCTACTTAAAATGATAAAAAAGGTAACACTACACACTGCACTAACTTGGACACAGCCGGAAAGTACAGTACAAAGCCACTAAGTGCTGAGAATTAAGAGTTTCCCACATTTAAAAAATACATTAACAAGAATAGCAGAGTATATTGCGTGTAACTCAATACAGACTCAATTAAAGGTATTAAAGCTCATAATAACAACACTACGAAGGTATAACTTTTTAATTCCTAGGAAGAAGAGACTTATAATCTCACAAAAAAAGAACAAAGAAATACAAAAAGCTAACGTCCCACTATTTTCTATACATTGTCACCGATTGACTGGATGGCGCAGGGCGTTCGAAACGCTATGCGAGAATTCTGTACTCTACATTCTGAAAGAATTACCAAGAGCAGAAAAGATTTTTTATTTCTAAAACTGAATTAATTCCGAATTGAATTTTTGAATTTTTGAATCCAGCGTATCGGCGTTCAGTTCGGTCTATTAAGTAGATATATGGTGCACGTTAGTTGTTTTTCGTTTCAGTCTATTCATCTCTCTTTCTTCTACCATGAACTGTTCCGTGTACAGTGTTCTTATTTGTGTCTCCCGCGATCTTTCCCCCATGCCTGGGCTAAAACCAGACGCTACTAGCGTTAGTAGCGTATACCCACTTTCCTAAAATGCATCTCGAAGGTTTTAGGTGAGCGGTTTCATTCTCGCAATTATGTATGTAAATGTTTACCAAAAGAAGCATGTTAAAACAATCTCTTTCACAATCACAGCAAAAAAATGAAGGCGATTTGTTTTATACTTTTTTGTGTTGATGTAATGCTCAAATACTGGAGTATGATTTATTGTGCATTATATGCTACAATAAATCAACATGACTTGCTATTATAATAATACTAATGGATAAGAATATCTCAAGACGGTTGTCATTTAACCAGTAATTTTTACCATCACACAAATTCGCACGGTGCTTTATTATTTAACATTTCGGTGAATTACAATCGTACTTATTCGCAGGTGACAGCGACAGCTTTCAGAGTTTTGTTTAGGTGAAGACTAACGAAGACGGACGAGACAAGACTGTTCATTGATAGTGTTCAATGAACTCATTAGTTTTTATAAGTAGGATATATGTTTGTATGGTGCGTGCGGTGGTCACGCGCAGCACTCATGATTCTAATGCCGGTAGGTACAGATGTGTAACCTTCGCCTGTGGTTTACGCAGGCCCCGAACGGGCGGCGTCCTGCGCCCGCCGCGCACGTGTGCCGCATGCGCATGAGCCCGCACAGACGCATTAGCGCTCCTCGACGATTGTTAGTATGTATGCTTACGTGTGAATCGTAAACATTTTAACGGACGTCATTGCGTGATAATTGATATAATGTGATGTCTTGTTCTTCTACTTTTAGTAATGGCGTTCTCTCATTGTATGATCATAATGTGGACTTCTGTTATTTGGATTGCTGCTCATATGTTTTATGTGAAATGACAGAAAATAGCAAACCCGTATATTCAATTTTAATTAAAGCGCTGCGCAAACACTTTTTCTGTTCAGTGTTTGTCTGTCACTTAACACATGCCGATGGTCAATGAAGACGTGTTCGGCGTAGGCCCCAATTGAAAGCTCGTCGTCAGTTGAAGCCGCAAGAGATATAAACAAATATTGTACGACGCTACGCAACTGTTGCCGAGTTCGATACATTGCTACCATTAATAACTTAGCAACTACACATCTGGAATTAGTTCCAACTTATACGAATACTAACAACGAAAATGTATTGCGGTAAATTGAAAAGTTAAAAGTTTAAGTATCTCTACAGTAATAATATTTCATAAAGCATGATCATCACCATTGTTATACACAGACATTGCATCCGTATCCACCATAGTCTTCGGATTGAGCTCTGAAAGATTCAAATTCAATGTCATTTAATCAGTCTAGGTTGTTTGTTACAAACACTTGTGAATGACGGAACTCTATGCCATCGGTTCCCGTATTCACATCGGGAGAGCTTGTACTGAGAAGAACCGGCAAGAAACTTAGCAAGGGCTGCTTCTCTCTGTATTATTTTATACAGAGAAGTCAATGAATGTGTTGTCGATAAGTACTTCATCGATTATCATGCATAGGCATACATAATCACTTGTTTCGGTCTCTGATCAACGTTTTTCATCTATATCTTATTTCGAAAGTAAATATAATCTCGAACTACGCCGACAACAATTTGACAGCTTTTATTCTAAAATACTTCTCCTACACGATCGAGGCAAAGAATAAAAGTACTCCTAGTTACAATTCTGAATACTCGGGTACAGATTATAATTTTTTTTTTAATTATAAATATTAAATTTATTTGCCCAATCTGTTGGTGGTTCATCGACATGCCATTATTTGTACCATGTTGCGCAAGACTATTAAAGTAACTGGATTATAATAATATACATCGTTAGGCGCACAACTTCGAGCGTGGGTGTGTCAACTCACCAAAGGAAACGTAGGCTTACCCATTATCGTACAACTAACATAATACTGTTCTGTATATACATGTAATACACTATGTATTCTGTCGTATAATTGTATCATACCTACCTACAAAATGATTAAATAAATAAGTGATAAACATCCGAGCAGTATCAAAATGTAGAGTATATGTATATCATGTAGAGTATTAACTTGAGATCCTCTTCAGGGAAATTCTAAAAACGCAACTCGGTAGGAATATATCAAATGATATTTAAAATAAATATTGGGATATCGGTGGGACTCGTCTTAGTAATCATCTTTTTGAATCTTTAAACAGGTCAAAAAAAATCTTTGACCAATAGTAGCCATTTTGAATCGTTCCGAGTGGATAAAAAACAATTATAATCTCGCGTATATGGAGGATAACATTCGTACATCAGTTTTCATAAATAAAATTTAATAACGCAACAAATTTAAACATTGGAGTGATTCATTGAATCCTGTCGGCAACACCCGAGCGAACTCCGCATATCATTCCCATAATGGACTTCACTGGGGTGACAACGATATCGACCGATTTAGATTGACGTGGCGGATGCAAACGGTTCACTTCTGCATAATCCTGTATGCAGATTTATTTCATATTATTTCGTTTGTATATGTGGAGAGATAATATAATCTTCACGTTCAAACATTACAATCGAATTTAACAGTTGGAACACAATATTGTAATTGTTTACAATCAATTCAATACAGATCTCTTCGTTGTTTGAACTTCGTTTGCAGTATTCGTTAGCACAATAACCGTTGGAAAGGTGTTACATGTCTCGTGTTGTTAGCTCTTCCACTTGAAGCGGTCGTGTCGTTTATGACGTTCCTGGATTATTTCCATTAATATAGCTCTATATACATGGTATTGGATCAGCAGTCGATCTTAACGTAATATGCTTGTTATTATATTCTCGTACACATAATGTGTGCCGGTAGACTGGTGGGCGCATGTATAATTGCGGTGTATCGTTGAACGCTCACCTTGGCCGCGGCTCGAGCAAGGCCAAGGTCGCTAAAGCGATACGCCTCCCTCCTCTCCCCCTCCCCCCCTACGCCACTGTACGCGCACGTTTTTTGCAGGGTGATGTAATCTGCAATTCGGCGCGCGCGCAACATGGCCGCCTCGTCACACTTGGCTGATCACAACATCTTTCAAAAACCTGATAGCTAGCAAAAATCAAACAAACGAACGGAACATGTATTCGGAAGACATTATTTTTTTTATATTCGTTTTATTAATGAATTTATGAGGTTTAAAATTTCACGAATACCTGTGACATGAAGTTCACATAGACATTACGAAGTACGAAGATTGCTATTTCATGCTAATAACTCCGGCTATACACTGAGCACTACCTGGAATTTATCTCGTTCGTGTGTTCGCTGCCATTAGGTAAATGTTACATTTGCGGTTTTTAGTATCTAATTACACTTAATTTTAAAATACAAATTTCCCGAAGATGCACGTTCAGCAGCTACTATTTATTTGTCTACTTTGGTTAATATGAGTTTAAAAAATTTCGTTACGTACCAGCCCTATGCGGGAAAGGGTCTGAGCCTCTGCAGAGTGGACATAAAAAGGGCTGATGATGATGATCATGATAATGACGATTAGAAAGTCTAATGTATACAAATGCAAAACATAATTACATGAACATACCTATACAAATTCGAGTAATACAGGTTATTTTTAAAAATATGGAATGTTAATTAGAATGTTAATTACCTTTGATAGTAACGACACCTAATCAAAAGATATCTATAAAATTTGTATATAAATGATGTAGCAGCCAATAAATGTTTTCTCCAAAGAAGACGTAACCGTTTGTCATATCCAGCGGATGCGTAGAGACGTGATCCTACCGCAGGCAGTAAAACCACAAGAAGCTAGTTTCTAAGTACTTAAACACTCGTTACACAAACAATTAAACTGGAATGTAGAATCTGTAACATTGTTGCTCGCACGCAGCATTATAGTTTGCGGTGGCGTCCAATGAGCGAGGGTATCGATCGGTAACAGCAGACTGTGTTAGACCACAGAGAAAACTCAACACCACCTAAGCTTTGTGACGTCACAATAGAATCAGTGAACATACGAGAGACTACTACAATTAATACACCAGTTCACGATTATAGATCATATTCCTAAAATCAATGGTACCTCTAGTAAAAATAACTTCATAGACTTGTTGTGAGGTAACACATGTGAGTGAGAACTTTGATGTTTCAGAGTATATAAATTCTATATATACTTATAATAAAATAGTGTCTACCCACCATGTCTGTCTGAGCATTATAAATTTAAAACTACCAAACGGATTTTCACTTATAAACGGAGTAATAAGGTA
This sequence comes from Diatraea saccharalis, assembly GCA_918026875.4. Taxonomy (NCBI): domain Eukaryota; kingdom Metazoa; phylum Arthropoda; class Insecta; order Lepidoptera; family Crambidae; genus Diatraea; species Diatraea saccharalis. The sequence continues at coordinate 19,174,881 of OU893345.1, forward strand.
GTTTCGGTAGTGAAAAAATTAGTCACGAAATAGCTCAAAAACTAAAATCTTTTGAGTCTTAAAATCGCACGATTATCATAGTATCTTAAAAGTTGCGATTTTTCGTCTGTCACATGACTTAGAACACGACCCGCCATTGTGTTTAGTCACTGTGGCGAAAGCTATCCGATTAGTCCTATAATTATATATACCTATTAATTATAAATGAAATCCTAGATGGCGCTTTTCTTAGCTTTTTTATATGTTTTTATTTCATAATCGATCGTTAGATGGCGCTGTTATTGTTTTATTGACATCTTTTATTGTTCTACTCTGTGCATCTGTTTTGTCCATATCACAATGACGTCATAAATATGACGGACAGCGTTTACGCGGTTATAAAGCCAAGAATCAAGAAGTTGCTAAAGTCAGAATAAATAATGAGGATCTTTTTATTAATATAGATTATTGCACATAATAAGAATCTCAGGGGGGTCACTTGTTTATCCAACAGCGTAGTCACGTTATGTTAATAAAAAGATATATGAAATTACGAATGTAAAATTCAATAAAGTTTATCACATAATTTAAAGAAACACAAATTCTTTTGAATGGCGACTTTAAAGCTTAACAGCGCCTTCTCGTAGGGAACCGACAATGGTAATAGATAATTATATGTTATAAAAAGTGGGGAACTTTGTATGATACATATATAATCCATAACAATATAACGAACGAAAACGAAGCTCCTGTTTGTCTCTTTCAGGCTACGGCCAAATAAATCACTAAACCGATTTTGATGTAATTTCATATTATAAAAGTTTGAAGTAAGTGGAAGAACATTGCCTACCGTTGAGGTTGTGTGAGCATTTCAGGTAAAAAAGACATTATGTTTTAACGATATTCAGATAGATCTATATGAAAAATGCCTAAAAATCTTTACTACTTACTTTACTACTTAGTCCCATGCATATTATATCTATACGATGATGGCAACGCGCGTTTAGCTGTAGGTAATTCGTCATGTAACTAGTATATTTCCTACCAGATATATATATACCACCGGCCACGTTGCTTTATTTCAGAGTGCTCATATACATTGCCTTTACTAGTGAGCTAATAATACAGCAGTAAGTTATCCAAAGTAAACATTTTATGAAGATCGTTAGCAAAACCGGCACAACAACCACCGAAATATGTGAAATGCACATCTGAGAATCTCTCTCTGACTTCTTTAAGTGATCACCAAAATATATATCTACCGTTTTATTTTTATGGCATAGGGTGCAGACGGAGCACCTGATGGTGAGTGATTACCTACCTATAAGAAATACATACTTATACCTATAATACCTCTTATAGAACATCACATGCATTGCTCAGATTGCAAGATGAACAGTGAAAGCCCTCGCGTCATGGAGTATCTGAGAAAACGAAGGTACCTGAGGCAATATAGAAAAGTCCATTTTCTAGATTGATCCAAACAGGAATCGAAGCGGGGACCTCAGAGCGTGCGAAACACTCGACTACAGAAATCGTCGTCACGGAGGGGGTGATCATGGCCTGCATTGTTTCTCACTTCGCCATATTGCTAATAAGAGATTTTTTAAACTTTGAAGATGATGAAATTCAGTGCTATCCATTCAGATGAGGGTCGTATGATACCTATACATTATGTTATTACTTGACCATGGCATTTTTATTCAATTCTACATACACAATACAAATAGTACCTTCCTGTAAGCGGTGCCAACTAATAGCACAAGTCGCCAAAAAGATTTAAAAAAACCTTGGTACAGAGGTGACTACATTGTTTCCTTTCTCTTAATTTATACGATCGAATTGTGCCAAACGGCGATAGCTCAAACTTCACTAGTAGATAACAAAACAGCATCTATGAAGGTATTTCATTTCCTGCTACGAGCAAAGTAGAATGTTTGCCTCCGTTCTGACAGCAAATCAAATAACAACAGATTGGAGGTCGGGAGCATTTGATTTTTATACATTAGATCAAATTCAAATAGAATATATCCTTATGACTCGGTCGGGCGTTTGTTGAAGAGTGCTAGTACCTGGCAACATCCTTGCCATAGAAATGATTACCTATTTCACTTTTATTGTTATTTTCAGCACTTGAAGTGTAAGGATTGTGAATGTGAACAAATATGACTGAATTCCGACTGATGATTCTTCACTTGAATATAGGAATAAATTGAAACGTCAGACATTTAGTTTTAGCACCAGCACAATTGTAATGTCAACATGTATCATTAAAATTTAATCAGGTAAATTTTATTATGCTATAGATAGAGTGTAATTTGTAGGCAACGATCTGTCGAGCACAATCGTACGCACCTTTTACTACACACCGGTAGTATAGTACACGCGTGTGCGATCGTACGCTAGTCAGGCCAGCCAATCATCGGGCTCTCGCTGCCAAAACACAACTACGAGCCAGCATTACAAACTTGTACTAAAATAACCGTCCAATGGTATCTTACTGGTTTAAAATCAATATTAAAACTCCATTCTGTTTTTCCTATATTTGTAAACACTTCAAAAATATTGTGTTCGAAAGATTTTCATCTATAATACATGTATTTCAGTTACAAATAAGGAAATAGTATTGATCATCCATCTATTGTGATTATGATATTTACTCGTGCATATCGAAGCTATAAAAATGTGGCACCACCGCTGCATATTGAAAAACTAGATTAATTTCTCCGGCACATTTCAATGTGCAAACACTGAATGTAAACTGTCAAAAAAGCTAAAGGTTGAATACCTCATGCGTGTAGACGTTGCATTTAACAAGCAAAAGAAATAGAATGCAAGAGACGCTCTGGAAGACGTAAAACAATCGTTGCTTCGGAACGAATAAAAAAATGTCTGAAATCAAAAGTACCTAGCAATTGTTCACTTTGGCAAAAGAACGGTAGGAATTTGTATGCTGCTGCCGAGGAGAGACAAGAAAACATACTTGAGAATATATTATAGATATGACTGTAGAATATTTACCAAAACATGGATATGTGTAGTATTTATGTGGTTATAATAAATAATATTATCGTTAATTACGTAATTATTTAACGTAACGTACACATCGACGATGTTGTTTAACAAAATTAAATAAATACAATGTTGAATATTTGGATGAGCTTATTATTTAGATACGTACAGTCAACAGTAGGTCAGATTAAAAGAACTCTAATTTCCCCATTCGATTTTAAACTTTAATAAATTGATGGTAGGAGGTCATAATCCATTGTAGAAGTTTGACATATTGTGGTAACCTGACGGGCAGCCGTAAATACTGGTGTAATGCCTGCTTAATTATATATTTCGTAATAATTAAAATGAAATCTACTCACTTATATCAGTGACGTCGTTCCACTTCATGATGACGTCCGTGCAAAAATCACCTGAAAATAAAATGAAATCATATTTATTTTGTCTTTGGTCTACCGAATGTTATGTCCGCGTCTTATGTTACTCAATGTCTTATATAAGCTTTATACTGATTTATACATGTTTACGTTACGCTAACTCCAAATTAAATTAGTGATAATTATATCGAAAATTGTATAATAATCTACCCATAAACATATCGAGATGTTATGGATAATTCTTTAAAAATATCACTACGTGTAAACTGTTCAGTGCGCGTTACTTCGTTATTGAATATTGCATTGCAAAAATTAGCACATAATGATATTTTTTACGGCTTCGAGAGTGGGAACTTTTGTGACGCTCCTTTAATTAAAGTGGTACATAATGGCGAAGATTGTCAGAAAAAAAGCATTAATATACGTATACAATGAGCGATGGATGGCTCGCTGGCTGTGTGCGCACACGCCATGCGCTATTGTTGTGCACGCAAGCTGACGCACACGAGACTGATCGATCATAAAAGTGAGTTACCTATAAAAAATTTAAGTAATTTTACATTCCAATCAACAAAATTTTCATCAGTCATGTAGCTTTAGTCCTGTGCAAAAAAATTAACGGAAACAATCAATCTCAATTTCATTCAAAGTAACGAGTAGGCGGGTTCTTTTATTTATTTATCTATTTTTATTTATTTATTATCAAGGTAAACAAACATATAAATAACAGTTTAAGATAACATCTAAAAACCATCGAGGTTTGAGTTGTGTAATCATAGTTTATCTACCACTGAACTAAGTTTACTGACACCACGAGTCCGCTCGATCACGCGTCCGTGTCTCATCAGCGAACGAAACTACCTGCACAAGTGCATTACACTAATTGGATTATCTGCCTCCGCAATGAATTTCAATACAAATAAACGTGCCGCGCCGGAAACGGTCAAACTTCTGAAACACAGAGAGACTGCGAAATTATATTTTCGTGATACTCTCCTTTTTATTTCCAAGCTTAGCATTTAAAAATAAAGTTATTTATTAGACTAGCTAGGTTGGAGTAGCCTAGATTTGACTGGACGAATTGTTCTAGTAGTTCGGCCGACGACCCCTCGGATGACTATTCAGTTCGCTAATTCGACTCAAATCAGCGTGGCAGCGTTTAATTTGTATATTTTGCGAATGTACCTCCCCCCCCCCTCCAAAGGTTCAGATTGAATTTGGCGAGTAATAACGATGTGAGCCCGCGTGAGCGGTCAACACCTCCGCCATCGCCGTCGCTGCCGCCTCTAGCGCACCAATTACTTCATTTGCTGATTGGTTTTAATCACCAACTAACCAAATAGGAAACCAATGTGATCGTTTAAAATTGGTCGCCATAGTTTAAATGGATTTGAAAACTGAGTGTTTCAACGAAAAAAGTCACAAAAATCATTTAAACTTCAAGTTTACGATGGTTCATCAGCTTAAAATAAAATCAACTAAGATCTAAGTTAATAAACAAATTATGAATGATTTAACAAGTTTATGAAGCTGCCCAAATGAAGAAATCTTCCACTTTGTTTCTTAAAGTGTTAGACGATTGGACCGATATAAATGGTTTTCCAATATACATCACACGTGCTGAAGAAATTCTTTGATCAAAAGTTCGAAATTAAAACTAGAGTCCGACACCATACGGTAGCGGATTCATTAAGCCGGTGACATGTAGCCCTGATGTCACTTCAGATGTTACCACATGTAATGTTTAAAATTCGGCTAGAAGAGTATGATGTTGTTTGTTTGATAGTATCGTGAGCGCGGCGCTGTAGTACGTGCGGGCGGCGGCACCGCGCTGGTGCTCGACCTGGATTCGGTTCAGAGGTGAACGGCCGATGCGACCGCCGCACGCACGCACCTCCGCTGCACTCCTTCTATCTACTCACAGTATTCCGCTCTATAATCTTCTAGCATAATCAAACCTGTCACTGCAACATCAAACCCCTAATTAAAGCCCAGTGGCGAGCATCAGCTTCTGAACGGTGAAATTGAAAGAAAATTTTACCGTAAGATTAGACTTATCACAGATGGAAGTATAAATCGTACTTTTGTTTTTAAGTGTAGTTTTCAAGTCAGTAGAATCTGTAATTGTCTTATTAAGCTATCGATAGGCCGTCCGCTATGGATCACACAACAACATACCTACATCCATTTTTGAAAAGTACCTACCTCATTTCAATCCTATGTTTTTAATAAATTAAAGTTTACAGAACAGTAATATAGCCTATTAGGTATTAATATTCGAATAAAAATAAATTAATAGTTGTTTTTCAAGAATAAAATATGAAAGGAGAGAGATCATTAAAATATATTAAAATTGATGACGAGAACCGTTGTATAAATTGTTTTTACGCGACATTATTATTATTATTCACTTCTTATATTCTGTTGAAAGTTCTACTAAAATATATCTCGACTGTACTGTTATTTATATTCCTACCTCCTGACAGGAAATAATTAATCCGACGAGTGCTTACCTACACTTTATTAAGATTGTATTATTTATTTGTGCGTTATCAATTGTATTATATTGTCACGTAACATATCTTATTAATTAAGATTATTGATAGCATTAGACAGTAAGACCTTTCTGTAAAACTTTACGTATGACGTCAATCGTGAACAGAAAAAAAGAAGCACATTTATTTTGGTCTTTCTTTCAGAAAAATAAAATTTAAAAAATTTGTAAATAAATATTTAAACTAAAGATTGCCCAAAATTGAATGGGACTTGGTTTCACCTCGTACGTAACGCGGTGTGCCTGTCATGTAACCTGCCTCGTTTTTAACCAACTTCAAAATCTAAGAAGAGGACCTTATAATTTTCGACGGCGACTTATGCTTTTTTTTTATTACTTCAAAGTTGCTTTTTAATTCCCCAGTTTAATGGATCGACGTAGTCCCATATGAATTTTATTGGAATCTTATCACAAGTTTCCTTTTTATAACAATACAAAGATATTTTTCCTTAGATATAATCGAAATAAATCGATGACATGTTTATATCAGCGAAAAAACAAGATAGCGTATTTTACGTTCATTCAAATTCAGAAAGGAGAAATTTCTTTGTTAAATGTATATGTAAATTTTTTATGTGAGTAGGTACGTTCATCGATTTCTTCATTAAATGTGAAGCAATTTCTATCAAACTAGCTGTATCCCCGCGACTTCGCTTGCGTAAATTATAACCTTGTCCCTCGCATATTATGTAGCTTTTTGAAGGAATTGTTAAAATCCATCCAATAGTTTCGGAGCCTATCTACAAACAAGCAATCAAATCTTTCCACATTATAATATGAGTATGTACTGAAAATAAAAATAAACAAAATCTCCTTTCTCACATGTTGACATATTTTTATATAGCTACTAGTGGCCGCCAGCGACTTCGACCGCGTTTTTCATTATTTCTTTGCTCCTGATAATTGCAGCGTGATGTTATAGCCTAAAGTCTTCCTCGATAAATGGTCTATTCAACACAAAAATAATTTTTCAATTCGAACCAGTATTTCCTGAGATTAGCGCGTTCAATCAAACAAACTCTTCAGCTTTATAATATTAGTATAGATTTAGTATTTTAAGTGTAACATAATTAAAGAAATTAAATCAATATCACTAAAAAGAATGAAAAATTTTTAGGTTATTAATTAAATGATAACCGTCCGACTTCAATAGCAGTTCCTTGAATAAGACGCTGTAAAAAAATGTATTATTTCTCACTATTTTTATTGTATCATTCAAAAGTGGGCAATCAATAAAAAAATGATCTCTATAATGTTGAAAGTTATTAGTACAAGTGGCCATTCTGGTGTATAACAACCAAACCAAATTTAGTTAATACTTAGTACTAATTGTTTTGCGAGTAATTATTAAACACACGAGTTTTTGACGCGCAACAACTATCTCATACGTATTAGTGAGGTATCAATGGACCCAATTATTTCGCTTCGTTTTCTCTTTGGCCTTTCATAGTCTTTAATAGGTTATTTTTCTGGAAGCATCAAATTTACATGGTTATCGGAATCTTTACCGTAATCAGAATATTTAATAAACTCTAAATGCTAATAATACTCATCATAAGCCAAATTTCTTCTACTCCTTGTGCTCGTATATCAATACCCTTGACGTACATACATACGCCATCCATCATTGATTATCATTTATCCTATTTTGATTTTAAAATAAGTTATATACATATACGTGTTTGTAAGTATTTTGACCAGATAGCGGTGAACGTGTCGGTATCGCAGCGGGCGATAAGAGCCCTATATAGGTTGCCGACCTCACCGTATCGCACAACAGCTGACTGCTAGCTTCCCCCCCCCCCCCCCCTCCAACGCGATCAGACGTCAGACCCCAAAAATAAGATCATCACCAATAGTTATCTTATAAATTATTTAACTATGCTGACTTTTTTAACGAAACTTACTTTTTAATTATTTCTGAGAAATGACATATTTAAAGGATTGAAAAATGTGAAAAAAATTAACTAACAAAACCGAAACTTAGACTTCTTATGGTTTTCCTAAAATTTTAAAATTTATCGTTTCGGATATACTTTTATAATAATAATAAATACACAACCCAAATTAAAATTACCACACATAAATCTTTACATAAAAACGTACGACTATTTCTCCCATGCAAACTTGCATTGGATGGAAAAACAAACATTAGATGGCAGATTGTGCATAAAACAACAATTGAAATCACACAAAACAAAACGGAATAACGGTTGCAACAGCGAAGTATTGCAAAAAAACGTACATAAAGACAAACAAAATACTCAAAACACAAGTGACAATGAGATTTGAAGAAGTTTAACGATTTCGTCCGTCTGATAGATTCAGGTAGAGGGTGCCACAGTTTTATCGCTTGTACTGTAAAGGATTGACTATAGAATTTAGTGAGATTGGGAGGAATGAATAATCGAAAGTTATTAGAAGAGAGATCATCGTAGATGAGTGAAATTTAAAGCGTGATTTGAGATACCCCCATATCTCATGGGATTGAATAGTATAGAGTGAAGAAGCGACAGCATATGCAATATCCCTACGCGACCAACGGGGAGCCACTGAAGTTGCCTATAAAATTCAGAAACGTGGTCATATTTGCGCAAGCCAAATATGAACCGTATCGAAAAGTTTCAAAGACGTTCCAACTTATTGAGGCGATCAAGTGTAAGATCAGGGTAGCATGCATCTGCATTGTCAATGAGGGACAAGAGGAGTGAATGCGCAAGTGGTATTTTGGTGGAAATGGGTAAAACATTGTGCCTGCCTAAGTGACCCCGAGGCAGCAAACAGTTTCCGGCTAATCTCTGCTACTTGTGGACGCCAGTAGTAGTTTTATTTCGTAGTAATTTTATTTTATAATTTATTATGTTTTTAATTCATGTGTTTTAAGACTATCTTCGGCAACTTACATAGGTAGATATGTATAAATATCAAATTTTAATGTAGTCGGCATTATACAATCCATTGTCCATTGATTTCGGAGAAGATCAGTAGCGACAGACAACAGAGTAAAGGCGCCGGTTTTCCTCGTTTCGTACCGATTCTTAAAAACAATACGCCCATAACGTATAAAGTTCCTTTAATTTTCTGGAAACATTCTTAATTTGCATAATTTAACAGAAAAAACATCAAAACCGACAAAAAATCTAACTTTCTGATAACTTGTCGCGGACTCAAATACGCCAGCTAGTAGAGTCATTTAAAGTCCTGAATGACTCTAACTCTACTGCTAGCTGGCGAGTACAATAAGTAAGTACCGTACCCTCTAATGCAATACAAATGCGTCAGTATAAGTAGATGTTTAATGGTCTGTGTTCGAGACACCACTTTAGCTATTTAACACCAGGGATGTGTGATCGCTTACCTCCAGCTATAGGATACTACATTTAAGTTATGTTATGGCGATATTTCGTTTAGTTTTAGAGCGCTGTCAAATCCATAATTATTATTTTCATTCATTCGTACGTGTTAAATATACGTGTTAAAGTAGTAAGTGTGACGAAATCTCACCATAATACCGCTAAGATGTCGTAGGTATTCTATTGATAGAGTTACGTGGTCGTTCCCCAAGTTGCTTTATTAACCGAGTGATTGAGAGTTATATTGTGTTCAAGTCGTCCTATGCAACTTAAACTGGAACTGGAACCTCGAGAAATTATAAGTTTACCAATTGAAAAACCTAAAGATGTCAAAAAACATAAATAATATCTCAGGTATTTGCAAGAAATATATTCATAAATAAAATTAATAGTAGTATTCTAAGAAATAATAGTATTCTAAGAACCTAAACAAGACACGAGTCTACGATTGGCACAGCGATAATTATCGAAATACATCAAGTTAAGGAATTATGTTTTTTTCATAGTAAATGATACATACACATCATGGCTTAAAATATATCACGAGTGATAAATGAAAAAGTTTAGACACTTCAAAAGTAGTCGATGGAGCGTGCGAGGTAATACTGGTAATACTGCGGGTCACTCATTATTGGTTGCCGAGCGACCACCGACCCGCTGTAAAAACCACGAACCGCCCCGACCGGTCCGGCCATACCTCGTGTCGTGACACAACTATCACTCACATAAACTACACACACCAAGTCCGCAGACACTCAAGATGACTATGCCAATACACGAACAGAAACAGAACCAATAGAAATATAACATCATTCAATACTCAACATTTCCGACGCTGATTTTAAACTAATTATACATAATCATGTTATTAGAATTATATATCCACAAGACCGAGGTAGTCGAATATTTTGCGATAAGTCTATTCGATAATACACAGTGCGAAGATGTCCGTTAAGAACGGGAAGTAACGTTAATGACCGCATCAAATCTACACAGCCAATTATATTGTTTGCACACGTCAAAGTTGAAAGCGTCGCAACCTACCTCAACTCCATGCCCACCGAATACTACCTACCAAACAAACAAACAAATTCGCTGATGCCGTTTGATAACTCTTTAAATGTGTAAGTGCTAACATTATCAAAAGGCGTTTAAGTGATCATCGTCTGGTGATACTTTGGTTCACAATGAAAATATTCGAAGAAATAGTACCCAACAACTGCGATATCATATAACGATTTGATAAAAACCAGAGTTTTGATACGTAAAGTGTCATCTCATTCAATCAACGCAACCATCAAAAGAGAGAAATCAGATAAGTGAACGTCAAGAAACCCGCGGAACTGTCTTAGACTGGTAGATAATATTGTCAATGTCAGTATGAATGGTGAAGACAATAAAGGAGAAAATATAGAAGCTCTTATCGGGAATGTACCACACGTGGGCGCTATACATGTACGTACTGTTAAATTTATAATTGCTGTGGATTTTGATTATTCGTCAATTACCAGTCAGCTGATTAGAGGGGGACGGAGGCGGCGGTGTGCAGAGCGGCGACTCTGATTGGGCAGACACCTCGTAATATGGCACGACCGAACTGCCATTGTGCATGACGCTCGGATTTTGTAAAGTACCAACTTCATACTTCTTGTAACTTTACTTTGTAGTTCAAAAACAATATAACTAAATCACTACTTGTTTTATAAAATTGACAATTGTTTGAAATATAATACAACAAATAATGTGGATTTAAATAGCAATCAACAATGAAAAAACGTAGATTCGTAAAGTATGTATGTAGTATGTATGCATATGCAAGAGGTCAATTACGTTGTATGGCAATTACATTTGTAAATAAATAAACATTGTTCATAAATATTTAGTAATGGCCGCCGGTCACAATGGTACGGAACGTCAACTTGCATCCATTGGGTCATAGCATTGTTTGGTAGAATTGGTTATTGACGCTCTATTGTCTCGACCTCCAAATAATAATTAGCTCGGTAGTACCAAACCGACGCATCGGAAGCTGTGGAGCCCTACTGGTTACTAAAGTGAAAAAATATATACTCGTCACGGAACCAATCCAAGTCCAGATTGGTCATAAAACTAGTAATCTTATGGAATGTGTATCTAATTTTAAACTTAACACCGTTTATCGTAAGAATATTATAGAAATTTGATTAGGTACGTCATCGGCATACAAATGTTTGTTACAAAAAGGCTCGCTTTTTATCGGTGAGTCTTCATTACGTTGCAGGAATGAATGCGTACACATGCAGGAAACATTAAACATATTATCTACTCTATATTCAAATAATAAAAATACGCAATAAACTTTCACATATATTATTATAATTACTATTACGTTTTTGTACACAGAACATTACATCAGGTTACGACAATATACTAATTTTTTACAATTGATTGTAACTCTAGCTTGAATGATTTAAGGTTTAAACTCAAGTTAATAATTTGATAGTTATGTATTATGTACTTGATTTGCTATTGAGTGTAATGTTATACTCCTAGTCGACTTTAGATGGCAAGTTACATTAGACGGCATTAAAAGAATTTCAGCACACGAGATAAGAAGATTATGATTCTGAGAACATAGTTTGAGTAAATGTACGACGAAAATGGTACGACCGTGATTACTTCATAGGGCATACGAGTCACGAGCTGGCATGCTAAACGTGCTTCGCTCTACCTCGAAAAAGCATTGCTTTTTTACTGTCCGCCATATTGCGCTGCGGCTGCGCTGGGGCCCATTCACTCAGAAATTACTGCCAATTGATGGTGCAAATTGCAATTCATACGCCGTGTAGGGTTGACAAACTTAAACATCGAGCTCATATTGCTCAGATAAATAATGTAAAATTCACTGCCTACTTACTGTAAAGAATAAAAAACATATCACAAAGCGATGTTTGAAACGAATCTCAGAGCCGCATCCCGAACCAGTTTTCGTGAAACGGGCACCATTTAAACGTGCCTCTCTTGGATGGAGTAAGCTTAACTGTATTTATAGACTTGAGCCTATCATTATAACTGCTAAATATGGGCATCCTTACATGATTTGCATTTAACATTGAGAAATTCCCGCAAAAGTTTTAAAGGTTACGTCGGTGTTAGATATAATATTATAGAGCTATTATTTATAGTACCTCGAGCGACAAACCGGCAAGGCAAACGCACAAATTAAATACCATTCTAGTAATACCTAACCGTGCAATACACACCTGAACAAACAGGATTTCTGTGATAGTCAACGACAGAAAATCCTAAGGGGCACACACAACTAACTTGTTTGGTTTAACGCTCTAAGATAAAGAAACAGGAACCAAAAAAGATAAAACTACCTACATTATGTACATATTAAAGAAACGAAAACGAGAAATATGTCGAAGAGTATTCAAACTACTTCACCAACTGGAAATCGACTTTTACCATAGTTCTCTAACATCCTAGGGCATAATGGTCAAACATCATTATGCTCGATTATAAATTGCGTCGAACTGGCCGTCCACCTGAGCAAACAAAGCTACGATCAAAATATTCGCCGACGTTACTTATATGCTAAAGCAATACATATCTTACATGGCATTATACATATTTTCAGTATTTCATAAATTGAATCCTTTTATAGTACGACAATAATATACATACGATAACGAAATAAATCAGCACGAATTTTATTTGCGGGATGAAAAAGGCGATGCGGTCAGTGTTTGTCCCTGACCATTGTCAGGGTTAGTGGAGGGTGGCATTGAACAGGGCGTATGATACCTAAAATAGGTATAACTCATCACAGGGGCCAATGCGAATCGTTATGTATAGCTGCAGATGCAGTCAGGACCAAAGGTTTCACGTGCCCTGCGAAGAAAGGAGGAACTCGAGATGGTCATTTTATCACATTTTTGTTATTATTTTTATGTTTATTAATTCACTTTAATTCACGTTAACATTAATTCTTAGCAGTTTATCTATTAGAGAGAGATAAACATACTTATTGATTCTAGTTATATTTAAATACTACTTGTTTTAACGATTTGATGAGTTTTAAGTCCAGCAAATAAAATTAGAACAAGAGAGACTAGGTTTTAGACCGGACCGGACATTTTCTTACTTCGCTCAATCAGTTGACTAGCATGAGTATGAGATTCCTTTTGATTATATTGATGGATGTGAATTTTCCTATCAAGTGTATGGAATCAATCAGGAAGCGTGTGGGTCATTTCATAGAGTCTGCTGCTAAAATGCGAAATATCTTCCACAGAGACAGTTCAGAGACAGATCAGCTCACGTGAGGGTGCGCGATGTGTATTCACTGCTGATTAATTAACAGGCACAGTTACTCACGCCACCTTTCACGTTTGAACATGGAATAATGTAATCATGCAAATGCCAAGACTCAGTGTTATTTTCAGCGTGAAACTGTAAGTTTCACACACAATAAATGTTACTCAGCTATTATTCTGTACCTGGATGTAAATTGATAATGGGTATTCATCGTTGCTTTTCTAGTACTCAGATGGTAGACAGATCTCATTCAAACGTGTTCCTTTAACGCAGTGCCACCACCAACAAGAATAAATAGAGAACTGAGACAGCAACAATTCAGAGGTTTCAGAAATACCCTGATATAGATATTAGCGACTGGGACTACGTATAAATTAAGGCAAAAATCTGCTGTTCAAGTAAGTACGATATTATTTAATATCTAATAATTCCTTTGTAATAATATATAGATAGGTGGTATCAAGTTATTTATATTTGGAAATGAATCGGTACACTGATAGATAGGATGCGACGCACACGAATGGTAATTTTAGGTCAATAATACAACATATGTAGTAAACACATAAAAGATGAATAGTGTTTTGAATGCTTTCTATAGTGTCTGGTCAAAAGAAGATTCTAGTAAACTGTTTACTGTTTTCTGTGATGAGCTTAAAGGTTATCTGCTGCAAGAGACTAAACTATTAAGATACCGCGACACAACATAACAAAATCAGCTTGTTTTCGTGCGTGATTCTTCGATTAATAAAATATTACTAAAATTCACATCTATTTGGTAGGTACTATTCAAACTATGAAAAATTTAGTTAACTCTAAAAAAATATCAGTTACAAAAATTTCAGTTTTACTGTAAGTTGGTTTCACTGTTCAACATTTTTATGAATATACTTTGAAATCCTAACGAAGATATATATCCTACACCGAGGAGTTGTTTCTAATTCGTTCTGATATAATGCAATTCAAGTATGTTATCAGCGTGGCCATGGAAAAGTTTATTATACAGTTAAGTATCGTGTGACGAGGCGCAGGCGCGCGCACGCAACGGCACCGGCGCCGGCGCGCGCGCAGACCGTGTGCCGGCACCCGGTGACGCGCCACATCACAACTGCTCCAGATCACAATCTCATATTAATAATAAATGTAAGCCCAACATCACAAACATTGCTCAGCTCACAGACTAACGTCCAACATTAAATCATTGATTAGAGCTTAGTCGTCATTCGACTTAACAATTGAGTGTTAGTAGCAAAATCTCTTGTGTTACAGGAAACAACTGTGTTGTCTGCGCCGTTTATTATAAATAAATATATATTTTGATATTTATATTACATTATTCACATATTTTATTACAATAAAAACACATGACTCGAGCGAGAGAAGTTAACAGTCTCTGATAATTTCCACCCGCCCAATAAAAAGAAAAAGATCTCTATCATCTGTAATGGTGTCAACGCATATTCGCCTCTCTCAAAGCAAAAAAAAAATCGCTGGGCTAAAATTAAATATATATTAAATAAAGGTGCTCCAAATAGTATGATGTGAACATAAGAAAAGGAGTACGACAAGAGACCTACGAACAATATAACTAAACAAGTTCACTAAATTTTCAACACATCAATCATTTGGATGCTCTCCAGAGATAAGGCTCAGCAGAAAATGATAAATAAACATTGAACTAGTATGTGTACTGTGTTTAATCATAAGTGAACACTTTTTAATGGCCCTCGCCTTTTATTGTATTGATATATCCTAAAACGAAGCGCTGTAAGTTTTATTTAAAATAAAATAAAAATTATTTGTAAAAAGTACTTTGCATACTAGCTAGAGCATTTAAGATTTAGTCGAGAGACAAAGAACTATGATTGACATTATATCTTACTAAAATTGGTGAAAAGTAATATATGTATTAATGTCGTTACGTTTAATATTTACACAAGAAAGGATAATAGACAACATTACATACATTCCTCAGATTCTAAATAAAGTTGTTTTTAATAAGTACTTTTATTATAGTAATGTAAATGTACCTACTGAACCGAGGGCCTAGTCTACCTACCACAAAACCCAAACCTTAGACAATATAGAAAAAGTTCATTTTCTACATTGACTCGACCAGCAGCTCTACGCCGTAATCTATCCTACACCAGTTCAGTCTGTTGTTTGCCCACGACATCGCGCAGTAGAGCAGCCGGAATTTAATCGGGCTAGTTTCGTAAGAAGAGTAATTTGGTACCATAAGACTTTCCGTAAGATCGGTCAGAGAGCCATAATGACGGGTCATATCGTAAAGCCGAAACGTACGAAGGTACTGAGGAATGAAGCCAGCCGCCCGCTACTGTCCGGGAGGGGCAATTAACGTTAAACAGTGCGCGATTCCCTGCGCCCATTATGCCAAAACGCGCGCTGTTTCACGCGACACAAGCCACGCCAGAATGGCGGCATTAAAATTATGCACAGCCGACAGATAGCTCCACAAACATAATTAGTTATATATTAAAGATTTGACGGATGTTAGCTATTGCGCAAAGGAAAAAGAAATAGAGCACGAATATGGTATAGACATAGAGGTAAATCAGATGACTAATGAGAGGACACATAACTGACTGAAGATCTGTCAGACAGAACGGAGAAATTTTATGATATTTAGTCTTGCACTCGACAGACGGAGCTTAGTTAATGATAACGCATAGGGATCTTCAGTCAGATTTGCACCGAGCCTTGCTAAACGGAATCGATGAAAAGACCTAAGATAACATCTGTTTCTATCAAATTAAATATTTATTAAGAATAAGAGAACTAATCGTGTCAAACCGTAAATTTATATTTAACTCGATGAATAAGATGACAGTTATTTCTTGACGTAGTATAACTAAAATACATTCCCGTAATTATATAATTATCAGTATCAATAGAGGACGAGTCACTCTGTCGCCGAGGCCTGCTCCTGACTTGAGCGATTTTGTAATAATAACAGCAGTTTAGAATATTTAGGTTACACGAGTTTGAGTTAAACTTAATTTTGAAGAAAATTACTTTTTCTACTTTTGCGCCACTATAGTAGATAACTGTAATATAGACATGGACAGTAGGCTAACACAGCCAAACGGAAAAGTGTAATAAAACTGCCCGGGATAGTTTTATTTAGCATTCAGTCGTCTCTGACCTAGATCGTGACCCGTGGGACCTTCCGAATGGGATAAGAAGTAGCCAAGCGTAAGTCCCGAGCTTAACTAACGCCAGTGAAAGTGTCATTACAATTCATTATAACTTGCTCTATAACTTAAAATGTTTCGGATGGGTAGCGGAAATGTGTACGTACATATAGTAGAACGTACTACAAATTAAATAAAGTTGAAAGGGAGATCTAATTAATAACATGAAAAACAATAAAGCATTTATTCGATCAATTGTTAAAAAGGTTATTGAAAGGCGAAACAATAGGTAGGTATTTCAAGATGTTGAACAAATTAATTGACGAAGTGTTAAGTAACGTAAAGAAGGTAATCAAGATTTTCCTATTAAGAAATTATTAGTACAATTTCTAATACTTATCTATAAAATACAAAATCTTGTTGTTATATTTGAGAGCTTTGGCTTGATATCTAGTTGCGTATCTACAAGTAGTGTAGAAAATGAATAGAATAAGGCAAAAATGAATAAGCTATTAGGGTGAAAATCACAGCTTCGGGTAAAATTATGAGAAACAGATAACAAAGGGAAGAAGTGGCAGAAGAATTTAAGATTTCAGCAAACCCAAACTGAAGAAAGGTCACGCAATATAGACAGAAAACAAAGGTTTTTATTTATTTTCAGTGTGTAGGAAATGGGCTGAAAGAACGTGATACTTATCTTTTTATACAAAATAATCACTGGATTATCGATACGCCGGAAAAGATTTGCATGCAGTCTTAAGCATGTACATATTTAGATCTTCCGATTAATATATTATACTAGCTGTTATAGCCTATGTCAATATCGTATGGTGTAGCTATCTAAAAGTGGTGAAAGAATTTTTAAAATCAGTCCAGTGATATCTGAGTCTATTCGAAACTAACAAACAAAGAAAATGAAATGATTAATCCAGGAATAAGGTCAGATTGACTAATAAAATCAATGTTGTGGAAAGCTGTTGGTCCCATGTCGACTAATTTAACTCTCTACCATGACACTATTTACCGGAGAGTCCTATAGAGAGGTCAATACGCACGCCTTAATTAAATACCTACTAAGAACGTTACAAAAAGTAGATATTGAATACAACACATTAAAGCTGGACCGAGACTCATTTAATGTGTTCTAATGAATGTTCGTAAATGAATCGTAATATATACCTATAATTTTGTGTGTTTTAATTGTGTGGAGGTTTGTGTGTTTACCTAATTAAAAGAATCATCGGCAAAGTCTGCTCCTGGAAGGTTAATGTATTTAAATTTGTAGCAAATATTTTCACATTTCTTAATAGAATATAATATAAACACAAAGTTTGTAAGTATATATTTGAGAGCATTATAAAAATGTCAACAACGTCAAGATCCATTCACTAAAAGACTAGCTAGTTTCGATCGACGGATTTTTTAAATTAACGAATTTATTAAATTTAATTATTGCCATCGGTACATCATTAGTTTTGTAATTTTAAAAATTAGAAGTCATGATCACCAAATAACGGTGGAAAAACAAATGTCAAACGCAATCAAATAGCATTTATTATCGTCAGTGGTATAAATACTTAGTTATTAATGAAGAGACCGGTTCATTCTCTACCTGCGCAAAACAGAGCTAGCGGTGCGCCATTGCTCGATAACTGAGAAATGTGATATTTTTTTATATTTCACTTATATTAATTTAAGTTAGATATATATACCCAGTGGGCATGTCATACAGCAAGCGCTAAAATAAAATCTATTGAACATGTTTATAATCTAGATAAGATCAAACTAACTTTTGCCACCATCCACTCTTATTTAAAATAAATTTATCCAAAAATGGTAAATATAGTTGATTAAAGATAGAAGGAGGCGGAATCGTTATTTGGAAACTGGATATTAATAGACTAAATTTAAAAATATAAATTTAAATAAAAACAACACTAAACTAATAGTGAACAGGCCAAATGCAAATCACAATCGCGTCAATTAGTGAAAATAATTTGAAGGTTAATTTAAGGTCCTAACTCTGCGGCGATGAAAATTGTCCGTGTAGGTAACGCGAAATGTTGGAGTAGGTTCAATCAGGGAATAAATTCGACGTGTCATTCATTATGTCGATAAACGTCAAGGTCAAGCGTCAAGGTCACAGCAGATGAACGGTGTAGGTGCGCGATCACAAGCCGGACCTCGCGGGACCGCTTCATCGGCCAAATGAACTAGGAGCCGAGTCCGTCAGTACCCCACACTTCAATTTATTCAAGTGGGCGAACCGGCTTACGGTTGGAGAGATTCTAATCGGAATCGAACAAGAAATCTTTTGGATAAACGTTATTTATATCGACGGGAAGGTGTGTGAAGGTGCACACCATAGATTCTAATATAATCTCGAATAATAGCTCCACCTTCGAAATCGCAAACGAGGCGGAAGACTGCGGCACTTCAGTTGCCAATTTTATGTTATCGGCATCGAGTTTACCTTCGATTCGTATAGAACGATAAATAAAATATAGAATTAATTTGGCAAAAGTGCCGTCGTGTCGTTCAAGGTCAAGTGTAGACAAAGAAAGCGTAGAGAGGGGTCGCCGGGGGTCGCCCGGGGGGTGACAGGTGATGATGACGAGAGGCCTGTGCGTGCAGCGGCTATAGGTATAGCAGGAGTAGAGAGGAGGGCACTCACCGGTGTCGGCGCGCTCGGCCTCGTCGTCCGACTCGGTGCCGGAGTCGCGCTCCTCCACCTGCAACAAGAGAACAGCGTCACTACACTCTCACTGCACACTACACTGCGGGGCCGCGGCGGGCCGCGTGCGGGCCGTGTGCGGGCGGGCTGCGGCCGGCGCCCGTTTCGCTTCTTTGTTCTCGCGCGAGGCGAGGCGGCCATTTTCTGGTGGCGAGTGACCTTCGGCCGCCGGCTCGCGGAATCGTCACCCACCTTTTCGGAAACGTTGTCCTCATTCAACGAATGCGTTCGCAGCTTGTGAGTCAGAAATTTAAGCATTATTGAGCGTCGGCTCGGCCGTGCCCGTCGTCGCTCCGCCGCCGCGTATCGTGAGTGTCGCTTGTCCCCGCGTCACTGATCCGCCCCGGTTGCGATCTGTCGCCCTCGCGTCTATGGGAAACGTTCCAAAAGCATTTTAACCCTCAGTGACATATTCGCATATCGTAGAGCGAGCGCGCACCCGACCGACTGTCGCCGACCGATGCCGGACTACTACTAGCTTAGTTAGAGTAGCCTTGCGTACGACGCAGTCAGCTGAAGTGGCCGACGCGCTCCGGCACCGAAAGGGCTTATGTCTGATCGCGTTAAATACGATGGTGTCTCGCGAAATTCTTAACCCCACTCGAAGACGATATCTCGGGAAACTATTTAGCGTGATCCGTGTATTGAAATCTGCCTCAAATATCACGTAAAACGTCCTCGAGTGGCACTCGAAACGAACTCGCCCGGCGACCCATTGATGACAAAGAACCGGAACACGCAGAGATCCGTCGCGATTGGACAAAACATTACAGAATAGGATCGAAATTTAATGCAATATGTCGCGTCTCATTCTCGCATGCAAACGCGGAGGGTTCACTCTCCCGAATCGGTGCGCGGCGCACACCGGGTGTGAGCGAGACAGGTGTTACCACACAGGTTCATGTTATATAATATTGGACTGATAAAGTGATAGATAATAAATCGCTGATAAAAAGTTGCGCATGAAAGCATAGCGAGGATATTCCAGTGTAGAATTAAAAGATAACAAAAAGGAAATAGCAATTTCTAAATGAGATTTATTGAGTAACGTCACTGAACGATTATTACAAGTCTTGATTAAATTGTTTAATCAGTTTCCTAAATAGTAGTGGAAATGAATATTTTATCATAATTTCAGGGCAAAGAGCAGTTAACCAAACGTAAACATTACATATATTTTGTGTTCATCGATGCGTATAAATAACAAGAACCGAGAACATATTATGGAGGACTCGTCAACGTTTCTAACGTTGTCGTATCCACAGTAAGCCGGTTTATTTACATGGCGGCGGCGGTGTAATGCGCAGCGAGCGACGCCATGTCTGTTACCTGCGCGGTGCGTAGCGCGCCGTCCCTCTTGCACTAATTCTCTTTCTTTTTCATACGCGCGCCAATTTCAAGTCAAGCAAGGAGTAAGGGAGTCGGGACAAAATTATGAACCAACAATTGTTTTATATATCTTTTTATCTGTGATTGTATTTTAACAAATATACCAATATAAATGACATTCAGTTACAAATTCGATAAACAGTTACAAAAATAGAGTATCTCATTTAGCGCACCAGTATTAGCACCACTCAAAACAAGTACAATATATAACTTAGTGTCTTATATTTTAACAAGAATAGTAACATTAAAATAGTGTATCAGTTATTGTAGCAATCTAATAAGAAGTTTGTGATGTTTACTATGAACTACATGAGGTCCCCATTGATCAGCCTATACTTCTATATGTAATATATTTATTAATTTTGGTAAGTGTTACACGAGTGAAAATTTTAACCCGAGTTAAACAATTGTCTACCCTTATCAACAAGAGACATTGTTTTCGCAACACTCTCAATTCATTACCTTGTTGTATGATATTTCCCATAAAAAATACTAAGTATATAATGTAGCAAAACAATGACAACATTTATAAAACATGTCATATTTGTAAAGTCCACAATTTTAGCTTAAGTACAGGGCGGATTGTTAACACATATTTTATCGATATGATTGAACCAAACTTTAACATGTTACTTAATTCGATATAGTTAATTTCAAAGTAATTAGAAACTCGTTTATACGTCACTACCTATACTGATTGACATTGATCTCATAACTGTTTTTCACCAGTAAAATGTTACCTATATCATAGCTGACAGACAGACTAGGTATATTTTTATCATAAGTTTCTACGGGAAGAAGCAAGAGCAGACCACGGGGGCTACCGCCTAACTCTCTAGCCACAGGATACGACATGTTGCAGCGTGTTACTACTTCGACATGTATTTTGGTTGATAAATACCTACCTAAGTAGCACTGCTATCAAATCCTTAATCACCATTCTTTATCGATCGTATTTCGGTACTAAAGTACATGTCAAAGTAGTAAAATTAAAAGAAATATCGCCGTAACATCGATAAAATGTCGTATCCCAACCGCAAACTCGAATCCATACTTAAAACGATAGTTACGAGGACGCTTTAATGTTCTCATGAATGAAAATGTTAAGCCGTCGTCTAGCTATGGCTACGAGTTAGGGGGTTTCATCATAAGATATGTTTATTAAAATACAAATATAAGTCGTCACTCGTTGGGTCGAAAACTTATTGAAGAACCAACATACAAATAAAAATTATGTACACAAATAACAAAATTTATCAAATGTAATCGAGACTACATTTCTTACATTCAACTTGTAACGTAAAACAACTAAGACTAACAATTATAATAAATAAATGAAGCTATAAAGTATCTCTCTAAAGACCTAGTTTGAATTTATTACGCAACTACTGAAACGATCTGAAAATATTGTTAAAACTTTACAAATTTTGGAAGACATCATGCACTTTTATATAGCTTCATTTAATATTTTTTGTATAGAAACTAAAACTCTACTTACTAACCTATGCGGACAACAGATGACGTGTATGTATGTTCTATAAATACAGCGTTTCCATATAACAGCAATGACGTATAAACTCCTCACATAGTATTTTGACAATAAAAAATATTTACAGTTGATTTAGCGTTTTCCTTACATGATGTGTGGGAAAGGTTTTTGACTATTTCTGTAATGTCTAGTATCAGTGTAGAGCGACTGTACCGCGGAGATTTTATGCCATCAAACATATACATACATGTAGTTCTATTTTATTGCTCACTATATTTTTTATTTAAAAATCTCTGAAAAGAGTCTTTTAGAAATAGTCTTTTAGTTTTCCAATAACTGTAATGGTAAAGGTACTCTCTGTTACTGTTCCATATCAAAATCCGGTCTGTATATAAGCTAGTTATATATAAGCCAACCGTAGCTAGTTAAATCAGTTATTGTTTTCCCTGTTAACTTGTCAAATTCAACTAAGGCGTTATTGTTTTAATATTAATTTAGTTCAAATTTAATCGAGTTCAAAAGTGAGTTTAGTAAAACTTTGCTGGTCACTCATCATCGTACGGTATTTACTAATTTAATAAATTCAAAACAACAACAGTTTTACATTATTTTATAAACGAACAGACTAAATAACCCGACGATAATGTATTTAAAACGAATGAGAACAAGTATTATTTACAAAAAAAATCATAAAATATTTACAATATTCACATATTTAGGAAAACTTACTTATCTATTAACAGGTAACATAGAAATGCAACTAATAAAGAAGATTTCCAACCAAATCAAGTCGAAACTGTTTTCCGAATCCATTTGTACTCGACTCGAATGTCACAAATTAAAAGTATAAAAGCGATATATAGTAATAACAAAAATATACATCGGACACTTATTTTAACATTTTTAAAACTAACAATGAGAACAGTTTAAATAAAATACGATTAATGTAACGTAGCATCTAATCGTAAATAATATTTTATTAGTTTTATGAGATTATGTATCATAATGTTGTTTCAATTTTGTTAACAAGGAATCGTGTCCATTATGATGGCATTTCATTATGATGAACCTTAATTATATCGCAGGCTTAAAATGTAAAAAATAACATTTACGTGAACACTCGTCTGCCGTTGGAGGTATCTACCGGGAAGAGGAAGCTGACTATAAAAAAACTATCAAGCGTTAGCCAGCAAGGATTTTAAATTTAACGGGAAAAGTTATAGATATCTTTACGATCAAAGTATCACTGGGTTCGATTGTATGACGCCCGTTATTTTATTATTTGCAAAGACGCTTCTTTTTCGAGAATTTAGGTTTCACGATGCGGAACGGGGGTGGAGAATTTTATGAAAGATGTTTTCGTTTTAAATATTAAAATCGAGGATAATATCGGCGCACTACCGAAATATATCAACTCGCACTCGCAGAAACGCATCGGGTTTTAAATTTAAATCTCGATGTGATTTTTTTGATTTCCTAGAGTCGGGGAAAATTTCGCATCTACGTCGGGTGCGGAATCAACGAATGAGGCATAGTTTACAAATTTTAGACACGGGAAGTTTTTATCGGAGCGGAAATATTTTTCAATAGGCGGCGAGGCGGTTTCCACACCCTAGAGGTGCGGGCCTCGCGCCCTACACGAGCACGAGCTGCTCCAGCAGGTAGTCGGGCCGCGCGCGCACGTGCGCCACGAACGCGCCCGCCGCGCGCGCCAGCTCCGCCCCCGCCCCCTCGCCCGCCCCCGCCCCCGCCCCCGCCAGGTCCCGCAGCAGCGCGGGCGCGTGCGCGGGCAGGCGGTACCGGCGGTAGGGCACCGCCAGCGGCAGCACCTCCGTCTCCAGGCCCTCCAGCCTGCACGCGGCACACACTCACATCACAGTTTCAGTTTTATTAAACAAATACAAGTGCCCGCGGACAGCGCGGGACGTCCCGCCCCTCCTCCTCCTCTCGGACCTTCGAGAATTGAACCTCCCGATATGAGGCGGGGAGAGGCGGGACGGCGGAGCGCCGCCGTGACAGCAGTTGACGTTCTCGCGGTAATATTTTAAAATTAAACTTACTTCTATATCTTAAAGTAGATATACGAATAAAAATATAAAAAAGTTGTCCCCCTATTACATCGCATAAAACCGATTCGAGAGAAATATCACCGTCGTTTCTGGGATTTTGTCCCGACAACTTCGGCTCTCCGTTAATGTCTACTAGAACATGGCACGGAAGGAGCGCGCTCTCGCTTCCCGCGCAGGAGGGCAACCCTCCCAGGCCCTCCCGGTACATCGGTACCGCCTCCCCCGCGACCCATTTCGATAAAACGATAAACGTACCCCGAATACGGTCCCCCAGTCATATTTACGTTTTGCCAATCACTGTAACATTATATTTTCTCTTTCATTTGACGTCATAAATCATACAAAAACTACTAATAAAGAAATTGTAATTTTTTTTTAATAGTGAGCGGTTTCACGCGCACGCCCCGCCCACGTACATTGCGTACTGGACCACGTGTAGATCCCACTGCAGATTAGTGGCGCTGAAGCCATATATTGATGATCGATTGAAACCAATGCACCTAACATTCCTTCCTGGGTACAGGTGTAGGTCCCAATAGGGATCGGCGGTGCTAAAGTACAGGTGTACGGACCGCACGTTGAACTGTAATAAGTAGGTAACGCGCCTCAGCAATATTCGACGACTACTTAATTCATAATTATTCTTTATAACATTGAAGTAACGATTACAGTTTAACTAATCATTACTTCAATGTTATAAAGAATACCAATCGCGCGTACTCACTCATACCATTTTACTATAATTTTACTTTCTTTTTCTATTATTATATTAGTAAAAAGAGCTTTAGTGTTAAAATAATTTTAAGAACTTTTTTACTGCAGTGATTAAATAAAATATATACATTTTATTATAATCGCCCACAAGTGACTCATTATAACTCTCTCATTAATAAGGTGTATTCCGAGAGTTTCTCAATGCAGTAACGTTTCGGACGATGCGATGTCGCCTTGGACCTCCTCCTGCTTCTACCGCTCTACAGGACAAATGCCGGGATACGAGTGTTAAGAGAGAACGTCACGGTGTTCATATCTCTCCTTTTCTACTCATTAACTATACTTTAGGGAGGACGGTTCCAGCACGCGCAGTCTGATCGTTTCGGGAGAGGCGCCCGCGGCAGTCGATGAACTCGGATTACTACGACGACATACGACGGCCGACCTGCGGAGCCGAGCGGTTCGCGCTCCGGTTTCGAGGCGTCGACATCTCAGAGGTTCCCGGTTCGATTTCCGAGCGGGTGAATATAGAAAACGGCCTCCACTACGTCGTTTAGAGTCGGGGGAGCGCGGCGTCTTCGGCTCGGATACTCTCCGAAACGGGAGGCCGCGGCGGCGGCGACGTCGTTTAATATTTATTTATGAGCACGTCGAGATCGACGAGAACGGATAGAGCTAGGTACGCGCCCGCGACGGGGAGTTCGAAAGGGACGCCGGCGACGGAAAAGCTGAAGGGGGAGCGTTCGGCCCGGAGCGGACGAGCCCCGCGATGCGATGAAATGAACGCAAAAGGCGCCAGGGCAATCTTACGTGGCGAGGTAGTGCTTCCGGTAGGGCGTGGGGTCCCGGTGCTCCTGGACGGTGCGCAGCAGCAGCGGCAGCAGCCAGTCGCCCGGCTCGGGGCAGCGGTACAGCACCTCCCCAGCCGCGCCGGGCGGGGGCAGGCGCAGCGCGGGCGACTGCAGCAGCACGAGGCGGTGCGGCGCGGCCAGCAGCGCCCGCAGCCACGCGGCCGCGCCCCCCGCCGCCAGCGCCGCCGTGCGCGCCGAGTGCAGGTCCAGCACCTGCCCGGGCGCCGCGGCCTCCAGCAGGTCCAGCAGCGCCTGCACTAGGGGCCGGAAGGCGGGCCCCTCGCGCGCGTACGCCACCAGAATGGGGCCCGCGCCGCCCACCGGCTGTTGCTTGCTCTCCTCCCTGCCGACGTTGTTTTTAAATAGTTAATATACATCGCAGCCGCCCGGGGTGAATCAACCGAAACCAATTCCAGAGCACCTGTGAAAGTCGAAAACTAAGCCATAAAACTTCGGCGGGAGACCTCGTATGAATGGATTTTGTCGATCGAATGGCGCCGGACGCCCGCGCGCCTAGTTTTCTGGTCGAGTTATTATGACATTTGAACCGTTCGACGAGCCGGCCGATTTGAAAATCGTCCAAACGTCTATTCGGCCTACTCCTTCACCGCCGGGACGCTCTTCTTTCTTTCGCTCTGTTTCCAGACGCTCGATTGATCGGTTCAGCCGGAAGATTAGTTTTGTAACGATTCCCGTTCCTTGGGATTGGTGACTCGAAATGTCACTAAACGTTTACCCCCCCCCCCCCCCCGACGATCTCTTTCAGAATTACAAGTAAACTATTCGATCGACAGAACTCGTGATTCTTTCGAACTCATTATGGTTGTCGTTTTCCACGTGTAAATCCTACATTCGCTGTGTACAAAATGGCGTTAACGATCAATCTATGCCTGTATTCTTTATTACTATACAGACATAGATTTTTTCTTACTAAAAAAAGAGAAATGAACTGTAATTAATTATATACAACGAAGCTATAATTTTGAAAAAGAGCAAGAGGATTGCAATTACCTAACTCTTGTGAATTGACAGTTAATTGATTGGCTGCCCTTCGCTCTGCCGTTATGTAGAAAGTTGTATTCGGCTGCTTAGCCGATCGGAGTTTAGCCGTGCAATTCAATGGCGTCATTCTGTTAAAAGGCTAGCCGCTCGATAATTGGACGTTTGATTGAATCAGTTAGCTGCGACATACACATGAATAATTATCATATAACGTTATGAACGAATCACTCGGCTATCTCCGAGTGGTTCGCACGCCGTTTTCAAGGTAACGCCATCTCTAAAGTCGCGGGTTTGAGTCCCAGTCGGGTCAATGTTGAAAATGATAGCTGTTTGAGGATTTCAATGAATAAAATTACAAAAATCAGGAATGTCTCCTTCATTAATACGCACACTCATAACAATAACATGCTTTCTTTGATTCTGTAATGCATCTCGCATGTATGATGTACGGGTAAAGCGTTAATAATAAATCAGATATTCATCTCCTATTACATAATCCATAATTTATATAAGTATGCCTTGTACTAGTTTACGTAACCATATCGGCCGATACCTCTCTTCGATTGGTTTGTTCCGATCGGTTAATCAATTGTTCGGCCGGCGATTTATAAAAACCTAGACTTTTATGCAATATCATTCTACAAACAGCTAGTGGGACAGTTGCGCGCGCGCAATGAAGGATAACGTGATCACCATACATATTGGTATCTGCTAGAATATAATTATATTTTGCATACATTACAAAAGATAAAACTGTCAGCTTATCGTAGCAGTCAAGTGGAATAAGCTTGAATGATTTATTTTATAATATGTATAAACTACAACAAAAATATTATATATGTGTTTTATTATTCGTTCTATGTATGTAGGTATATATTTGTTTTTTAAAGTAGGAGTTTTGAAAACCTGGCATAATTCGCAGCACTACAATCGACTGACAAGTAGAAAAGTAAAATTAATAGTTTAATTGTTTTGGTTAATTGTTTAGTATTCGAGCTCACAAAAACAGAGGCAATGTCTCTAAAAAATCTAAATAAAGTCAATTCGTTCCGGTCGCTGAGATGCAATTATATAAAGGATAGTGTAAAGAATTTCTTTTCACGTCCAATGAAAATTTATCTTGTTTTTATGACGATCGAAACATTAGAAAATCTGGTGACCTCGATACACGAATACATAATGCAACCATTGACGCCAGTAACCACGCGGACCTTCGCATAACGTTCTGAAAACTTGAGCGACGATATAAAATGTTATTTTTACGTAGTAGATTAGTTGTCCACATCGCGTCACTTAATAAATGTAAGCTGAAGTGATAATAAAGGCGTGCTTTATCATTATAATAATATAAGAAGAGCCAGCGTCTGCATCACGTCACCGGTAGTTACGACGACGACTCATTTTTATCGAAATAACTAACAAAGATTATTTATTACAAATGGTGTCTCCAGTATTTCTAAAAATTAATTACTTTTCTAATTGATATCGTAATAAAAATCAAACAACGCTGATAACAAATTGAACAATAGTTAAATAGTAATTAACTAGTCGTTTTATCTGTATTTGACCTGTGGTCGCACAAGTAACTCATTATTTTGATATTGATTAAATATAAATTGATAGGTAACATTTATTCATAAGTCGCGACCTTTAAATCTATAAATGATAACCCTCCTAGTAGGATAGTATTAAGATATTAATTATAAGTTGTTGTTTACTCAAATACTAATTATTTATCCACTTAAACGTGCATGGTCACTAAAGTAAAAAAAAAATATTTTGGTTATTGCCATATATTGTATAATTGATGTATTGTTGTGAGGTCTACTGCTTACATTCGAGATATATTTATACGAAAAAAGAGAGCACACCGCGCTATGTTCAATTAACGATCTAGAGAATGAATCTCTCCGAGAAATACTTTTTTGTTCGGGTAACATACAATATTAATTGTGAAAACATATTAATGTCAATTGTCATTTAATGAATTAATCACAATACCATCACTAATAAATGTTTCTAAAATTTTAAAATGTCAATAATTTGACTGTTGCTTTTCAATAAATTTACGAAAATGTTGTATAGCTATAAATATTATAATTCGTTAACAAAAAAAAGAGGTGTATATTTTAAATACAATCAATAAAATTAAGCTTGCCATTTCAATATTCAGTCTTTAAAAAGCTAGAGGATAATTTCTGGGCAAACGTTTTATAATATCTTACTAAATGTACCGGTAAAAAAAATTAAAAATCATGTAAGAACGTACTTATGAGTAAAGGCTATTAAAAGTTGTTGATTATTTTAAGAACTGAAATGCATTGAGAGCCTTCTCTTTGTTTTACACTGAACAACGACGACTATGTAATTATTGTATGACATGATTGATGTACCTAAATATAGTTATTGATGATAAGAGCTGGTTAATTTCTATTGCTCGTTTTTCTTGTTATGAAATGAAATGAAAATATCTTTATTCAAGTAGGCTATTACAAGCACTTTTGAAACGTCCAAAAAAAATTTATTCCCCTACCACTTGTTCAGGACGTCTTTTAGCTGACAAGAAGAATAAGCGAAAGAAACTTACCAGCTTTTTATCATAGGTAACGACAATTACATAAATCTTGTCATTACCAAAATAATATGTATTATCACAATAATAAATACAACTTTCAAAGTCTGTAGGACATAGGTTGAACATATAATTAGTTGTTATAGAACAAAGCGAAGGCTATTAATTCCATACATTGCGAACCTTAAAATAATCATCAACTTTATAATAGCCTTTCCTCATAAGTATCTTCTTTACATGAATTTTAAATTTATTTATGGGTAGGTTAGTTATCGAACATCCTGAATGAACGGTGGGCGACATTTTCGGACGATTTTAAAGTGCTTATTTTAATAAAGGATACTTTCATATCTTAAGCAAGAGGAAAACGGTCATGAAAATCTTAGCTACCCTGGACCATTATATGCAATGTGTTCAGAGATAAGCTAACGATTCGACTTCATGACCTCCGCGCGTGTGTTGATATTTAAACTAGGTACTGTTTTTCCAATGAATAATTTATAATGGAGGATAAAACCGTTGGATACGAAAAATAACACATTATATACATAACTGACGTCCGCTTATCTGTATGTGCGTGCATGTGTGGTCATGTGTCAATAATTACATATACAAATGCAGCAGATCAAAAGATGGCACTGTTTTGCGCCCGTTCATGAGCAACTATTCATATAAACTTTAATGATAACGATAAATATGGATGATGCAAAAGTATTATTTATTGATTTCAGCTTTTAATGAGCGAATCTGTCACAAACTAATATTTTTAAAATTTAGCTTATTATGTTTGAACAAACCTCATATAACGGATGTACTCGAAATAGCATTTTTGTAGTGAAGCAACTACTTAGTGTCAATGTGTTTAAACACACAGGAAAACAAAACAGGTTTAAGCTAATCGTTGTTATAAATACATTTCAACAGACGCCTAGAAGTCCCAAAATATGCGTTTACAGTTTTGTTGTTTTACGAATGAATAAGATACGCATATGTTTATGAACACGTTTCTAACAAAACAAGATCTGTTCGGAGCTAAGCGGTGACATCAAGGATGTCCACATTATGTAGCACGTTGGCTCGGGTCGAGTTGGAAGCGGCTCCTGCACCGGTAACTGATCGAGGCGGGGGCCAGTTATGCGTCCGCTACTAACTAATGTCTAGTTATAATTACGCACTACTTGTATTTTACTAATCAACTCGTAAAAATTACTACGAGCGAATCTGTCTGACGCACTGAGGGTTCCGTACCAATATTGTAAATAGGAATTTATGCATCGTGAAACATAAGTAAAATACGTATTGAAAATTGTACAGCAAGCCCTTTTTATTACTCATCACTTGAAGTGGTAGCGTCAATATGAAATTTCGATCTATTATAAGACTATATCTATAAGATTTAATTACAAATGTATAGTTTCAGAATTTTTTTTATACTTAAACTATAAAACTATTTTAATTGCCAAAATTCACGGCCAGCACCTAGTCGAAATATGCGTTTTGACCGGCGTAAACGACCGTATCTTTATATTATGTTAATTAAGGAATTTCATTTTTTCACAGATTCAAGGGATTGCAGACCCGAGAATATGGTTTAAATTTTAATTATACATCTACACGTACTCCCGAAATAAAGGACAGACAGACAGATGGACAGAGAACAATGATCCTATAACGTTTTTACCTTTTGTGGTACGGAATCTTAAAAATAAGTCCTGTTTAGGTACATTTTTGTATAATCTTGGTATATTTTGGTGAACTGATAAAACATCTCGCCTGTTGATTAATTAAATTAATTATTTAAATGTTTCTATATAATATTATCACTTGGGAATATCCAAACCTACCCATTCAATATTACGATTCTAGTTTCGTTTTATCGTGAGCACATATTTCCTTAATGCGTTTGCGTTTTGCGTATATCAACATCATAAGTAGTTTTTTCATTACGAGGGTCAAACTGAAAGTTCTTAGAAAATCAAAAACTGATTACATTAGCCAGTTATTAGTTTTATTATATCTTTTCAAAATATTGTCCATTCACGTCAATACACCGCTGCATGCGATGGAACCACTGGGAAAAGCACTTTGCCCACTCGTCCTTAGGGGTCTCTTCAATGGCATCGCGATACGCAGCCACCGCTTCTTCAGCATTCATAAACCGCTTTCCTTTAAGTTTTTCTTTAATTTTTGGAAATAAATAAAAATCACAAGGCGCGAGGTCGGGGCTATACGGCGGGTGACCCAGTAATTCAACGTTTGATGTCGCCAAATAGTCGATCGTTCGCTTGGCGGTGTGCGACGAGGCGTTGTCGTGGTGAAGGAGGATCCTACTGCGAGGTCGTTTCTCTCGAACTTTTTCCAAGACAAGTGGCAAACAATTGGTAGTGTACCATTCTGCAGAAACTGTTTTTTGATCCTCTAACACAATTGTTGCAAAATGACCTATCCTTCCAAAGAACGAGGCCACCATTTTTTTCCCGCACTTCGATCTCTCTTCACTTTAGTTGGCAACTCCTCGAAAGAAAACACCCACTGAGCAGATTGTCTTTTGGTTTTAGGATCATAACAGTAAATCCAGCTTTCGTCACCTGTTAGTATGTCGAACACAGCATTTGAGTCACCTCCGTTAAATCTTTCAATCATTTTACGACACCAATCCACACGATGGAGTTTTTGAGCCTCAGTCAAATTATGAGGTATCCACCGGGCGCAAAGCTTCCTGACCGCTAAATGTTCGTGGAGGATTTTGTGCACTTGACTCATACCGATGCCTAAGCTTGTCCGAATCTGTTGATAGGTCACTCTTTTGTCAGTCTCTATCATACGCCGCACAACACAGATGTTATCTTCAGTCGTCGTCGTAGAAGGCCGTCCCTCACGTAAATCATCAGTGAGATTAGTGCGACCACGTTTAAACTCATTAAACCAGTTGTAAACAGTCGCACGAGATGGGGCTTCATCGTGAAAGGCCAATCGTAGTCTATCATAACTTTCTTTTTGACTTAAATGACATCGAAAGTCATAAAAAATCATTGCACGAAAATTTTCTCGTGTTAAATTCATGATGACGTGACACAGACAATTTTCAATTTGCCGCCAAATCGTAAAACAAATGACAAATGAATGAAATATATACTCAGTAATATTGGCAAAGAGTTATATTTTCAAATTTTAGAATTATTTTTTTATTATATTGTTTATAAGTGGCCAGTTCTAAGAACTTTCAGTTTGACCCTCGTATAATAATATTTTTTTTAATTTACATTATCAGTCGAGCGAGTATAGCAGCGTAAAGTCTCTGATGCAAAGTGCAAGTCGCTCGGTCATGTTAATTTATTAAATATCTCAAACGGTAATATTGAGACTTTTGAACATACCGAAAACAAAGTTTTTTAAATGGCAAATAATATTATATAGGATCGGACACCTTATATCAACTGACTCAGTATTACATTGATATACAACTTTTACAAACCTACATTATAAATATAAACAGAAATTAAAAGAGTCAAAACTCAACATTATAGACACATACAATTATATAAACAATAAACAAAACACAACATACAAACACACACATACACAAACACACACATAATCACACACAACGAACACACACATATCACACAACATAAAACATAAAAACATATATTTTACATTAGTCCATGTGGTTACTTATAAAATATTATTTTATGTGAATAAGTTATTATTATTGAACAAAAATATTCGACGAATAATATTTATCTTTATATCTAAATATGAAGATACGTAGGTTAACTGACATAGATACTGCCAGATTAGTATACTTCAGTTACTTTCATAGTGTTATGTCGTACGGTATCCTATTGTGGGGAAATGCTGCCGACATACAAACAATTTTTGTGCTTCAGAAAAGAGCAATTCGATCAATTTATAATCTTAGGATTAGGGACTCTTTAAGGGAGAAATTTAAGGAAATAGACATTATGACTGTTGCTTCTCAATACATATACGAGAACTTAATGTACGTTCGTAAAAATATTAGTTTGTTTTCTATAAAAAGTGATGTACACAATTTTAATACAAGAAATAAAAATAAATTAACGGTGCCTGTCACTAGACTGTAAAAAGTTAATAACTCTTTCAAGGGTCTTTGTGTGCGCTTCTACAATAAGGTCCCAAGCAAAATTCAACAATTAGATATCATGCAGTTTAAATCTACTATTAAAAAAATACTTATTAAAAAAGCTTATTATAAGATATCCGATTATATAACAGATAAGAACGCTTGGACTTGAGATGATCCAGCAACTGGATAGGTGATTGATTACTTCTAAACTCATTATCTTGTTTCCATTATTATTAAATGATTATGTTATTATTATAAGACCATAGCATTTTTTTTTATCTCTGTTTATAATGTATTGATCTGGTAATGACATGGTTTTTGTAAATGTCATTACTTATATTAGAGCTGGTGAGTTTCTTGCTCGTTCTTCTTATCAGCCAAAAGACGTCCTGAACGAGTGGTAGGGAAAAAAATGTTGGACGATTCAAAAGTACTTTTAAGAAGTTTATTTGAATAAAGATTATTTTGACTTTTGACTTTTAAATAATACAATACAATAAAAAAAATAAAAAAGAAATTCAGAAGAAATTAATTGTTTCAACTAACGTGGTCAATGTCAATAGATCGGTGTTGAAGGTGCTTTAATTTTGAATTTTAATAATCACATTTAATTAATCACTTTTAATTATTATCATATTAAATGTTCTTTTTTTAAATTTCCAAAAAAGATATTGGGATTTTACATTTTTTTTCGATGACTGCAACAAATTCAAGCTTTGATTGGTAATAATAATACATTATAATAAATAATGCTTTGACTCTGACGGGCGGTGACGTAACATTGTTAATTATCGTCTGACAAACGGCTTAAGTCGTTACTGCATCTGGTTGTTGGAATCTGTCGCCAAGTTAAATAACGGTTAACGATCGGCGACAGTTTTTAGCGCTTCCCCCACCCGCACCGTCCACGCACTAAACATTGTTGCGAGTTAAGCTATTCTAATGGGTTATGGGGGAAATATCGTGAGATCTTACGTTACAAATAACATTTTCATGTGAAATTAAGCCAAAACAACACCACACGTCACTCTCACCCTTAATACTGCTAATGTTTACGCAATGATTGCATCTCAATAGTCACATCGAGAACTACTCGCATTTTACCATTGTACTATGTACCTGAAGTCCAATATTATGTAGTGTAATGTCTTCATGGTGACAGATGTATTCATTATTTTGTGGCCTATTAACGAGAACTGTGTCATAAAAGATTGTAGTCGGTGCGCTATTCGACTCTAGTATATTATAAATCTAAACCACCTAAGACGATGTACTTTATCATCGTGCGATGAAGACGCTGTAGTCTACTACCACGTCGGATAGCCGGAGATTATAATACATAAATATTTTTAATATGTATAAATAAAATCGTATCATCGCCCTAATAAATAATAACAAAACTAGATGCTGAACGAGTCAAATTGAAATCATTTTAGTTCCTCTCGATATCGCGAGACTTTTATCGGGAGACAGACTCAATTTTTCATTCACGTCGTTTGACAATTTTAACATATCGAAAATAGGGATGGGTCGAAAAGATCGATTCAATCGTGTATACACGATGCTACATCGTTTATATTAAAGAGAGACGCTCCTAAAACGTCCACATCGCCGACGATCATCGAAGAGGACTAAAGAATCTGCGGCAATTTTCGGAGACGCGATCGGTGAAACTAATAAACTGTCTGCGCGGTGAAACTGCGGGGAGAACGGCGTTCGATAATCGACGACCACGCGTCGTGTCGGTAGTCGCATACGCATCACGCACCTGTGCAGCCACTGGCTGAGCACGCGCTTGCTGCGCGCGCGGTGCCGCCGCCGCTGCAGCGCGCACAGCAGCAGCGCCGCCGCCGCGCACAGCGCCAGCAGCGCCGCCGCCGCCGCGCCCCACCCCCGCGCCCACCCCCACCCCGCACCGCCCGCGCCCACGCGGCCCACGCCCGCCACGCGCGGCGAGTTCACTTCTGCGCACGATACCACACAACGTTAATATTCAGATGAGGCGCGCTCCCCGAGGAGAGCGCCCGGGTCCGCCCGTCCCGGACGGCTAGACCGCCGCCCGTGCTGGACTTTCGTCTCGAGACCGTTCCGACTTTTGGCGCTCCCCAGAAAGTAGGGTAGCCTGCGCCCCGCGATGCGGTCGAGGACTACCGAATTGCAAAATAAAACACCTCACCGAAGATATTCCTGGTGGTGGCCTTGTTCCGCATGAAGTCGCCGCTGACCCACGGCGCGAGGTGCGTGAGCGCCAGCTCGTAGCGGCCGGGCGCGAGGCCGCGCAGCCGACACGCCACGCCGTGCGGCGACCTCAGCGTCGAACAGTTGCGCGTCACGTCCGGGCAATCCTGAACGTTCGATACTCTCAGCGCGAAAATCATTGACTCCGCTTTTCGATACGAAAACGTCACATTTGTGCTCGACGCGAATTCGATTCCCGCTCGATCGTTTTTCCCGCTGATCGTTAACGGTCTCGTCCACCGGCATTTTTCGATCGATCCGACGTCTACGTTAGGTAAAATTGCAAAAAAAATAACAATCTTAACTCTAACAACTTCGATACCGTTTCGATTATTTAGAATATCACGCGTCGGGTCACGAAGTGCCTCAGGCATTTATCTATATCGTTCGGAACGGTTGATCTTCGGAAATATGGACCTTCGGATCCGTCCATGAAAATTCTATGCTTCATCAGACGCGAGTGTCACAAACTATAAATTAAGCAGTAAAAGTCGCGAGAAAACAGGTAGTCCAAAATAAGTAAAACTAATGAAACTAATAGTCATCTCAGTTTTTGCATTTTCCTTAAAATATCTTGAAAACTACTATCCGCTCAATCTTGAATTTGTAATAATGTTTCGTGGCATAAGTGAAGTGAATATCGAAATGACATAGGTACAGAATATTTGGTACAATTATAATCAATCAATTTTGTTTTATATTTTTATACAAAAAATGGAATCAATGCGGCAGTGATCGTATAAAGGTTCCGTCGTTTCTACCGCGGTGAAACCTAACAATATGTAGGTAATATCTACTTATGTAATGTTTGACAAATAAAAAAGCGGACTAAAAAAATCTAATACACTTAAGATCTTTATCCTTTGTTAATGATTCGTGACACTGAATTAAAATTATAATTTTAAAAGCTTCATGAATCATTTATGCAATTCGTGATGTAAACAATATGCTATTGATTGGCACCCAAATAGAGGAGTCGAATAATGGGAGGAAATATAAAAATAGAGAACTATTATTTTATGTTTGATATGTGCAAATATCCTGCATTTCAAAAATAATGAAATAAGAAAATAATGAAATAATGGAATCTGAGTAGATTCTTTTAAATGATTTCAGACATTATAAGTATACTTATGTTATAATATACTTATACAACATTACAATAATAATACTTTATTGTCACACCATTTTTAGTTACTAAGTTTTTAATATGAAACTTACAAATAAAATATAACATGTATTGTTATTAACAGCAAGCACAATGGACTGTATAAAGATAACTTTTAGTGAAGTAAAAGATTTTTTAATGAACAATGTACAAAAACACAAGGTACAATAACAAACCAAAACACATTGACAAAGTCAAAAAATAAAAAATTAACAATTAAAAATAAGTATAAAAGCCTCCTTAAAGTAATAATATATCAAAAACATGCTAAGGCTGTCAGCAACACGTATAATAAAATATTTGTACGTATATACAAATTTTTAAACACTCATAGTTTTATTATTATTAATTGTTTGAATTTCAGCATAAAAGCATAGTGTTATTTATAACTCACCTTATCATATGAAGTATCATCCAATTTGCAAAGAACCAGTTCATAGTCAGTAGCAGGTACAGTGCCCAAGTAGAAGTTAACTGATATGTAGTCGCTGAAAGTAACGTTATCACTATTTAAACTGTGTTCATGTACTGAATATGATAATAATTTCATTTTCATACTAGCATTATATTCATGTTTCAAAAAGATACAATAACATATTTGGGTTTTTAGAATGGGTAACTTTAATTTATATATTTTCACAGCCAGTACTCTTGAATAGTTTCAGAAATAAGTAATATTTAGAAGTAGTGGCCTGGTAGTGCTGGTAATATTAATCAAAATTTTTATCAATATTTAGTCACAAGGCATTAAAGACCTGTTTAACCTCTCTTTGAAATTAGGGTTATTGGGGGGGTCAACTATGAAGAGCATATTATATGCCTCCCTCAATAACAGTAAAAATTTAAAGTTAGACAGGAATAAACAAATATTTAAGAAGTGATATTAAAAATAGAGGTTTTTAGGTTGAAGAATTTATAGTAATGTTTTAAAGAGGAAAGATTTAATTGTCTGTATGTTTGTTTGCATTGAATAGGCTCCAAATGTACTGGACAAAAATATCTATCACTTACTGGTGGCTACATTATAAGGGGTTGACATAGGCTATAATTTACGCATGATAATAAAACCAAATGAGCGTAATGGCGGCTTTAAAATCAGCCGTCTTGTTGAATGGCCCAAATGTCATATCAATTCAACTTGAAAACTAGGCGTGCAATTGAATGGCGGCATTCAATCAAATTGCAAGCCGGCCAATTTAACGGCTGTTTCAATCAATAGGCTCGATATACATATATATGGCAATAATTTATATTAAAGACACACATAATCAAATTTCTTTTATTGAAAATTCATAATTAAAATGTGATACAAAAAAAAACATACTGGGAAAATATATGAAATACAAATATTTAATTATTACATTTTAAGTATCAAGTTCAGTGTCTATATATCGCATACCTAGATCTAAACTGAGACAACTCAAAAATTTGAGTGAGTTTTGACTTAGTACAATATTCAAATTCTCAATGATCATACACATCTATCCAACATAACAGATTCAATAAAGGTTCGGGGATGAGCCGCTAGATAACTTTAGCTTTCTTTTGTTGAATCAACAGTGGTCGCGTTCCTGCCACGTAAACAAATGTATTGTCAGACCTCCACATTAGTTTTTTGAGTTATGGTTTATGGCTTAGGTGTGCGATATGTTAAATACAGTAGAATCCCGATTATCCAGACTCATTCATCTGAGCTTTAATTATCAACTTAAAAATTTATTCACAATTCAATTTGCAATATAGTGTTTGTATTGTTAATTATTTTGATAGTTTTTTTTTCGTATCATCTAAGCGACGACGAATGAAAAAGCAATATCATAATATAATATTCTTAATGGAAGATGCTTAAAGCTTAAAGGCGTCATTAAACCTTAAAGGGCATTTTAGCTAAATGTCAAATTTGTATGACTAATGTAATTTTTAATGGATGTTTATGCAACTGAATGATAAAGAGTTAATTTGTAATTATGATGAATAGTATGATAATGTGCATTTATTCTAAATTCTGGAAAACATCCACTGGTAAAGCATAACTCTATATTATTATAAATTGTCAAATCAAATTTAAAAAAATATTCATTCAGATTGTTCTGTTTTGTTTATACCAACTTCACTTTTAGTAGCAACCTGATATTTGTAAGTATCACTAATAGAATATTTTACGACTATGGCCAACTTCAATCATTTCAATAAACTTAATTTGGTTTATCAATTAAAATGAGTGTAGAGTGGCTATTAAAGATTCATCAGCTTTTGTTTCTTCCTTTTATATTTCAAATTGATCAGATAAAGCCTAATGTGACCTAATGGTCAGTTTTGAAAAAGATTTTTATATTGAGCACCAACAACCAATAACATTGAAATTAAAAATCTCTATTGCTCTTTGAAAACAAACAAGCCTTGTTACATATACTAAAATATTACAGAGATATTATTGCAACAAAACACATAATTTAGTTGATAGCAAGTAAGCTAGCAGAGAGGTAGATGTGCTTTGACAGTTGAAATTAACTAAATAACATTATGAAATTAAAAAAAGTTTAAAACTTATTTATAGTTTACTATTTGAAAATTTTTGCTTTTAGCTTTGTGCTTTGTTTACTTGATATTAATCATCGATTCAATAAATTTTTATATGATATACTTTCACAATAGGCAGTAGAAACACTTATTTAAATTTCGGTGCTTTTTAATCCTTGGGCATTTGCCAACATGAATAATTTTTATAAATGGGACTAACTTATGCACATAATTAAACTGGAGATCTTCCATTTCATATGTAATGTATTAAGTTGAAATATAAGTAGATTTTTTACAATTATATATCTGCAAGATTGACAAAATGTTACATACACATAAATAAGCCTTTCAATTATATATAAATGAGTAAATACTCACCCATGGTTAATGTAATTGGCTGTAAATACAGTATTGGTGAATGTATCCATTGAATATCCATTAGGTATATTGTGCTGGGAGTTCGTTCTCATAGAGCCATGAGATTTAATATCACTTTGAAGAAGGTAGCAAGCACTGAATATCAAGTCAACATCTGTAGATAAACAAACCTAGAAACCAGAATAGACATTAGTAATATCTATGATAATACCGCTCTTCTGAGCCTAAACTTATTATTTTATGTGAATTATTTTAGAATTCTAAGTTTTTTACAATTTGCATTTAAAATTTGATACATAACATGCGAGAAAAACAATATTTTATCATAATAATAAAGATTGTAGCACCTTCAAATGTTTTATTATGAATTTATTTTCACTGTATTTGAAACAAAATAAACATTTCCAGGGGACAATAATTTAGTACTTACAAAACTACAATTGACATCGCCGCTGTTTATTTTTACTGTTTTTGTAGAGTGTACATTTTTGGGGGCGCAAATTCTGACATTTTTACGATTGTAAATAATTTCAAGATTCCATTCTGTGTCACTTTTCGCTATGTTAGTACACCATTCCACAATATAACGACCTTTAACACCATCTTCCGAGGGCACCATGGATGTAGTATCTTTCGTGCTATTACTACATTTAATTTGATAATGAGCTTTGCAGAAATATGTTAAAAGAAGTAAACATAATGCCAAT
Source organism: Diatraea saccharalis (assembly GCA_918026875.4). Lineage (NCBI taxonomy): Eukaryota > Metazoa > Arthropoda > Insecta > Lepidoptera > Crambidae > Diatraea > Diatraea saccharalis. Next base: position 19,215,549 of record OU893345.1, read on the forward strand.
AGACGCATTATCCGATCTGTAAAGTTTGCCATGTTGATTTTAAAGTAAACATTGGGAGTTACATATTGTTATAAATATATAGGTGATGAACACTGTGTTTTTCGATGATTTTTGTTTTTTACAGTAATCACCAAAAGAGAATTTAAACACTACGTTTTACAACCATTTACAACAACTTGACTCTTGCCCGATTATAATATGCTATATGCTTAAATCACAGACCAAAGATTACAATCACAGACTTAGTAGGTACCAAATGCCCACCACAGATTAGTAATATGTAGCTAATGCCCACATATTTGTACTTCGGGATCACAGAGTTAGTAGGGATGCACGATACAGTACTTGGACACGATAGTTTTCTTTCGATCCAAGTACTTTTGGCTTCGATACTTAAGAACCGAAGAACAAGTAGTATCGTAAAGTAAGTATTTGTATCTTGTATTTGGTCAGTCAATCATTGAGGAAAATTCGCTTGCATAAGACTCTGTAGTAAGGTATGTAATGTCTGTCTCATGAAAAAGTCCCACAAGCGCAAGGTCCCACTCCCTGTCGTATAACTAAGCATTGCGAACCCCTACTTATTTTATGTAGTTTGTGTTTCTTGAAAATTTGAACCTCCCGCATGAAATATACGTCATAATTGTGATTGATATATTTTTTTATATCGGTGACATCAATGTCTGCTACGATATTAGATTCTGTATAGATTTTAAAATATCAATTAGGATTCATTATTTTTTAGAATAATATTGACGGATGTATGAAAACGGAATAACAAGCTTTTGAAAATCACTCAGTCACCTATCTAGAAGCGGCACTGCCAACTAAATTTGAAGCAATACCTAGCCAAAAACATACTTACAGTCTGTCTATAAAGTCATGAAAAAAATTGAGGGCGCTGCGATCGTGCACGTAGCAACCCTGTGTAGTGAAACAAATGATTTTGATAGTAGGATTTTCTTTACTTATAATAAAATAAACCGGATTTTTTTTTCTTTAATCAAAAGAAAAAATTTAAATAAATTTCTTTATTAAATCAACATTTTTCCTCGTCACCTTAATTTGACGAGACCACGAAAGCAAATACCATCCAATCAATTTCATCTCTGCCCCGCCCTAATCATGATTCTTTCTTCATTAATCAATTCTCTGTGTGTGATGTTAAAAAGAGCGTCTTGTCAATTACCTCTAATGCAGTGGGTAATGACCGTGTCAGCCGGAAAATGGTAATACCAATCCTCGATGAAATTCTTCCTGTGCTTACACATATATTTAAGTTTTCTATATCTGTTAGTGAATTTCCGTCATCCTGGAAAGAAGCTCAAGTTACACCACTTCCTAAGAAATCTAACCCTGACTCCCTGTCTGATTATCGTCCCATAGCCATCCTCCCATTCCTATCTAAAGTCCTTGAGCGTCTTGTTCACAACCGAATCCCTACCAATCCGGTTTTATGTTACTAAAATACCAAAGCACTACTACTGCCCTTATCAACATAACGGATGATATTAGGCTAGGAATGGAAGCTGGAACCATCAAGATCTTATGTCTACTAGACTTTAGCAACGCATTCAACACTGTTGATTTTGACGTTTTGCTTCAAAAATTACGCTCTATTAACATTTCTCCATCAGCAGTTGATTGGTTTCGAAGTTACCTGTCTGGACGCCGGCAGCGCGTCCGCGTTGAAGATTCTTTCTCTTGTTGGTGTGACTTAACTGCCGGGGTGCCGCAGTGTGGCGTTTTATCTCCTCTTCTTTTTGCTGTTTATATTAACACAATTTCCTGTCAGTTACTTTCTTCCTACCATCTTTATGCAGACGATTTGCAAATATATACGAAAGCCCCCGCTGAAGATATTAGTTCTGCCATTGAAACTCTTAATAAAGATTTAGCTCAGATTTCTGAATGGAGCCGCAAACATGGGCTTTGGGTGAATCCCACCAAAACTCAAGTTGCCGTAGTGGGCAGCTCAAGGCTTAGAGCTAAAGTAAAGTTTGAACAGATCCCGCAAATAGTTTTCGATGGAAGCTCCTTACAATTTAGTGATCATGTTAGAAATTTAGGTGTATGTATTGATAAAAACTTAAATTGGGATGTGCAACTCAAGGAAGTGAGTCGCAAACTTTTTGCATCTGCTGGGTCTTTAAGAAGGCTTCGCAATTTCTTCCCTACTGCCACTAAAATTGCGCTCACACAATCTCTTCTAATGCCCATTCTCGATTACGCCGACGTCAGCTATCTTGACCTTACACAAATGCAGCTGAACAAGCTTGAGTGCCTTCAAAATTTTTGCATAAGATTCATATTTGGATTACGCAAATATGATCACGTTTCCGAATTTCGTGAGAAACTCAAGTGGCTGCCAATTCGATTTCGCCGGAAAGCACATATTTTAAACATGTTATTTAATATACTTTTTAATCCCACTACTCCTTCTTATCTCAAAGATCGTTTCAAATTCGTCAAAGAATCCCATCCCCGCTTCTTGAGATCATCAGAAAACCTGCGGCTGGAAATGCTAATACATTCCACTAGGTACTACGATAAATCTTTTACCGTCCACGGTGTACGCCTATGGAATGCGCTACCGTTGGCGATTAGAAAAGCTAATTCTCTTGATATATTTAGGAAACTTGTCAGAGAGCACTACCTGTCCATGAAAGTATGTATATAGGTATTATATATGTATTATATTTTATATGATAATATTTATTATATTATAGTATATGTAGGTAAATTATAATTAAGTATATAACAATTATCAATTATGTATATTTATAAATTGTTTATTTGTACACCATCCACTACCCCATCATTAGGTCTTTTATATTTAACTCCATCCCAAGGTTGCCTGGAAGAAATCACTTTTAGTGATAAGGCCGCCAGTTGTACGTCTCCTGTTTTTGTCATATAAGTGTATATTGTCTTTGTGTGTGCAATAAAGAATATTCTATCTATCTAAATTTTTTCTTTTTTTAAAAGGTAAAGAAAGGCGTATAATTCATAGACATTGAAGATTACAATATAGTAATCGTAATTTTTGATAAATCTTTTTTTTTTATAATTGCCAAGTAGTCTTCTCGTTTTACTGCAATGTGTGCTTGTGTTCGATTAAAGCCTGTTACTTGGACACTCCTTGTAAGAAAACCCAATCTATTTCAGAATTTAACGCAGGACTTCTAGGCTACAATTAAAATCCAGATCGGTTTTGGCAATCCACTGAAGTTTTGTTCATGTAGGTACCTCTTTCTTTCACAGAGTAAAATAACGGAATCTTTTGGCGATGTGCACAAATGTTGCAGTTAACAATTTATTTCTTACGACGACTATCTATGTTTTCCAAGGGTTTCAAATATGCCACCATTTTTATAGCCTTCATCTACAATACGTATCACTATATTCTCTGATTTTCCTGAAAGTTAGTTTTAAAAATGTAATACCTATAGGTATTTGGCAAAAAGAATGGACTCGCCACAATGATCAAATTAATGCTATAATTTTAGTAACATAAAGCACAAACTTTTTATTGGCGTACGTAGGTAGAAATCGTACATTCCTAACAGGTATATTTTTTATTCAGATTAAAAATCAATGATAAATTTGATTATCCAAAAGTATCAAAAGTTCGGGTCGCACTACAATATAGCCTTCTAACTTTTTCAATCTAACCTATAAATGCGTAATGTAAACAATACTTATTTTAGACTTAAATTCATATATTGAGTAAATTTGAAACTTCTGGTAACCAAAACACAATCAGTAACACGATTACATATCAGTCATAACTGCCGTTCGAGCATAAACATCCTACAAATATGATAGAATGTGTCCAGCTTCTTGTTCTAATAAACATCACTCAAAAACTTTAAAAATAATATCCTGAGCTTCACTCCGATTAATTCTCTTCATTTTTAACACTTTTCTACAGAGTTTAGAAGAAGTAGCTTCAGTTTAATCAAAACAAATCAAAAATGCAGAAAATCGAGCTAAAAAAAATCAAGTTGTTGACAGTCGATGTACTTTGATTCAGTGTTGTCATACTTGTGTCTAATGTTAGTTCCTCAAACATTCTTTTCATGACTTTATAGACAGACTGTAAAACTATATTCATTGCTTTTTATACCTGAACCTGTTTCTCTTTCTTTAATAACAGAGTATTGCTATTGACTATCAATAGTATCTGCCCTAAAAATCTTTAAAAATTACAATAAAGGTGAGATAATTTAAAAACTTTTCATTCGATGCGTAAATATCGATACTTCACGACCGATACGATATCTAGTAAAAGTTTTGGTACCTAGGTGTAATCTTTACATCTCTACACAAACTACATTTATAGTGTAGTGAGTCCTGTTTTGACTCGAGTAACTCAAGTAATTTTTTCAAACGCGTACTCAAGTGGAAAAAATATTACTCGAGTCTCAATGCACTTGAGTTATTGGGTCAATTCGGCGCATCGGGTTGATTCTCTTGCCATTAGATATCACTTTACCAATCTAATGAGGAAGTATTAAAAAAAACCGAAAACCCTAAAAAGCACCTCCACTAGACGGCGACTCTAGAAAAAGTTGATTTTTGCAGGAAACGAATTGACTAAAGACAATTATTTCCGTTCCTATTATTAAATAATTTTTTTAATAATATTTTTTTCAATAATTTACATATTAAATAACTGAAATATGAAAAGTTCGAAATATGGATATCAATACAAATACGGAAAAGTACAAATAGAATATGAGTTGCTTATTGAGTTTTGAAAACTAATTTACTTTTAAACATGAAAGAAAACCGGAAGGGTTGTCATGGAGAAATGAAGAACGTATCATTGTTACCGTAGTTTGCACCAAGCTATTCGCCTCTATATTCATCGTGCGAACTGCGAAGCTGTGGAATTCGCTACCGGACTCGCTGTTTCCGGGCAAATACAATCTGGGACTCTTCAAGTCAAGAGTGAATCGGTTCCTTCTAGGCAAGCACGCTCCACCTTAGACCACTGCATTGCTTACCATCAGGTGATCTGTGGTCAAGTGCTTGCCTATCTAGAGTTAAAAAAAAAGTTTGATTTCGGAAACTATTTTTTTTAAATAGGTACTTCCTCATTCATTAATCTATGCCGTTTATTTTTTATTTTCTTTATTACTTAAATAAATGATATGTCAAAACTCTTTTACAGAAATGTGTATTCTTTTAAATTATGTATATATTTTTTATAAATTACTAAGAGAAATTTTACTTAAGGTGTAAGTTTTATTTTTTATTCTTGTCTCATCGTTTCGTCACTTGAAAAGTCGAGTCAGGTAATTAAGGAGGGAGTGTGTAAGAAATTTAGTTAAGCAATGCGATCAGTTCATTTACCAAGTAAGTATACTGATTTTCTTGTATCTTGATATGGGGCCCCAGTTAGTAGCTGCTTCGATTAGGTCGCTGGAAGCTTTCATCTTCAAAAATTTGTCGCGAATTTAGCTAGGTTTTATGAAACGGATTATTATTAAATTTTATAATATGCCAGCTGTGCGAGCGGCGATCGGAAACCTTCTCTCTGTGTGTGTATAGGTGGCAGCACTTACAACGTAAAGACATACGTTTCGTTTTGCGTGGTGGTGCGTTTTGTTTAGGGCTTGTGAGCCTTAGCATTGCATTATAGAAACAAAATAATAATAATAAATTAAGACGAATGCTTTGTGCTAATTTGTAATATTACAGCTAATTAATAATACGGAACAGGGAGTATTTAAAAAAAAACAAAGAAGCTACAAAAAAATATGTCACTAGATGGCAGCACAAATTGTAGGATCGAAATGTCAATTCATGACGTTTGACAACACATGATCCCTCGCCCCACATCTCAACCCCTTTCCCTTTCCTCTCGGTACTTTCCTCTTCCATAGTTAATATTTTATTTTTCATGTAATTGGTTTAAAATGTGCATTTGTTATTGGTTAAGTTTGTGTTTCTAGTTTTAAGAATTTTTAATTGGTTTTTTTATAGCACGTTTAGGTATAAGTAGTTGTAAGATATAAATTTTCACCTTCTTCGGATTTTACTACTCGACGACAAGCAAGTCTACGACTCGATCAGAGTTGTCAAATGTGCTTTTTTGGTTCTTACAATAATATTGTCAAAAATAAATTGACTAGGAGTCATCGTGCTCTATAAATCAGTTTTACTGAAATATATTATTTATTATGAACCTAAAGTAGTCACGTCACGCTCTTAAAAATCTCGGTGGTGGTGTCGTTTGCGTCAGGTCGTTATGTTCCCTGAAATATAGTTGAGCGAAGCGATGGCTGGCTCATGTGTCAAGCTTGTCAATGGGTACTGCCAGTGGGGACGAGTCTGCACTGGGCTTCTTAATTTCGTTCATTTTCTTTATATAGATTTGTCAATGAGTATGTGTGACTCAGCGACCGGCATATTATTCCTGGTATTGTAATGGAAAGTTATTTCATAGTCTATTTAAGTCATATTCTAATAAGTCTTCTCAATGTGAAATAAAATAAGGAGAAAAAAGCAGCGCTTGTTGAGTTTTTTGCCGGCTTTTCTCAGTATAAGATCTTCCGCCGTAGTTTTGCGAACTGTTGGCATAGTTTTTGACTTTCGCAAGTACTAGCTGCCTAGGCTGAATTCATTTTGATATTATATTATTATAATTCGACTTGTTGATGCCTAATGGCACATATGGAAATACTACACATAGTAAACAAGGCGAATTCTGCGCTCCAATTTGTGTTCTTCAAAAATCGGAACAACATTCCTAACCTTAATTCGAATGAATCGAGTCAATTGAAGTATGAAGAAAAATTACGAGCAGGCTTACAAACCAAAACCAAACTTCGTCCTTAACACGTAATATAATAAATGAGCATTAAATAACGATTCAAATAAATTAAAATTAATTTGAAATTTAGATATTATAAGAAACACGAAAAGATGCCATTATCATTAAATTTCGATACTCAAATCCCTTTTATTATATCAGAAAGAAAATATAAAAGAATAGTTTTTATTATCTAGTTTGGTTTAGAGAACTAATTTTTATTGTCAAATACTTCATTGGGTTGGAAGAATTAACAAATCCTATCGAGTCGCATCTCTACCTTGACTTCAAAGCACCATTGTTACCGTTCTACAAATTTTCATGTCCTTAGGGTGCAACGATACATGAATATACAAGTACTTACTTGACATTTTTCTATCGTTCACAAGTATTTTGGTATAGATATTTTAAAACCGAGTAAGAAGTAGTATCGTGAAGTAAGTATTTGTATCGGCGCTTGGTCGGTTAATCAATAAGGAGATTAAAAAAAACTCGCCTGCATTAGACTGTTTACTCTGTGGCAAGATGCCTGGGGCCTAATTGTCTAACTTTAAAATCTTTCGGTTTGAAAGATGTTGTATAACCATTGCTTCTTTCTGAAGACAGTTGAAAAAAAAAGTATTTGTACTATGCAGCAATGGTTGTGCAACACCTGTCAAACTGAAAGCGATTGCAATAGATTTAAAATTAGACAATCAGGGGGCTGGTCTATCTCATGAAAAGTTCCAAAGACGCGGCGTCACTGTCGTACGAAGAATTGCTATTATCTACAAATTTTATGTAGAACAATTTATAAATATTCAGAGGTTACTGCCAACAAAATTTTGAATAATAATTATATTCATCACTTTTTATGCCTGGACCTACTTCTCTTTTTCTCGTAAACAGAGTTTTACTATTGCCTATTATCAAATAAAATAGTATCAAATCCTGTCTAAAAATCTATAAAAATTAAGTCGAGGGTGACACATTTTAAAACTGTCCGATGCAAGTAGGTATCGATACTTTTCATTCGATATAGAGTAGGCATCGATACATCAAAAGCGATATGGTACTATCCAGTAAGTATCGATACCTACTTAGGTGCTATCGTCCATCTCTATGAATAGTTAACGTAGTGTCAAACTGACAGTTCTGTGTTGTTGCCATTGTAATCTAAAAAGTTCCTCACTAGATGGCGACTCTACCAAAAGTTGATTTTTGCAGGAAACGAATGGACCAAAGATAGTCATTTCTGTTCCTTTTATATATAAAAAAAACTGTAATTTGCAAAGTTTGATACTTAGATATTAAAACGAAAAAGTACAAATAGGATAAGAGTTGTTAATTGAGTTCTGTAAATTAATTTACTTTTATACATGAAAGAAAACCGGAAGGGTTGTCATGGAGAAAACAAGAGAGTACCGTAGTGATATCTAGTTCTTTTTTTTTAATACTTCCTCATTACGAATCTTACTTTTAGTCACACACTAAGATCTTCCAATATCTCTGAATATACAGTGTCACTAATTATATGCTATGTACTCACAATATTTACTCATTTATTAATCTTTTTACTCACTATTTAATGACATAGATAAGACCCTCAAATTCGTTGGGTTGTGTCTACTATCTTAACGTTCACTAGCAGATTTGTAAAGATTGTCTAAGCATTTGAAATTTTGTAGAACGGCAACAGTGCTTTCCGTGCACTTTTTAACTCTCATTTGTGGTAATAGGGTTCATTAATGTGCGCTCGTGTCAGAGTATTAAATCGGTTTATATAATAAAAGCACAAGTGATTGAAGTAAATTCCTGTATTAATACAAACAGAGCTAAATTGTTTTAAATAAAATATATTTTGCGATATAACCGATTATAATATTAACTCGAACGAGACGAGTACATCTCGCTGAGCGTCAGATGACAACTATTTGAATTTATTTATTTTAATAATTCCTTTCATTACAAAAAAAAAAAGGAAACCTTAAGTCCCACAAAACTATATTAACAGTTCGATCGGGGGTGGGTCAGGTTAAGCGTCACCGTTAACCGATGACAATTTTAACGGACGTCTGAGCGACGGGCGGGAACGTATTTTTTTAGAAATCTATAAATTAAAATTCTTATGTTTTACCATCAAATTAACAAAATATTTTTTTCTACTACTCAAAGACTCCTTCTAAAACGATTCTTCAGTCTACACTTAGAATAAAAGAAGCTCGTCGAATAATACTTATTTCTAAAAAGTTCGTCCTCGAAGAGATAGATCCGGATCGAGCTAGAGCGCGGCGTACATGGCGAGCGCGGCCAGCGCGCGCGCGGCGGCGTGCGCGGCGCGCAGCAGCAGCAGCGCGGGCGCGTCGGCCGGCAGCCGCAGCAGCGCGCCCGCCGCCGCCTCCAGCGGCGCGCGGTACGGCGTCAGCGCCAGCAGCGCGGCGTGCGCGGGCGCCAGGCGGCGCGGCAGGTCGCTGCGGCCCGCCAGCCACACCAGCGCGGCGGCCGCGGCCGTGTGCACGAGCGCCAGGTTGGCGGCGGCGCACATGCCCACGTACCGCCACGAGAACTCCGACCCGCGCGCGCCCACCCACAGCGGCACCGCGCGGCTCACCAGCGCCTGCCGCAGCCCGCGTGCCGCGTCAGCGAGGCGGCCGCCGCGGGCCGAACGGGGCCGAGGCCCGGGGCGGCCGGTTCGTTCGACCCGAACGTCGGAGAGCGGTCTTTCTTGTTCTTGTAGTGTAATCGAAAGCTTGTCCGAACACGCGAGAACGAGCGACCGTTCGCCCGTTCTAGAGTCGTTCGCGTCGAGCGAACGAGCGTTCTTAGAACGTTCCTCGTGATGTTTTTACAAGCAGACAGATCGACGAACGACCGCTCTGAAGTATTCCCAGAATAAGAGGTGCCCTTTGACACTTCAAAAACGAGATACGACGCACCGTTGGACGTGATAGACGTAATGAGAAATAAATTATTTCGAAGCGATCGATAAAGATAGGAATTTTTAAAATAAAAGCGTCGGTCAGTAGGACAAAATTTTATTATTAAGCGTCATCGGCCCTTTTACGTCCCCCCCTGCAGGGGCTCAGGCCTTCCTTATGGACGGTTAAGGAGGATGGGCCATGACCCTCCACGCTGGCCCAATATGGATCGGAGGGTTTTAACGTCCTACAAATGCAGCCGGGGCCAACGGCTTAACGTGCGTTCCGAAGCACGGAACATTATTAAATTATAAAAAACATAAACTTTTCATTTACAACGTAACGTTCCAAAAACAGTGACGTTCTCGATCTTTTTTTTTTTCAAAAAGAAAAAGGAAAAAGAATGTCTTGTCACACATCGATCGTTTTAAGTTCTAAAATAAGCAACGTATTCGCTTCAATGGATAAATTTTGTATTGAATCTTTTCGAATAATCTTATTATTGGAGTTAATCATATTTCAAACTGGAAAAGCAATTTCTATTAATAAAAAAAAGAACTCATGCACGGACGACACTCTATGGCTATTCATTTTCTAATCGATAATCCGTTATCGAATTTGTTTGTTAGCGTCGTTATTTACGGTCCGATGACATATGTCAAAAGAAACCTCTTATTTCGGGGCGACTTTAACACTGCTATAAACTATTACTTCTTATAAACAAGGTTTAGTTTCAGAGTAAATTTACGCTAAAATTTAAATTTTATTGTTAGTTAGTTGCAATTTTAGTATTAGTCCAAATTCATATTACACAGAGAATAAGCAATTCTACTACCTTCTAGGCGCAAATATTACTCCCTTATTACCTCGTAGTACGTTAACCTTTGTTAAGTCTCTGTTTAATAATATAAATTTTGACTGATAGGAAGAGTAGTCTCAGAGTAAGTTTACTACAACGCTAAACCTTGTTTATAAGTAGCACTGTAGGACAACACTAAAATAATTTAATAGAGTGGGGATAGAATGAGCTTTCGCCCGTTTTGTGTAAATCGGTAATATCGATAATAATCGGTAAATAAAAATTAATACGAAAACGTAAAATCTTTATCCTTATATAAATGATTTTTATCAAACCATACTAATATTCGATGTGTCGTATCATTTCAGCGAAGTCTTCGACCCGAGAGCGTCCCGCTGAATTTAGCCATGATATTGCAAATTTTGATAAGTTTCGAATACAAATTTACGAATGGCTCCGTTTCGACTGTCGCTTTGATGACTACTTATTTTACAGAGCTATATATAGATCCTATTTAAATAGCTCATCTATTCGTGTAGCTGTTCGTGTAAAATGTATTTGCGTCTGATGCCGATTTACAATAATGTTAGAGAGAATACATTACGAAATTTAATGAAAGGTAGCAAAATTCAAATTCTGATTCTTTTTAAATCATTTCACCTCCGCACTCGCCCAGCCGATCGCCGCGGTGAGAATCTTCGCATGCCCCTTCCCGGGAACAGCATTCAGAGCGAAGTAGAGTCCCAAAAGATCAGCAAAGTCGACTGTCGCTTTTAGGATCTCCTGAAAATATATATTAAAATTATAAACATTTCTACCTGAAATTGGCCAGAACCTATCAATGTAACCCCACTATCTGCCTATCTATAGAACAAACTAAAAAAGATGCATCCATGTCATTCTCAAAAACTGACTAATCCCTGGTTCATATAATTTGCAGATATTATAAAACCGTTCTAAAATATAGACAAGGTACTAGACTGTTGTGGAGGCCTGAGGTGAATCAAACTTCTAGTGCCCAACTGCAAAACATTGATTATATATATATTGTATATGCAACAAGCTGCCTTCCTACTTGATCATGTAATAATTCCTTGTTTGCCACATATGATGCAGCTTCCTATAGCTGAAAAATTATTGAAATCAGTCCAGTAGTTTTGGGGCCTATTAATTGCAAACAAACAATCAAATCTTTCCTCTTTCTAATATTAGTATGCATAATAATTACGCTTATGTTGTGTGTTGAGTAGACCAAAGATACTATAAAATTACACAATAAAATATAATAATAATAAGCCTTTATTCAGAGAACTATTAAATTTACATGTCTAATTAATACTATTTCATTATTGGATTAGTCAAATTATTTAATGTATGCTTGTATATGTTGATAGTGGATTATTTATGATTTTATATGTCAATATTAAAATGTTGTTTCGTTGATTATTTCTGTTTGCCTTTTGGCATAGGCGTCCTAAATCTTTCATATTGTTTATTATTTGATATCAATCTGCAAATTTTGCAAGTTCATCTTCACTGCTTTCCTCTCCTTTTTTCTCTCTCTAGATATCCATTTCAGTATTGTTTTCCTCCACTGTTCTGTGTCTTTGATTACATTACCTGCCCATCTCCACTTTCCTTTCCAGTGACAATTATCAGTCAGTGCAAAAATTAAGGCATACAACAGTTAGAGACACTGTTGTATGCCTTAATTTTTGCATTTTCATAATACCTTAGATGCTTCTTTCCTTTGCTCTTTGGCAAGTCTTTAATTTAAACAGATGGGACCTATTAAGTCATCATGTTTTAAATCCATAAGTTAGAATGGTATGCAAGGATCGAAGAGTGTTCTCTTTAAGCTAGTAGGGAATGTTTTATATAATGCAGTCTTACAACATTTCGTGAATATTGTAAAGAATAGCTTCTTGGACAGCAGTCTCTTGTGTTGGGTCTGGGTGGGTGGATTGTGTAATTGGGAGTTGTGTAGTCTCGATGTCTTGTACATTACTTGGTATTTGTCCTCCCATTTTGTGAAACATAAATTTAGCTTCCTTATTATAAAAGTGCAGGGGGTCATTTTGAATTTACTATGTGGTTATGACAGAATAACAGAGGCTGTGGGTGCACACAACATAACTGAGTCATAAACTGTTTTGTCTCATTTTCTATTATTTGGATTTAAAACTATATTAATTATGTAGTTAGATATGAGAGATAAATAAATGATTTTATTATTGTTATTATTTCATGATTTTCCTTAGCTACCAAAAGCTCTTCCAGTCTTCACTTATTATTGTTTTGATTTATTTATTTATTATAAGCAGTGAGATAATTTGTTCTAAGTACTTATATTTGTCTATATATTCAATTTGTCACACAATAAAATAGCACTCCTCCAATGTTCCAGTCAAATTAGATTCTATGTGCACCACTGATGACATAGATATGAATATCACTTTTTGTTCTATGCAGTGACAGCCTAGTGCTAGCATATACAAGTGAAATATTATATAAATGATTCAGTAAGCTTACAAAACTTGTAAGAAATGGTAAACTGCTGGCACATATTACTCTTTTCCAGTTACATTCTTATTGAATGCTATAAACATAAAATAAAAAAATTAATCTTGAGTAACTTATCGTAAGTTTGTGACCTATACCAAGCTCAAAGTAAAACTTATGTTAATTATTTATTACAATTTAAGTAAAAGATATGAGGAGAGTATAACCGAAGAAATTCCAGATTACCGAGTTGTTAATTGCTAAATAGGGGTGGACTTTGTGATGCCTACAGGTATATAAAAATGAAAAATACAATGTGAATTCTTATTGTACAAAAAAAGGATTGGGACTAGACAAGCATGGGAGTAATTACTCACCAAAAACACATTGTACTCTCCACTTGTTTGTATATCAGAATCAGGAAAGAATGTTGCTAGAAGTAACATTTTACACAATTGTGTGAAAATATATAGGCCTCCAGCATAAACACACTTTGAGAATGTAGCATATTCAGATCTGAAACATTTAATAAGTTATATTATGCAATGTTCACTTATGATTAATATAAAATGTTAAACTAAATAGACTTACACTCCAGAAAATTTGTATGCCATATGATATGGTGCATAAAGTAATGCAAGACAGTTTCCAAAATGATATAACGTCATATTAGAATTTATTGCTTTTTCTATAGAAGTGTTCTTTGTGAAGAAAATAAAGGTTTAGATAATTTTAATTTGATTATAATTTTGTTAACTTAATTCGCAAGCATGAATACCATTGAATAGGTACTCTTTGAGCGTGAATGACACAGAACAAAAGTACTCATGATAATTTTTTTTTTTTTTTTTTTATTAAGAGCATTGGCTACCAAGGCCATCAGCTTAATCCTTTAGTGCATACATATAATTAGAACTAAACACTACTACAAAATCCTTAGACTAAAAAACCCTTAAAATTATGTTATATAAATATTAAATGTAAGAAAGAAGTACTCATGATAACAATTTTTTCTTATCTATGATGAGTGTTGCCAACTGGCTCGATACGTACAAATATTGACCTAAATGGGTACGAGCCACAACGGACGAAACGTGCTAAATGACAATGACTTCTCAAATTGCAACCAATTGTTGCAACCTTAAAGCAAAAAAATAAATAAAACTTAAGTAGGATATTTGAAAACATGTCCGTCCGTCCCATTATTGTAGAATTTTGTGAAGCTCTTTTTTTTTTAACCGTATTATATGAGGAAGTATTAAAAAAAAAAAACATTAGTTTCCGATCTAACTAGATGTCGCCACGGTAAGTTCTTGCTTTAATTTAACAAGAAATAACTTAGATAACAGGCAATAAAGTTGATGAGTAGATGAAGGGGCTAGCTACGTCATAGTTTTAAAATGTACAAATGCGTGACATTTTAATTCAATGTAGATACAAATTTATTGATTTTATGATTAGTCATCATCCGTATTGTTATGATCCCATTACAGCTACTAAAATTTAGTGTCCTCGGCAGCTTTACAGGCAAAAATCAAGAATGGGCTTACTTAAATTTTTACGTCAACCATAAAAACTAAACGCTTTGCGTTACTCAAAGTATGGTATGGCAATACTGACATGACAGCTTATAATGCACAGTGACATTTTTTTATTTTTAATTGTATTTTATTTTACAGATCCATCATCATCTTTCATTCATTTCATTTTCATTTTACATTAATTTAAATTAATTTATTTACTTGACATCGGCAGAATTGTGTGAAATGCGCAGATAAGCCATTAGTAAAAGAAGAAGTAGAACAAAATCTTCTAAATGTATAGAATAGAACAAATAATTTCTTAATTATAATGATTTCACATACATTTTTATGTATCTATTGATTTGACTTTTTTATACATATTTTACTGATATTGTTAGAACCAAAGAGTTTTAGAACGTAGAACGGAACATCGATTCTACAAATCAAAACTTTTGACATTTCGCGGCAATGTTTTTGTTTACGTTGTGAAATAGAAAGAAAAGTATTCTCTTAACTTAAATATTTATTATAAATTATTTTGATTTGTACGGTCGAAGTTACATTTTATATTTACTAGTAAAGGTAAGATTTTTTTTTTATATTTACCAGATAAACAGCTGTAATTTAAAAGTTTTCCATACTTATAATATTATTTAAAAAAGCTTTTATGACAAAATCGCTAATTACTGATTATTATAAAGTTTATCTTGTTGCTGTTTGCTTTGGTAAAAGTACTGTAGCTGATTATGCAAATAAATGTATTGTCAAATCTCAAAGGAAAGAGATACAAAATGAGGGGTGAATCAAAAGGGGTAAGTTGTTTAACCCTTTCCTTTTTTAGCACAGGCGCAAAAGGGTGTGGGGCTTTTTATCCAATGGGAACTTGGTATTTGTCAATTTTTGAATTTGTTATACCGGAGAGCCCGGAGACCTGAACGTTGAGTACCGTTCCCCGGACAGTCCCTTTCTGAACTTGTTAGCTTAAACCTGTCTTGCATATTTTGATTGTGTTTAAAAAATCACTGTGGTTAGAAATATTTGAAAGGCATTTATTATCATTAATTTATAATAATACTATAAATTTATTTCACAATATTGGATTCAGTGAAAATTTGAGGATTTCCTGATATTTTTTAACAATCACCAGGTAAGTGTAAGCAAAATTATTATATTAAATATTTCATATATTAGGTATTATTATTTAGCATCCTATTCTTAAGTATTACAATGTTTGTATGAAACCATAAAGGACAATATACAATTGTAATTATTTACTTCAAGCAAAGAAAATAATTTATATATTTGTTTTAAAAATCTCAAAATACAGCCAATGATTATACAATTAAATTAATTCATAAAGAAATAAAATAACACTTAATTTAATGTCACAATAGTATTCCATATTCATTTTTAAATTTCAGTTCAAAATAATAAGTAACATTTATAACTATAATATTTAACTAATTATTAAAAAGCATTTAGGCTAATTGAATTCTGAATTCAAAGATTCATATTTTGTTTTGGATCTCAAATGGAAAATCAAAATTATTCTAAAATACTTGTATTCCAATTACTACTCCTTCGATTGGGAAATGTTTAGTTAAGACTAGCTTTTGCCCGCGACTTCGTCCGCCTGGTAAAGTTACTTTCAGCAGCATTTCTAACGAATATTTATTCATTATATATATCGTGTAAAATACCTGAAAAAAAAAAAGTATTATCCTCTTAGCTTATGCCCTTAGGGGTGGAATTTATTAAAATCCTTTCTTAGGGGATGCTTACGTCATAGTAGCTTTATGCATGCAAAGTCTCAGCCCTTAAAATTGACAAAGTTTCATACAAACTTTCATCCCCTATTTTATTTCCTTGGGGGTGGAATCGATCAAAATACTTTTTTAGAGAATGCCTACGTCATAACATCCACCTGTATGCCATTTCAGCCCGATCCGTCCAGTGGTTTGGGCTGTGCGTTGATAGATCACCTTTGAGTTATATATATTTAGATTATTTTTCCGTGGGAATGCGTCATTTTCCCGCGGTAAAAAGTAGCCTATGTCCTTTCTTGGGTACTAAAATATCTCCATACCAATAAAATTTGTTGCAAATTGGTTCAGTGGTTTAGGCGTGATTAAGTAACAGACAGACAGAGTTACTTTCGCATTTATAATATTAGTATAGATTTATTTTATTACTCTGAAAACTTTAGTAATAATTATATTGCAATAATAAATAATAATCTTATGGACCCCCATAATAAGAGCTCCACAAAGCATATGATGCTTGTAAAGATGTTATACTATGGCAGATATTAACTATTATAAGAAACAATTATATAAAGTTTACTTGATATAATTACAACATTTTTATCTGAAAATACATACCAAAAATTGGCATTTCATTGACTGTAACAGTTCATGTAAATATTTTCTTCACATATTGATTATTCTATAAGCATCCATTCTGCGATATTGTTCTCGCAGGCTTTAGCTGTATATAATCTGAGACATGCATAATTTACATCTGCCTGTATCTTTTCAAACTTTGGCACATTATATTAATTATAGGTACTCTTCTTCAACAGAAGTTACCTAAACATATTTTTCCACAGTGAATCTGTGGTTGTGGTAAGCTCGTTGCATCTAGTTTTTTGGAACCATAATAATCATAGGGACACATTATTAGACCTAAATCGATGCACTTAATTCACTACCGTGAATAAGTCCTTAAAAACTTCTTGCGGGAATTTTCTATAAATCCTGTAAACGTGTGTACATACTGTCGTCGATATTCGTATAAATAAAATGAAGTGAAAAGACTGAAAATTATTCTTAACTAGCAGTCCGCCAGCGGCTTTGCCTGCGTTGTCTTGTATTATACATAAAAGCCTTCCTTTTGAATCACTATCTATGAAAAAAACCGTATCAAAATCCGTTGCGCAGTTTTAAAGATTTAAGCATACACGGGGACAGAGGAAGCGACTTTATTTTATACAATGTAGTGATGAAAAATGCTTTAAACAATCACTTTGTCCCTTATACTCTGAGATGGGACTATATTGGTTCGTATCCCATTTCAGAGTGATAGGGACAAACTGAATTTTTTCATTAAAAATATTTTGCAGTATAGCATTATTAATGCAAAATTGATCAAATATAATAAAAATATTATAATATTAATATAATACTATTGCCCTTATTCCACCTAGTCCTACCAGTAGTTCGAGAGTCGAACTGTTTCGATTTTTTTATTGCAATTTGTTATACTGACGGATCGAACTATTTGGAAACGCGGATTTTATTTCAAATAGAACTACTGACTTCATGTACAGTGAAACACAAAAATAAAACATCACCTACTTATTATTCGAGTTTTTTTTATAAAATACAAAATAATTTTTTTACAAGTGAACACAATAAAGCATAGAACACCCGAATGATGCTTATAAATGGTGACATCTGTAGGATATAGATGAATCTATGGCAAAAGATGTGGTATTTGAAATTTTACCTTAAAATTTCTAAACAATGTCTTACAGATATCTCACTATTTATAAGCATCATTTGGGTGTTTTGAATATGTTGATCTCTTAGAATGCTCTCTCTTGTTCTGCCTTTAAATGGCGCCACGCAATTTTTAACTTGGATTCTCAAAACACTATACAAAGCGGCATCATCTTTAAAAACTTTTAATATTTTCAATAAAGTGACCCTTTTCCCTCGACATTCATTGTTAATTTTCACATGCTAACCTTCTATAAAGTTGTTTGTACGGTGCGTTTCACCAAAAACACACCACGTATCGACAAAACTACTATCTTTCATCCAAAACTTATTCATTTATGATACCAGTAAACACATTTTATTGTCATTAACGTCAATAAATGCTTGAATGTAACTCCATCCCGACTCTATTTTGTCCCTTGGAAGTAAAGGTAAAACTGCACACAATGCAATAATCCGTCGAGTTCTCTTATTCTTTACAAGCTGCAGAATTTTACACATTCTCCAAATACTATTTCTAAAATGATAGTAACAGCCTTTAATTGTGTTTCTCGGAAATACTGCCAACATAGCATTGGACGACGGTTGTTCAAAATCGCTAGTGAATTTTGTAGGTGACTAATCCGGAATTTGAGATTGAATTATTTCAAACACCGCCATATATGCTTTTTGTGTTCTTCCCGAAATCAGAGCGTAGATCATGGGAATTATATTTGTGTTTGTCGATGAACTACCGACCTCATGACCAAGCATTACTTGCGCCATCGGCGAGGGAGTTACAAGACATGCTAACTACTATAAATGAAGCGTTCAAAGAGAAAGGAATGAAAATCAACGAAGGCAAGAGGAAAGTAATGGTAGTGGAGAGAGAGGAAGAAAGCGTGAGAATTGAAGGAGAAAGAGTGGAACAAGTGAAGGATTTTGTATATTTGGGGAGTTTGATAACAAGAGATAGAAGGTATGATGGAGATATTGACAGGAGCGTGACAGCTGATAATAAGGTGAACGGTGCCTTGCACGCAGTGGTGAGCAGCCAGGCTATGTCGGAAGAGTCATTAATGGCTGTTCATAACGGTGTGCTTGTACCGACACTTTGGTATGGAAGTGAAAATTGGGTGTGGCAGAAGAAGCACAAAAGTCGTTTAAATGCAGTAGAGATGCGTTCGTTAAGGAGTATGTGTGGAGTTACCCTAGTGGACCGGATAAGGAATAGTGTGATTAGGGAGCGCTATAAGTTGATCAATGATGTGGTAACTAGGATTGAAAGGGGTATGTTGAGATGGTTTGGACATGTGGAGAAAATAGATGCTAAAAGACTCACGAAAGGTATTTATTGTGCGATTGTAACTGGAAGGGTCAGAAGAGGGCGCCCGAGGAGAACTTTCGTTGACCAAATAAATGATCTTCTCCGAAAAGCGCAGGTTCGAAGTACCCGTAATCGGCGAGAATGCATGAAGAGATGCATGAATGTGGAAGTAGCGAGAGAGATTTGTCAGAATCGTAGCTTGTGGCACTCCATAGTCTGCTTACCCCCAGACTTTGAACTAAAATAAGTAGGTACCAAAACCTTCTCCTAAATGTAACAAATGCTTTTCTGCAAACTGCATCAAAATCTGTTCAACCAAACGCGAGATAGTTGCAGAGAAATATACTTACCCTACATACGGGTAAAACTGAGAACCTCCTTTTTTAAATATGTCAAAAAAGAAGCCCATATTTATCTAAGTACCAAATTCCCTTCCCCGTCTATATTATTAATAAGCTTTTACATGCAATGTAACTGAACCAACGCATTTATTACTTTTGCTTGAAGCACATTTCCAAATTTGCTGATCATTTGCATAGGTTTTGTTTTTGTAATATTGGTGTCCTGCATAAAGCACCACCGTACCCCTTCCTCTCTTTAAAAACACAAGACTCGATTCTTCTTCGTTTACTTCCATCTTTGCTCCACACGTAATATTTATTAATTTACATGACAAATGTCTATGAGTGACCGTATACCTACTTCATAATTTGTTTTATAATGGTTTACAGTGATCCTTCACAGAGGATTGATAAGAAATAATAAAATTGACAATTTCCTCTCCAGACACGAATACATTTACCTATTCGTTTATTATGATGATTGTACCATTATTTGCACAGTAGTTCTATTTGGAACAATCCGCTTTTCCATTTCCATAGTTCGATTCGACAGTATAACAAATTAGAATAGAAAATTCCAAACAGTTCGACCATCGAACTACTGGTAGGAGTAGGTGGAATTAAGGACTATTGTCAGGTAAAAAAAAAATGAAAAATTATAAAGTTCCGCTGAGCACCAGCGAAAGAAAAAACTTCAATGTTTAAGGAATCAATACTTTAATATTTTACTAAAAAATGTGTTTATAGTAAAATATTGTAGTTTTGAAACTATGTGTGTCAACATCAGCCGTAAGATGCCCACTGCTGAGCATACGCCGCCCCATAGATCGCCACGTCGGTCGGTTTTGTGCCAGCGGCTACCCGCAATGCTATAAGATAAATAAAAAGTATCTGGGTACTTTAGTTGCTCATTAACGCACCTTCTATCATAAAAAATCGTTTGTTTGAGAGCACAATCTAAATTTAATATTAACTATTTAAGTAGTACCATTTATAGATACGAATATTTTTTTAAAGAATCACCACATAAATATTCAGCTTGTAATAAACAAGTAAGTAAAAAACTTTAAAAAAATCGTACGGAATAGTCAAAATAGTGTCACCTATAAACAGGGTTGTGTCCTACAAGTGAAAATACAGGTATCTGTTATATGTTCGGAAAATATGAACCATTATAACTAATAAACATTTCACAAAATATATTTTATTACACTTATTTAGAAAACATTACGCTTTGAAAACTTGAAAACAAAAGGGAAAATGTATTTCAGAAATCTACTAAAATATATATGACATTAAATTAGTTAGGAAATGTAAAAACTTTTATTATAACAATTATAAGCAAATATCTATTATATATTTTATTTATATTAATATTATTTATAGAATGTTCAAAGTGTAAATTCAAAACGTACATATCTATATATTTTTAATTTGTAATAAGCGCTAAAAATATAAATATCCGTATGTAGGTATACATTTTCGGAATGTATAATTTAATACCTACCTATTTATAGTTTAGTATAGCCAAAAGCTTCTGTATTCATGGGATTATAAATAATAATAAATAGAAAAAAAAACAAACTAGACGAATTGATAGATGTCTAAATATAATGTCACAGGCACAGCAATGCGTATAATTCACGAAGATTTAAAGTTTAAGACCGGACATACATACATAGGCATGTACATATCCAGTGAAATATAAATTTAACGATATTTTTAAAGAAACTTAACGATCATTAACTGTCTTAAACAATTTCATATACGTGATACTGTATCTTGAAGACGCACACATACTGAGAGTGGGGTGAGTAGTTACACAATTTGAAAAGAAAAGAATAAAATAAAAGCGTTTGGGTAGCGCACCCGGTCCACTCACGTCATCCCTCCATTACAGCATTGTTCGGCGACAATGGAGATAGAAAATAAAGAATCGCAGCCATTAGGTAAATTTCCTTATTCATTTTTTTGCGCGACACCCCCGCGTGGGTAGTGCGCTAGTGGGCAGTAAAAAGCGGGAAAACGGTTATTTATCATGCGGAGAGCTGCCGGGGACGGCGACGGGCGAGATCTCAATCTTACGCGTTTTGGCGACACTCAACGACGCTTTTTACGCACCGTAATCGATTGCCGATGTGCACCGGTTCTTATGACAACGCCACTTCAACAACATCAATGGGAGGAATAATCTTTATTTCCTATTCGGAACCGCTTAGTGTTTTTATTATAATGGCCGTTGATTTTATCGACAATATGAGGATCGTGACGATTTTTTCATTTATTTTTGTATTAATTACCTCTATAGGATTATGTTACCTATGGTACGGGGGTTATGTGATAAAAATTGTCGAAGAAGAGCAGAATGTTAGCAGAATGTCTTGAGATGTTAAAGCGCAATTTCGTTTCAAAATACTATTTTCTCATGTTGTACTTTAATGATAAAGACCGAATGATAAAGAAATATGGAATTGACAGCAATGTTACTAACTGAGGCATTTATCCGTAGACAAACGAAAATAAATGTAAAAGTAGTAAAATGGAACAAAATATCACCATAATATTCGCTAAGCTGTTGTATACAATGGCTAGAGAGTGTGACGGTCGCACCCCTGGCCATCTTGATTTTGTTTTATTATTTTGAAATATGTAATTAAAATAAAGAACACAAAGTTTTGTGCATATAAAAAAATGGCAGTCATACACATTACGATACTGCGTTTCGAAACGATCTCTAAGACGCATTTTAAACGTCTTTAGGATTGGCTTAAACGCAGATTAACTTCTTGTAAAATGAAATATCAGAAATACTATCGCAATGGTTTTGTTTGCAGACGTTTACTCTGTTGAATGCTTATGGGTCATTCGTATACAATTTTTCCTACAGAAATTTAAATAATATTTTCAAGAGTTGACATGGCATAGTTCACGATCACGGTAGCCAGTTATTAAAAATGTAAAACATATTCGAGCCGCCTTAGTAAATTGATTTATAGATGCGATTCGATGAGTTTCATAATGTAGAGTTAAATTGCTGTGTCTTATCTCAACTGAAGTATACAGATGTTGGCGACTCGTCTCTCTGACCTGTCTCGTGCGTTCAGGTAAAGGTTGAAAATCAGTGTTTTTTTTCTTATTGATCCAGTACACCGCTGAATTTTTGTCTTTTTGCATCGCTGTATCACACGCGCAAAATTAGGAAATTCTTAAATTAAGATTTATTTGTTTCTTTTATTCATAGTGTCTTTTGTAATATTTAAGTTTTTCTATTTCTCTATCTATGCTTCGCCTGGCTTCGTACGAGTACAATTTACATAGGGACTATTTAAAATCTTCAACAGTTATTATTATAACTTAGTCAATGTTTTTCAGCCGATACATACCAAAAGCTTCTTCATCAATTATGGTGTATTCTACTTCTTTCATCGGTGAAAATCATATTGAAATGAGTTCGGTAGGTTGAGTTTAAAAAAGTCAAAATGTTGCATTATCAGTATAAATTCATTTCTGTGGCAGTATGCATAATTATTACCAGGGCTCGGAAACATTATTCAAAATAACGTTTTTAAAACGTTTCTTATGGTTCTTTGGGCAAGATTGCGTTCGAAACGAAAACGAAATGAGAACGCTTTAAAAAACCGGTTTAATCCGCAAGACGGTGCCGCGCGGGCTGTAAGGGCGGCGTACATTTATTTTATTACGTTATTTACAGTATGCGATGCAAAAAAACGCAAAATAAATGGTTAAAAACGTTTTATTAACCGAAAACAATATAATTCTGTTTTTTTCCAAAATCGTTTTTTATATCGTTCTGTTCGAACGAAACCGAAACAAAGTGTTTTTTAGGTATTTAAGATGAAAACGTTTCGAAAAATATACCGGTTTCCGACCCCTGATTATTACACTTTAACATTTTAAGATGTATTTTATATTTTGTGTTATCGTTGTATGGGATTTTCAATTTGCGTTCATGCCAGCTCAATCGTAACTAATTTATATTATATTAAATACTGTAACATAACACAGGTTACATATGTATATATCTGTGGGAATATAAATATTGGTTTTGATCGATTCACTCTAACGAGACGGTTGAAGCCAGTAATTTACTTTGTAATAAGAGTTAACTACTAACTTATTATTTTCTGTACTAGTAGTCATTTTGAATCTACAAGATTTCTTTTATTCATCTTCAATTAACAATTCGTGAATTTTTTTACTTATGATTACCTAAGGTCAACTAGTTAGGGGACCGATGTCTGGGGTTCTATTGCGTTGACAAGGAGGAGTCGGTAATAAGTAGAATATCAATTTTGTTAGGCCAGTGTCCCATGCATTATTCAAGGCACGCACATGCAGCCGAGTGCGCTACGCAGATAAGCGTGTATCGAGCTGGACCTATGGACGGACGTACGGTAGAAAGTTGGTGGTTCGTCGCCGGGGGCCTTATCGGAAACGGCTTACGGTGACCCCACGCTCCCTCGCGACACGTCGTCCTAACCCTCGCGATCGATCTCTCGATGCAAAATTCCTGCTCCCGACACACAATACTTGTTTTGTTTCTGATCGTAATTTCTGTAATGGTAACAGTTTCCTGTTTGAGAGTAATAGCGAATGCGATTAGACGGTAACTTGAGTTTCAAGGTATTTGATGCTGACGCTACTAACAAATTAGATAAGACAGATAAATTATTCTCATTATGAGTGCGATGCAAAGGCTGTCTTTTTGTCTAGTTAAATATTTTTTCTCCATTTTGCATTAAAATCATTCCTGAAATATTCTGCTTCAATGAGATTAAATTTAATCTAATGGATTTTGAAGTAAACATTGAGACGGCACGATGGATGGTTTGATGATCGAATCATCCTAACCTGATCAAAATGCCAATTCAGTTGTACACACGCCACTGAATATTGAACGACGAATTACACTACCTTATACATACATATTTTGCAATGAGTTACAGATACTGTGGGGTAGGCCGGGGGTCGAGGGACGGAGGCGGGCGGTATGAGGGAATCGAACTACGGATCCCTGGAATTATGTGAAGGTCTTTATAAAGTATGTTGTTTCGATAACATCTGTATCGTTATTAGGTACAATATTTCCCTACCTTGTCCGAGGAGACTTCGACGAACACTGTATTGAAGTTTTGTAAGTTGAGTTTGCTATTTTGTAGTTATATAAAATTCTTTTGAGTACTACATTTCAATGACCTGTAGTCCTTCAAATACACTCTAATCCTAAGTGATTTTGCCTTATCTAGTTTTATTGACCTCTGTCATATGTAGAACTACTGGTTGTATTATAACTGTGTAGCATGCATTTTTCTCACATAATTTAATTAGTCTTCACTTTTCACTAATTTTTTTGTTAACATCACTATATATCATCTTTCGAAGATATTTTAGCGGGTGTGAGATCATTTACATAGGACTCGAGGTCAGCAACAAGCCGTATATATTCATAGAGCGGGCAGCATCTTTTTACGGGTCATAAATATTAAAGACGGCTCTCACCCGTAGGATTTTCAATTCGACAGCGTCGACGATCCCCCAGATTTTAGGCTCTCTCTTCCGTGGATTAGAACGGGCTGATGTATGGCCGTGGGTGGCGGTAAATCAAATTTTGATTGCTATTTTCTTTGTAGAAAGTCGGAATTCTCCTGCGGGATTGGCGCGTCGTGTAACGTGGGTTAACCGATCCCCAGGCGCGCCGCCTTCGTCTTATGTGGATTCCACCTATAATTCCCATTTTTGTGGTACAGAATTGACGTCGGATTTTTTTACGAAATACTTATTATTCGAAAGTAGGTAAAATAAGCAAGTGTATTCGTATATATTCGGGTATATTTGGTTAAAATGTTATTCATTGATCACACATAGTTTCGTTAAACCAATGGACACAATTAATTATAGTTTATACACTAGACTGTTTACGCCGAGGTTAAAGATCAACAAAGAGAGGTCAAAGAAAATATGAATATGATTTGACCGTGTCTAAACAAAACAAAATCGTGGATTAAGTTTATTTTTACTAACAAACTCAACAATAAAGTTGAAATATTTTATGAAACATATTAACCAAAGAGGAATCATTGAAGGGTCACAATAAGTGACAATTTATTTTTCAGTACAAATTAATCAACAATACCTACTAACCACTCATTAGAAACTTGAATTGTAACAACTTTCGGTTTACTTAGGGCCGAAGCAATCAAGTTTGTTTTTGGGTAACTTAGTTTTGGAGCAATAATAGATGAAAAGCGGGGATCGCAGCAACCGCTCGTGTGATCCAATTGCGGCGAAGCGCGGCGGTCTGGCAGCGGGAGCGGGCCGGCAGCGGGCGCGGGCGCGGGCGCGGTCCCGTGCAACCCGAATCAAATTCAGGCACCTTTTAAATATTTGAACTGGCCTGCCGGGGCGAGTGCTCCGTCGGGGTCACTCAAATACAATTTCAAATACTCACCCTCCAACATTTCCAGAAGGCACTTCATATTAAAGCATTCCTTTGATCGTGGCGATTTAAAAATACTCTAGTATAGTAGTTACTCTCTGGAACTTTAAACGTAACGTTTGTGAAAGTAGAAGTATTACGTTCAAAATTGAATGAAATTTGTATACAACGTATATCGTGAAGTGATGTAGCACGGTGGGGTGGGCGGGGTGGCACCTCCACCGGATAAAAAAGGATCTCGAGAAATTCTCGACCCTTTTTATACTAAATAGATAGCTAACACGGCCTGAGTGGAGTTTCAATAGATGCTTTCTCGGCGGAAGAAGCGACCTGTAAAGAATCGAGGGGCCAGTGAAAAACCATGTTATATAGCCACCTCTCGCGGGTCCACCAGGCCGCGCCCCGGTGCCACTCACACAGTTTTTCCTTTTATTTTTTACGCGTGCCCTCCTCCGAGGGATAAGAAGTGGAATTCTTTTTAAATTGGGAATGTTTTCTAAGAGGATTACGATTTGCGGAGGTGCGTCGCGCCGCTATTGGAAATAATGGCTCATGTTTTGAGCATTGTATCTTTTACATCCTTAAAATTGTTTGGATTTGGAGGGTGCACAAATTGGAGATTAGTCTACTTAATAAATAATTGTTAAGTTATTAGACGTAAAGGTTTTATTATAAAGAATGCTATATATTTTTGGATAAAACTGGCACATTATCGCGGTAACGTTTAGGTGGATATTGTAAATTATATGTTATAAATGTTATTTGGTCATGTCAGTAGCTGTTTTCTAATGACAGAATATAAGTGGTAATCATGACTCAAGCCTAAACTAACTGGCATAGCATTTTGTGAAATAATAACAATGAAACACAATTTTTTTATGCGTTTAAAACTTTTTTGTTTAATTCGTGACGCATCAACTACGTCCATTGTAAAATATTGAAAGACTACACTGCAATAATTCCATTTTCCACGTATAAAAAAAGGTTTAAAGTGTTTTATTATAAGTACGTCATAATGGTGCTAATATAGCGAGCGGTGACCATTATATTTACACGCGTCTATAAAGCCGACGCACGCACAAAACTCGGGACCCATGTTCTAAAAAGAAATAATTGTAAAAAAATAGCAACTCGACTAAGCGATTGCCCACCTTTTAGACCCTTTAATGCTTGTTATAGAGTTCAAATTTTTCGGTTCGAAATATTTTTGTGTACACTCGACAGTAATGCAAAGTGTTGGGAACGCATGCGATTATCCCTCGTCTGGGCAGTTTGTGAACAGGGATTTAGTTTAAATTTCCGTATCGCCCCCGCTCTTTGTTGGTTCGCCTCGAGCTCTGCGCAATTTGATCGTGATTCGAGTAGACCTAGAGACCATCTCAATTTTTCGATAAAATCTTTCAGGTTAACTTTATCTAACACTTTTGACTTTTTTTATCATAATTAATATTTTCGTACAATATAGTATTGTTATTATTCTTCAATTCATCTAATTACCTGGCTAATTGAGTTCTGTTAGTCAATCTATTAGGTTGATCTGACTAATTTGAAGTTTAGTTTATCGCCATTTGATATAAAATTTCCGCCAGCGCTCACGGCCGCATGGTTTTCCTGTTTTTGCATCATTTTTCACTGCTGCTTCACTCCTTTTCGTCATATTATTATGTTATAAAGCCTTCTTCAATTAATGGATTATTCAATACAAATTATTTTTCAATTCGAACCAGTAGTTCTCAAGATTAGCTGGTATAACTAAACAAACAAACTCTTCAGCTTTTTAATATTAATAATTAAGCTTTATATAATATATTAAAATACCACTCTTTTATGAACAGGATGACGTTGTTTTATATTTTATTTTACATTATGTTATTTAATGTTTCCTTTAAAATATTGTGAAACTGCTGTTTAACTTGAGGGGGTTGTGCCAGTATTATATTGTGCTCTATCTCCTGATCTACTTTATTTAAGCCAACGTATTCGAGGGTGTGTCGCATAGAAAAAAAAAAACATTTTTCTTGTAACTACCGAGGGAAGCGGGTTTTAAACTGCAACCGCCCTCAATAATTGAGTTTCACACTCTCGTCCACCGTGCCCGTCCCATTTCGTTTGAATTGTGTATCGTGTGACATGCGGTCACTGTTATTGTAATGATGCGTTCGAATTTGAGAGTTTTATCAGAGCAACTGTGATGTTATTAACTAATAAGTGCTTGTCAATAAACGTGGGCGGGTTTTAATGAAATGTTAGTGTCAGATGATCGTGCAGCATGATGTCCACTCTGGTACAGCCGGATGTGACACAAAAACGGTGCTTTATGCGGTATTATGATCATTTTACTATTACCACATCCCGCACGGACATAAACCCGCAGTAACACATTGGTCATATACCGAAAATGTTACAGTATAATTGCGGCGGAGTTATTATATAGTAGTATCTAATGTAACGTTTATAGGTAACATTCAGACTTTATTAAAACATTCGACGACAGTAAACGATATTTGACTGACTATAAAATTGTTTATTTTCGGTCTGAATGAAGACTATTTTTTTAATAAATTTATTCTCAATGGAGTAACAATATTTTTCTTATGTCTAACGTTCGGGCCTCTTGTGTTTATTGAGAAAAAATATTTTATTCAAATAGAATTTATGAAAGTTTTTTTTAGTAAAGGAGGTACTATGTTTTCTTTGAATAGTTCAAACTTGTTTGCATTTTAAATAATCTTATTTTGTTCCTTCTCTTTAAGGTTCTCTTTAAGTTCCCAAAATTAAACTAGATGTCGCTACGGTACTTTCTTGATTTCTCCATGACAACCGTTCCGGTTTTTTGTTAATGTATAAAAGTAAATTAGTTTTCAAAACTCGATAAACAACTCATATTTTGTACTTTTTCGTATTTGTATTGATATCTAAGTTTCCAACTTTGCAAATTTCATTTTTTTTTATGTTAGTTATAAGAAATGGAACTGACAATCTTTGGTCCATTCATTTCCTGCAAAAATCAACTTTTGCTAGAGTCGCCATTTAGTGGAGGTGCTTTTTAGTACTTTCGTTTTTTAAATACTTCCTCAATAACCAGAAACCAAATTAACTGTGTCCGTGTGTAATGTTATGCCTGTATATAATTACTTTCTGTGTTCGATAAATCTAATAAAATGCATATTTAGTGAGCTCGGTTGGTCGCTGTGACGATAAAAATGATGAATCGTAAGTGTAGGTACGAGTAACAGTGCGCGCGGGCATATAAACATTTTATAGTCCGCGCCGCGCCGTCTGCTGCATTACCGCCATCTTCACGCTTACCTGTAACGTGCCAGCAATAACATATATTATTGCGAATATCACTTTTAAAAGGCACATTAAAATTACTATCATTATTATGATGTTTTCTTTTGCTTTTATTGTTTTCACTCGAATCGAATCGTTACTGTTTTTTGTCTTAACACGTAGGTTTTATGCCTTTTAGACTCTTTTGCGATTGTGTTGTTTTAAAGTATATAATTATTCTATTGTTGTAACATTTTATACGCAGAAATAATTCATGTTGTAAATTATTCTTACATCTTTGCGATCGTGATTGGTTATCTATTCGTCTATTTAGGAACGTACAATATGGTGAGTTGGATGACTATGTCTTGAATGTTAAGTATTAAGCCATCTCCGTGGAATGTATTTCTAGAATCAGAAACAGGTGTAATAAATCAAATCCCCAAACTGCCTCTCGAGTTATTGTGTCAGAACAGTTATCGGCACTTCATTAGCGGTAATTTGAAAGACAACATGAACTCAGCCGAAGTAATGATGAATGAGTGATCAAGATGAATCGACACTGAGTAAACAAAGGGTAAAAGGGTTGTTGTGTGATGCCGCATTATCGGTAAGTGATGGATGGTGGTGTTGTGACACACACACACACACACGCACCGCACCGATACACCTCCGCTGCCTGAGCACATGAGCACACCACACACCACACACCCACCACACACCGCTACCGCCACAGCCCCGGTACCCGTTTATTTAACTTCACACGTAAATGACTGAAATGGTACTGATTATTATAGCTACTACACATTTAATTAATCCACTATATTTCCAATGAAAGGATAAGTCTTACGTCTACACAGTCCATTGCTAAAATTATCGCAAGTTATTTTAGTAATCGATTATGTGTAAACTAAATGACGTTTTGAAAGTTATCGTTTTTAATATTTAGACATACATTTTATTGTAAAAATAGAAGGAAAATTTCTAATGATTTAAACAGCTAGTTCATCTGTACAAGTTAGCTATTAAAATATACTGATAAATTGAGTTAGATGGTCTAGTACAATTAAATGTAAATTAATTTAGTTAATTATAATGTTATTTATATTTTTTTGCACACATGATTGTACAAATTAATGTCAAATTTATGATTAAAATTATGATTTTACATAAATCCAACGAGCACTGCTTTATAATGAACATTTTAATTTTATTTTCGTTCGTTCATTCGTTTATTAGAACTAGTTGTTATTAGAGCTTATCGCAGCATTTCTAAACGGTCCTGAATCGTCATTTGAACAGTCGTGACATAATATGAAATTTGTATATTTAGTCAATTTACAAAAGACCATTATTTTGTTCCTTTGTAAATTGACTAATCATACAATATGGCTGCAGCATACGTACAAATAATAAATCATATCGTGTCCGAGTGACTGTGCAGTGAGTCAATCACCATGCTCCATTAACATACAGTAGCTTTATGAAATTTCCCGCTGAAAGCGGCGCCATGATTAATATTGGCGGCATGACTGGCGGTGCTAACCTATCGCTTATCTAATGCTTGGATAACCAATAAACAACTGTCCTATTTAGTTTATTTACTTATTAATATTGAATGTGTGCCGATAATCATTTTATATGAAGCAGTTAAGTGCAACCGATGGCTATTTTGATGTCAAAACTAGGTAAGCTCCACTACATTCATTGGTAAGCGAAAAATGGTTTGAAAATATCGTACGTTTATTTACACAGCACTCACCTAAATCATTATATTTCAAGAGTAGCATATTAATCTTCCGGTGCAGGCGGCAGGCAAGTATTTTGATAGTGTCACATTTAGTCTTGAGGGAATATTTAAACGTTAACACAAATACAACCCTCACTCGGAGTATATCACTGTTATATCATATCTCTGAAAAAGTTTTATCAGCAATATTTCTTCAACATCAGCAATTCTTATGTACGCAAGTATTCCTCGAGGGTTTTTGTGGTTTGCCGGGGGTGGACAGTCCATTAAAGCTGAAAAACACTTGAAATTCAGCGACTCATACAATAAACATCGCACCGGTCCACCGGCTTTTTGCCTCGGAAATGTGGATTTTTTATTCCGGCTCCATCGATGTTTTTTGCTGGCTGTAGTATAAGAACACTGATCGACGTTGATTTTGTTTTTATATTCAATTCGAATTTAAGATATAAACTTACTTTTATATAAAAGATTCATCATAAATATAACTATATTCCAGCGGCCACCCCAAAATAAATTACGTCTGCAATAATAAAGAACCAATATTTCTTATTGTATAAATATTCCGTGAGAAAAATATATTTATCGGTGGTCAGCTCCCGTTGCCTTATTATTCGACGCATAAAGTAGGGAATATTTTAGGCCATCGTCGGGGATTTTGTGCGGCCGCAAAAAATTGATGCGGCTTATCTCGTTCGCGCGTGTTTTTGCGTATACGATGTTATATGGTCACCTTTAACGAACAGAGACCACGGTTGTATTAAAGTATGACAACTATTGGTTTCTGTGTTTTCGTAAAAAGATACTGATTAATTTTATTAAAATTGGAACTTATAAAGTTTCATGAGTTGGTCCAAGGTTTATAGCATTTGGCAGCATCATTCTAATGGTGAAAGCTCTTCTGCGGATTATAACATTCAAGTGCTTAAAGTTTAAGGGTAGTATTAAAACGAGTGATTGTAAATTAAAGTTTTAAGTGTCAAATATAATTAATTTATGTCATAGTATTCCTAAGTGAGCGACTGACTGCGGAAGATGAGAAATCAACAGAACAGCAACTTACAAACATTAATTTGAGTTACTTAAAATACACAATGAGATGCGTCTTAATATTTGAACGACCTAATATTTGTTTGAACGCCAACGTTAAGTCCTGCATTGTTATCAATATTCGGCAAATGTTTTTTTTTATACTGCGCGGCATATTATCTTATATAATGTTTCAAATATAAAAATCATTTTGAAAAATACAACAATGAACATAGTATTATGAGCTCATATAAAAATAATTATTATAAGCTATCATTCGAAAGTTCGTTGCAAATTAAATATACTTTTTTGGTAGGATTAGATGCTATTTCATTAAGAAATCATATCAAAATAAAAACCAACAGTAACCAATGCATTAATAATGCAGCAGACAAAACTTTGCTTAAAGTGAACTTTTTAGTAGTTCATTGGAAAAAACTTCAGTTGGAAAAAATATAGTCTATCTTAATATTATAGTTGCTCTCTCTGTATATCTAGTCGCTCACTTAGTAATGTAGTCGCATGGACAGAATTGTAATATCTCAAATGGATTAAACATAACCCACTCTTTGTAAGCTCGTTTTGAAATTGATCATTAATCAATATTCGTCGTTGGTTAAGTTAATTTTCCGCTTACTCAAATTCATAACACTCAAGTTATTAAAACAGGATGCCATCATCAGTCGCTAAGTTCTTTTTTAGTCGATCGTTTTATAATTCCCCAAAGTTTAATATGATTGCAACTTTGGTAATATTGACATTGTATGTTGTTACTGTTTAATAAACGGTATCGCTTTGATAACATTTATTGCAAAAATAATGAGGAATTATTGCAAAATACATTAGTTCCCGAAATCAAACTAGATGTCGCTACGGTACGTTCTTGATTTCTCCATGACAACCCTTCCGGTTTTCTTCCATGTATAAAAGTAAATTAAATTTTCAAAACTCATAAATTTCAGTTTTTTAATATGTTAGTTAAAAGGAACGGAAATGACTATCTTTGATCCATTCGTTTCCTGAAAAAATCAAACTTTGGTAGTCGCTATCTAGTGAGCTTCTTTTTTAGTGCTTTTATTTTTTTCTTAAAATATTTCCTCATTGAAATATAGTTGGAATATTTATTTTCATAAATGTATTTTTCATTGTGTTCTAGCCTAAATTATAGCCCTGCTAAAACAAATATCTATGACTACCATGATTCCGAAAACAAAGAAAACGTTTTTGACTTTATTCTAACAGTGAAACATAGTGTCAAATTTATTCTGACAGTGAGTTCCGTATCCCCTCCACCTCTGACCCGGCTAGTGCCATTCTTCAGAGAGCGACTTGACATTCACGAGATAGCACGCTTATTACGCATTCGGAGACACATTCCCCGCGTTACCAGGGGTGCACTTACGTCAGTGTCCGCCTGCTACGTAACACGAGGGGGGACTACTGTTACACGTTACTTATTCTTACTTCTTAGAATCTCGCTTCATAACTGTAATGTATGGGGGTATATTATCAAAGCGTCTAGGTGTACGGTAGCAGTTCCGGAATAGTTTTAATGGCCTCCGGCGTCGTTTACGTATAACGGATGGCGCTTTTATGTGCTCCCTGCAGTTTTATGTGCACTGTTCTAGTGGAACGATGTATCGTGCAGTTTTTGAGTTCACACTTTTTAATCCAATTGCCCAGGTGTTAATTATAGTTAACTTCCGAAACATATGTCAATGAAATTATATGATTTGCGGTTAATAAGCGAGATAAACTACTCTATTACTAGGAAATAGCTTTCAAAATAGATTTTACAGCAGCTCGCAATTACTTCTATACATTTTCTGCTAGAAAATTATTGTTACAGTGCTTGAGAGAGCGTATAGTACAAACCCTCTATGTTTTGGTATTTTGGGCGGGTAATTATTAGCATATTTCCATTAGAGGCAGCACCGCGGGTGACTGACGCTCCCCGCTGCTAGAACGTTTCTACGGCGCCGTCACCAGCCACAGCCGCCCACCTAACAAATATTTAACACAATTTTCATTGACCTTTAACCGACACCTATTGAACTTTTAATAACGTTGTGGGTGAGCTTTACGTAGATGTGAATTAAAACACAACATGTGTTTTAACTATAATCATTTGTATTGCTTTAAAAGTAGCATTATAAAACAATTACAAACATTAATTTCAAAACAAAACGAAATACATATATAATATATACCTATAGTGGTATATAAAACACAGGCAAAATGAAAGTTTTAAAGCCTAACTATTTACTCCCATACATTTTATATTAGAGTACAAAGAAATAAGCAAGTATCCGTAATTCAAGAAACGGAGTTGCAAACTATATTAGTAGGTATGTATATGTGGTCGACGGTGCGGTGAAGTTTTATTGCAGAGCTTTTTCTATGGATTCTCAAATTCCCGTAGAGTACAAACAGCACGCCGACATGTAAGTACTGCGCGCGCGTTACACTGCGCCGATATATCTTATGGCTCTCATTAGTGAGTGTTCACTGTAATTATACTCGGATATGGCATAAATGGTAAATGTACTGACATTTACGCTATGCTGTATATTCATTTACCAATTCATAGCATGGTCAGTCATTAAAAACAAATAATATTGAAATAAATATTATTTGGACTTCATCAATGGCCAAATATAAATTCTAGTTAGTAGGTACAAACATTTACAAGTCATGGTATGCATGGTTTATAAGTAAATGTTTCTCTAGGTCGATAAATAGTTTTTCCTTTTACTTCCATATAAATTACATGTCGCATAAATATGTTTATGTAATATATTATCTAGAATTATAACAGTTTTGCTAAAATTAATTGTGCTACTATTAAAGAAATAAAACGACTACTGCTAAATCGCACTCTAAAAAGTTAAACACAATAAAATAAACTGTTGTGACATACGATTACGCTGTCCTTTGGTCATCGCTATTATAATATAGTGATGTATTTATTAAAAGAAAGATAAAAAAAGTATATTTAAATAACGTACAGCTTTATTAGAGAGATTCCACAGAGTCACTGAGAACATAGATTATAAACACAAAATATAGTGATTTTCTTTGGTTACCGGTAAAGTTGAATTTTATCATTTCAACACTCACCAAATTTAAACGTTATTTATCATAAGAATATTTAGATTTTATAACTCTTATCAAAAATAGCACTTAGCAACAAATCAAATTGAGTAATTTACTAGAATCATATAATTAAGAGACAATATTATAGTTTTCACCAAATATGAACATATAACTTAATTAAAAAACTACAAATCAAAAAGTCTATAAGTAACATATCTTATTGGAATGTTAATTGTTACACAAAGATTTTATTTCTAAAATATTTAAATTCGTCTTTAGGTAGAGCCTTAGTGAGCACATTGTTCTTTAGTGTTCACATAATTAAGATCTATTTTGTGCTCCGTGTTCTTTTCTTTGGTTTTTATATAGTTTATAGTAGTTTACATTTTTAATCAAGCCTATTAAATTTTGATTGTATATATATTTAAACAGATAAAATCTTGATAAAATTCATTTACATCCATTTATAATCTCAATATCTTATTTGTTGCGAAACATGCGGTTATTTTGACGTTGCGTTGCTCATGTTACAACAGCTTCATTTTTAATAAATACATATCCTGTTAAAGATTGGCGTGTGTATGTATCTTTGCATAGTCTGCATCACTATAAGCTTAAGTTTAGATTTCGAGGGCGAGTAATATATACCATAGTCTTTTGTTCCTTTCAAGTATCTTAATATTTTTTTCACAACATTCCAATGTGTTTGATCATAACAATTTAAATATCTACTCACCAGACTAACTTCCTTTATGAAATCGGGTCGGCTTATCACAGCCAAGTGCATGAGCGAGCCCACAGCTTCTCTGTAAGGATTATTCTTGTCTGGAGATAACCGTTCAATAGAGAATTCTAATCGAGTCATATCTTACTGCGGGAGAGTAATCTTCAGTGTAGTCAATGTCATGTTTTTGTCCACATCCTTCGGCACACAGTCTTGATCTAAAAATAGGCCCAGATGCATCATTTTTTATTTTAAAGACCCGTTTATAATCAATCAACCTTTTGGTTTCTCAACCAAAATCCAAGTTTAATTTACTTTTTGGGCACACGACTCATCTTTACTGACTGTATTGACTGTTTCCAATTTTCTGCATTTATATTATCAATTATTTGTTTTGGTTCTTCCTCCTTCTTCTAGCTGAAAAAAATCATCACTGCTTTTATATTAATTTTCTGATTTAGTATCTTTGTTTGTCGAGCTATCTTCAATGGTTTTCGGTTGTGAAACTCAGCTTAATAATGGCAGTATTGCATAATTTCTCTTTATCGAGCATTAAATGAAAATTACTTCTCTACTCATTAATACTTTGCTTGTCTTTGGATCTAAGAGCTTATTTCCTTTTGTCTGTTCACTATAGCCAACAAATATCATCTTATTTGCCTTTGAATCCCACTTTTTGGCTTTTTCTTTAGGGAGATGCACCATGGCTTCATGGCTTCGCATCCAAAAACTTTAAAATTATAAATATTTGGTTTTTTCCACCCTGCTTTCTTCAAGTGTAGAAAATTATAACACTCGTGTAGAGCCTCTATTTGTGATGTATGCTGCAATAGAAATTGCTTCTGTCCAATATTGTTTATGCACTTGAGTATTTAGTAGCATGCATCTTACTCGTTCTATGAGAGTTCTATTCATACGCTCTGCCAGTTCATTTTGTTGTGGACTATAAGGGTGTTAGTTTAATTTGTAATCCCGGACTTTTTGAATTTTGAAACTCATTGCTTTAATACTCATTGCCATTATCTCTACGAAAGGTCTTTATTTTCAAGTCAAGATCTACAAATGATTTAATTTTTTAAAAATCTTCAAACACATCAGATTTCTTATTTAATAAGTATATGAACACCTTCCTTGTATAATCATCGATGAAGGTAACAAAATATCGAGTTCCTCCAAGGGATGGTACCTCAATAGGCCCACAAAAGTCCGCGTGAATAAGCTGTGCTGTATCTTTGTTTGTGCTCGAGATTCTTCAGAAGGAAAAGATTTTCTTGAACCTTTTTTTATTTTCTAATTTAATTCCTACAGCTTCTGTTATTATATTCAAATTTTCAAAATTTAGGTGAACCATTCTCTGATGACATAGATAATAATAATTTTCTTTTTTTGTAGATATGTATGCTGGAATACTGCAAGTATTTAAGCGGTAAATATTGTTTGTCATCGTTGCAGAGGCAACTATATTCTTTATTTTTGTTTATTATTACGGAACCCTTCTCACTGAACTGAACTTGACATCTATTCTTAATAATTTGAGTAGCTGAGAAAAGGTGTATTCATTTTTCCATTATCAGCGACATTTAAATTTATCTTTTTTTAGTTTTTTACTTTATGCTCTCTAGAGGGTGCTGTTGCCAATTTAATGTAACGACACATAGCCTTTAGCACGCGGAAAACTAAGATGCTTCTAATGATACCCCATTTGTCTAGTTATGATGAGTAGTTTCGAAGTTATAAGGGAACAGAAAAACATTCTTACATACCGGGCAAAATCATAACCCTCCTTTTTTCGTTTCGCCGCCATAGTTGGGAAAAAGCAAATCAATTTTAGAGGTGGTGTGATGTCTCAATACCAATTCAATTCCTGCAGTTTAATCATAACAATGAACATATATTTTTACATCTGATTCTACGTTGACGAAAGCACAACTGTAGAGCAAGTTATAAGTATAACCCATTTTAAATTCATTGTGTGGTGCCGACGTATTGCGTTCTCGACGTATTGAAATCTCACGGAAACTATGCATCATTTAAACTTAATATCCCTACAAAGATGGTTGAAATTGTGACGGCTCTCAATAACTGGGCTGAGAGTATCTGTATTCGACCTTGAGATTTTCGAAAGGCGTTCGATAATCAATAATGACATTCTATTAGAAAAATTAGCAAAGATATTTGTACCTAAACTATTGAAATTATTATTCAAAACTCAATAAACAACTCATATTCTATTTACACTTTTTCATATTTGTATTGATATATAAGTTTCAAACTTTGTAAATTTCAGTTTTTTAATATCTCAGTTAAAAGGAACGGAAATGACTGTCTATGGCCCATTCGTTTCCTGCAAACATCAACTTTTGCTAGAGTCGCCATCTAGTGGAGGTGCTGTTTTAGTGATTTATTTTTTTTAAATACTTCCTCATTATTTGAATGATCGCCAGCTGTTCGTCAGGATTGGTAGTTACGAGTCTGACCGTACCCGATCTAGCGTAAGTCAAGGAAGTACCTTAGGACTAACATTATTTCTTATGATGATCAATGATCTCCCAACGGTAGTGAACACAGCCAATGTCTATTGTTAGCTGTTGATTTAAAACTGTATCTAGCTAGAAATAAAGAAGATACCATACTTTTTACGTACTGTAAGCCAGCAAGCGTGTTTGAATAAATAAATAAACAAAATATAGTAATAACTCTTTGGTGCAACAAACTAACTATCCTTAGTTGCGTTGCATGTAACCAAATTGTTGATTTGCAATTTATTGTGTGCACGGTGTGCACGCACTGTTTCTTGGAATGCATGCACACTAGCCGTCATCGTGCCGCCCGCCGTCCACCGGCCGTCCGTGTGAATAATGTCTTCACGCAGGTTTGTTTTACGATCATTAAATCTTGAATTCTGATTAATATTTGCTATAAAATAGTCCATGTCATTCTTGAACGTTTATTGAAAAGGGATTTATCGAATATAAGAACAATAAAAAAAAAACATTAAATTTGTTCGTTACTCGAGGAAGTCATTCCGATTATTCACAAATAGAATTCCATTTAACAAGCCTAATAATGTCTATTACACTACTACTACGCCGCTGAAAAATGTTACTTCTAGCACTTGTGTTATTTGTAATAAATATATATTTTATTCACAATGTTCGTAATCAATATGGCTCCACTTCTATTACGTATCGATTACATTTTATTAACGTTTGGTTTCGTATTCGCGGTGGACATTACGGTAATGTGCCGGTGCGTGTGATGCGGCCGCGCGGCTCTACTTTGACCCAACCGCAGATTCATCCTCCCTCCTCCACCACCGTACCCGCGCTTTCTGCGATCTGTGAATGCCTAATGAGCGCCGACAACGTAGCTCTGCCAGGGTTCCCACAAGCATTAACTAGATAAATCCATTCATAAACATATAGGCAAGTACGTATAAAATTATTTTTTTGCCAAACGCAAATAATGTCCATATGTGGCCTATTTGGTGCATTTGATAACCGTGGTGACAATTTTTAACTATTTCTGTTTTCCAAGTAATATAAAAATAAAAAATATTCTTCATATCGATAAGTGCAATGTTCCAGACTTGACATCCTGCCATTATCTATCGTAGGTACACATGTTATCCATCACAAAGTTCCAATAAATTGTGACCGTTTGTGGAATATAAGTTACAAAAACAATTCGACTGCAATATCGTGGTAATTACATACGTACTCACTTGGTGATGTACCCATTAATGGAAGATTCATATCCGCAAACCGTATAAAACAGAAGTAAATGATTTTTTTTACGTGATAGAATAGGCTAATTACGTTCCATGCTTAATCTCTCACATTAATCTCATTGCGGCCACTTTCAGATCAGTCGTTACTGTCGCATTAGTCTCTGAATCTCTATAATTAAAAGCAATGTTGGATTCCCCGGTTAGTTCTAGATTGGATATGTTCGGTGCGGCCCTGCGCTTTGCGGCGCCGACGTCAGCTGTCATCCATCAGTCTGCGACAACGCGCATGCGCGCATACCACCAACAACACAAGCGGCACACACAGGCGGTGCTGCGCGCGCGCACACACTCGCCGCATTCAAATTTAACGGTACAATCTCACCGGAATGCAACAAAGCCGACAACTTTTGCATTCCCATTTGGACCGGGTTAGACTAGTTCCGACGACAGACGGTGACAAAAAAGGGATGGATTACTTTGAATGGCATCTGCTTGATAATGGTCAGCTCATTATACGATACGGTTTTGTAATTTGTGAATACATTTTCTGGAAGCGGCCACTGTTGCGCGATTGCATATTCTATTGTACTGTTAAGTTTTTAAATCACATAATTTTTCTTTACTTGGATCTAAAAACTTCAGCTAGTCCTAAGGTTACAAACTGAAAAAATTTACAAAAATTAGACTAAAATTCTCTCATAACATTTATTTATTTATTTTGATTTTCATGTGCGAAATGAACTCGTAACCAGTTCACGCGACTGATGTAAATTTTCTTTGGTTATAAGTTATCCGTTTATTATTTTAGGGAGGCCTTAATCTAAATTATGAAAAGCTCACTGGTTAAAGTTATTAAACTGCGGTAAAGTCATCTCCAAGTTTTGCATATAAAACATCTAATACGCCATATAAAGAGTGACACCATATGTCATTCAGCAGGACAGAAATGGTAGTAGAGCCATACTGGCTTGTTGTTGCTGTTGGTTTTAATAGGCGGACTTGTATGTGAACGATTTTAATAAGCTGTTTAGATATTGTTTGACTATAATATGATCATCAATACATACATACTTCACAATTATTTTATTTTTAATTACATTTTCGCGACTACACAGGTAACATGTGTCACGTGTATGTTTACGTCATGTTACTCTGTGCTGTAATTGTAGCCTTCAGTGATCTACTAGATCACATGCCACAACCAGTCCTTTTCCATTTTATATTTAGAATCTTGAGCTGGCCAAAATATCGTACTGCTGCTTTATTATTCTTATCAGACATCACACACTGCTCAATGATCCCTCGTAGCTAACCTTAATGTTATTTGAAATCTCAACATCCATTTAGAAAAAATATAAAAAGAATAAGAAGAAATTAACACAATGAGAACCATGGCTTTTAATATTTTTAGGAATAAAATTATTAGAGCTGTCATATATATAAAACAGAATAGGTAGGTATTTAAAATATTGGCAACATGTAATTGTGAAATAGGCGATTTTGTCATATTGATAATACAATAGTGATTTATAAAACAATGATGTTATAAAACTTATAGGAAAGCAAAATACAATTCAATTCGCACAGAAATCTATGAATAAACATAAAAAAACAGAACATGATAAGGAGGTTATCAATTTTGAAGTCTGTTAAAAATGCATTTTCTTTGCAATTCTGATGCCACATATTGGCAGCTTGAAATCTTTCTATAAGTAGGTAAGAAGGCATTTTTTTACTAAAGCCATATTCATAATAAATAATATAATATATTACTCTCGTTGTAAGCGTGTAGTTTTCTAAGTTTTATGAGTTGTTCTAAAATGATTTAGTCACGAGAGCGGTCGGTAGCAAGTTGCGTGTGTTCCTGGCCCCTGTCCCGTCCCACGTCATCTTGCCCTCGACATCAGTATGCGCGCGCTTCGCTCCCAATTGCCTGAATTAGCATACTTAGTCGAGGCGCCGCCGAATTTGCCTTGTATCACAACCATCAAAGAAACACCGCACAACGAGCGATACCAAGCTTTAACATTTATTGCTGAAAGTTTAATTTGCGCCGGTTGATCTGTGTAACACTATTCATTGTTAGTTATCATTTTAAACTCTTATGCCGGTTATATAAGTTGCATATTACATTGCATGGTCTCTCGCTAAAGTGTAGATATTAGTATAGCCAGCGGTCGCACTCTGACCCTCGCTCAATGGTCGCAAATTGATCGCGAGGCAAATTTTTCGACTCATTATGCGATGCGGGACGGAGCGTGGGATGACTCGGTGTATTGCCTATTTGTGTAAATCCAATAGGTTTCAAAAGAAATTAAAAAGAAATAGTACTCAAAATAAAACTAGATACAATTGATAGCACGTCAGGTCAATGAAACTGATTTTAAACCTTCATCTTCATGTGTTATGGGTAGAGTTATAATCAGAAACAACGAATTAAATTAAGTGGAGAAATTTGACATATTGTGTTTACCTGTCGTGCGGCTGAGTGTACATTGAAAAATTTATAGTGCTTCATACAATTGTCTTTATTATGCATTCTGATTTACTTTCGTATGTGATAAAAATAATTTAAATTCTAAAAATTTATAAAATAATTGAGTGACTTAGAAATTATATTTTTTTTGAACCGCTAATGTGTTATTTTTTAGGTCATTAAAGGTAACGAAAGGAACGTTACTGTCATTGATTAATGTTTTGTCGTACTTTTCGGTGAAATAAACGCCACCTAGTGAAATTTATTTTAAAAGTTTCTTTTTGGTTAAAAACTTCTGTATTAGAAAGTTAGGTATAGTGAACTTTAATAAATATACTTACTCGATAACTTTGATAATAGTGAAAAAGCTCAGTGGAATCAAGGGAGTATGCCATATGCAAATTACGGAATGGTGTTCTCATTTCTTACTCGCTTAAGCACTCTAATATTGTCAAAAACATAGAAAGTATATATTTTTTCCAATGGATTAAATATAGAAATAAAATCAAGTAGATTATTGAGATTAATTTATTAAATTAATATTGTTGTTAATAAATGAAAGAATACTTTAATACTTTTATTTAGCTGAACTTAGTAAAAGTTTTAATAATACCGTAATAGTGATGAATGAGCGCGTTTTGTTGTCATTTATCGCACTTTTGCAAATTTTCCACCAGTTTTTTAGTTAATTAGATGTGACAAGACAACTACTGATGACATTACATATTGTTGTTTCTTACTAGCATACAGCATGAATTTCGTTACAGAGATAGTGATATACGTTAATTGTAGGAACTGATTAAGAGCCCCCCCTGTCGTTTGCCAGCAGACACGGGTAGTGCCTAATGCATTTCCTCGACTTAACAAAAAGAAGGTTCTAAGAGATGAGTAGATAGATAAATACTCTATGGTCCCTTTTTCAATATGACGCAAGAATTTAAAGATAAAGATATATAAACTTTATGGTACTGCCCACTATAATAAGCTGGAAACTCGTTTACATATTTATCTTGGTGTTCTAAAGATTTTCTTAAAAGTTTCAAATCTCGTCTTTGCGCCGTGAGTTATTCAAGGTCAAAAATTAATC
Organism: Diatraea saccharalis; assembly: GCA_918026875.4. NCBI lineage: Eukaryota > Metazoa > Arthropoda > Insecta > Lepidoptera > Crambidae > Diatraea > Diatraea saccharalis. Next base: position 19,258,862 of record OU893345.1, read on the forward strand.
AGTTATTCGCAATAATCTCGGTGTCTATTGTTCAAAATATTTTAGTGCGCTCAATAATTTTTTTTTTCAAATATTCTTAAATGGGTAGCCCTTAGTATAACATTGAACTATAGTTAATCATACCTTATAAATTGTCTTAAACTATATTTCATTACAAAAACGGTTGACTGTTCAAAGATTTTTTTGCATACAATAACTTCTCAAACATAGTACAAATGGAATGTTAGAAATCGAAGTAATAGTGGTAAAAGGATTTTTGTGACCTTAAATAACTTATAAAGCAGATATGGGATTTAATGAGACTTTTCTAACGTTCCGAGGTAAGACACCAACCCCAGGGTACCTCCTTAGACTCAACTATGATTTTTAACCAAGAAATTTTCAAACGGGCACGTGTACCATAACGCACTTTGAATCCTGTGGTCTAGCTTGTGTTTTACTCATTTTTTTTTATCTAGTGATTAGTTCAGGAGACTAGTGTTCATTATTGTGTACCACCATACCTTATATGATCAATGCTATCTCTCTATCTCTCTCTCTCTCTCTCTCTCTGTGAGTGTGTTATTTTCATTAGGTATCAATCACCATCTTTCACCGATTAGAATTCAGAGTGTAGTTTACGTAGCCCATGTCCATTCCCAAGCTATCCCAGCACAGTTTGACCGTTAGTGTTACAGACAGATTGACTTACGCATTTACAAAACTATCTTCACAAATAGACGAAAGAATCAAAGAACTAATCAAACGAATCAAAGGATCATGGCCTCAACCACGTGGCATCAGCATGACGCAGATTACATGCGACTCTTGTAATTATATTGGAAACTGCTCATTAGCGGCGCATGCTTGCGGCGGACAATTTTACGAAATTACCTAGAGTCGTACATCCGTCACTTAATTAAGACGCCATTTGCTATTGTGCCAGCATCGTCCTCGGGAAATTTTATGTTGGCAATTAACAGAAATGGCGGAGTTAACTAGCAAGTGTAATCCACGTGGTGTCGTATTAACAAGTTGTTTATGGCATTTCCTAATATGCATTACAAGAAATAGGTATTAAATCCATTTTATTACCTTTTCATATCTAACGTCGGCAAATATTGATGAAGTTAAAAATATTTGAAATATCTGTAAGTCTAACCATTAGATAACCGCAACTGACACACCATTAGATAAATAGAATCAGTAACGAGATTCTGAATCGGTACAGGGGAATAAGGCATACAATAATGCTTTACTACCAGCATTATTGCTTTTTACTAAAATAAAAAAATGATTGGATTTGAATGGTGTAGTTTTTTAGTCTCTATAAATTTTTATTTTGTTTTAATATTAGTTTTAGTAAAAAGAGTCTGCTGTATTTATTAAACAGATAGATATTGCATTGATTTGGGAATTTTACAACTAATAATAGAGAGAGAAGGAAATAACGATATCGACAAGTGATATACTTTTAAAATTGTTCATTCAAAATATGAGCACAGGAAATTAAATTAACCTTCCTTCATTATAGATATAATAAATATTCTATAATATTACCTAGCTGTAAGTTTTCCGAAGATATTGAAAATAAAATAAAATAAATAAAATATTCATTCATGAACAGTAATTTCCTTAGTATTTTAATATCAATCTAACTTGTCGTACCTAACATGCATTAAATGAAAGGCTTTAGGAATTATGTTTACGTCATAATCGTGATAATGTGAGCTTGGGTGTGGTGTGCTCGTGACCTTTACGTGTAACGCGGCTACTTTTTACTTGTGCAGTTTTTGCTGCGACCACTCCATTGCATCGCTCTACTTTCACTTCATTAATGCTAATACCGAGGTGTTATTAACCGAGCGTAGTACGAAACTAGCCTGTAACACGTGAGCCATATGATATACCTGTTGCTTATTGAAATAAAAATACAGATAATTGCGTATTTGAACCTCAACCTTTCAACGTACTGGGAATAAAGGAACAGTGAAGTTTTATTTTAGCACAGCGATTGCAAAACAACGCGTCGCATAGGGGGCGCGTACTTGCTTTCTCCGGCTAGTACAGCCGCTCATTACATGCTAAGAATACGCTGTGAAAGTATTTATAGTTCATGATGTTGCAGGCATGTCAATAATCCAGATAATATTCTGGCTTATATCATTCGTGTGCGTTAGTCATAGTTACCTATGTCTACTACTAATAGTTATTTATGAGACAAGTTTCCTGGGTTTAGATTGGAGCGTTTTTCACATTACAAGTATATGATTCAAGCAAAAACTAATCGGTCTACCGTTAATCACGAATTTATTTTAAATTGTATATAATACATAAAAATGGGGCCAAAATCAAATTTGACTAAGACTACTTTGCTCAGGTCAGAATTCTTCTAATTTTTATGTAGTCATAAAATTTTCTTGTATGATATTTATGATAAATAAATAGTATATTTATAAGAAAATAGGGTGTAAGTAAAGCATTCATATTAAAACAAATAAATGTTTATACCTACATAAAATGCGTCAGTAAACTTAGTTCTTACCGTTTTAAGCTCGAGTACAATCTTAATTTTATAAATAATAAGTATTCATTTGAAAGACAACTATTACTGAAAACATACTAATATTCACAAATTTATCGTTGCAAATGTTTATATATTACCGGACTCATAACCTGCGGATCTTATTGATATTGTAATTAATGAATATAATGACAAAACAAAAATAAAGTACGTGAAAACGTGCAGAATTAAACACAGATATTGGTGCGGGGTTGATTCGTGATAGCCATAGAAATGTTGGGGCATCACCCTCCGCGATGGTGCCCCTGCCCCCGGGCGCTGCCTGCTCGCCGCCGTCGCCGCCGTCGCTCGACGGAAACAATTTGCGAGGGAATCGTTGCAAAATAAATTAATTGCTCAACTCTATAGACGAGGCTGATCTTACTGCGTTCTGGATGCCAATGGTTATCCAGTTGTTGTGACTTCTATTACCTACTCAAACAAAATTCAAATAACATTTAAATTATGTCATAAAATAGCATTTCTAGATCTGTCGCTGTGTTGGAGTGGTCCGGAAATTGATAATTTTTAATTTTTGGTAACATAACCTATTTTTGCATTTAGATAGTTAGGTTTGCATTATGTTACTATTTAAATGTCCTGATATTATTTTATTTTTTTGTTCATCGGAAGTAGGAAACAACATCGAATAATGTGAACTCGCGGCGTGAGTAAAACGCTCACTATCCATTATAGCGATTGAAACGACCTTATCCAATTTCAGTGGATACAAGGGTATCAAAATTGCGACGGTCGCCGGTGGTCACTGTTTGCTCTTCAAGTTTGCAGTCAACCCCTCCCCCCACCCCGGTACAAGCCTGAGGCACAATTTAATTACCAAATGGAGCGGTTTTTTTGCGATCCACGGAGCGTGTAAACACGGCGCGCTGCGTCGCTACTGCCGCGCTCAGGGTTGCCGGCTCTTGAAAACAAAAGCTTGGTATCTTAACTTTTACTAATCTTAAATCACCTTACAGTGGATGAATAAGTATTCATTATTATTAATCATTCAATATTGAAAAAATATGGTCAGTTGTAAAAAGTCAACCAAAAGCTAGACACCATCTAATTATACCATACGCGTCATCCAAAACCCTTCTGTCGGGAGTGTGCCCGACCGCGGCCGCGTCAACGCCCGGCCGCGCTGCGTGCTCACGGAAGCCGCCGTGTACTCTTCGCTACTTTTTTGCGTTTTAATCCCTCTGTTGCTGTACAACTGAAACATTGTTTAATGTTTCTCTTTAGCTCATTACAAGTGTAAACGTGATATATTGCTACTAATTAGCGTTTGCTGTACAGTTAAATTGGCATAACTTTTCAAATACTTTTTATATCTGTTGCATGACCATCGCATCGTTCATAAGAGAGCGCCTAAACAAAAAATATCATTTTAAAATCGATTATGAACAAAAGGAAGAAGTCCAAATAAACTATAGTTAGTAATGAGACAATTACATTGTATCCACTGCCGATAGTAATCGTGCCATAAAGGGATTTCTTTATACATTAATGCATCACAATAGCTTAGGATAAAATATTTACCTTATTATTTATTTAGCTATCTTCATCATAAGCAATATGTGACTTTCAGTAGGCACGTCAATTGATCTAATAAGTTTACTCGTAGTATAATAATGCTTTTATCGTGCAAATTCTATAAGTAACAGTAGACGCTGTGTGTACCGTCTGGACTAACTGGCAATACAAACGTCCCTCGTTATTTTAAACAATTCGATAATGAGGCCTCCCCTCCCCTGCACCTCGCTTCCGTTCCCCCCACACTGATTGTACTACAAAGGACCGTTCCCCTAATGAGCTTTCCATTCGCTGAAATAAAACAACTTTGAAGCTATGTTTGCCCCTAATGAAATAGTTAACATGCTTGTAGTTCGATGTAAAATCAAATATTTGCAGTATCCTCTTCCTCAATCGTTAATTCAACAAACTAAGGGAGATACATTACATTTAGTCGTTAGTTTCTTTTGCTGAAATATAGTTCATATCAAATCTTTCAAATGATTTAAATTATCTTGGACAATAGCTGGGTGTTTAAGACATGAGCATATAACAAGAATTTTGTTACAGTCAAAAAGCTTTTTTAATTATACCTTGAACAGGGAGAATATAAAATGAAAAAGATAATAGGTACATATTACAACAAGAAGGAAGATAATACATGTTCTGTCAAAGTTTTGTAGGAGCGGACGTCAGAAAGCATTATAGATAGTGTTTAGTATACCGGTTTATATCGTGACAGCGAATCAAAAGGTGCTCTACGAATATGACACTTTAAAATATCCACGGTCGCTTTGCGCAAGACCGTACGCAAATCGCCGACCAATAGGGGGCCTCCGCGGCCGTATGTAAATATTCTATATTCAAATCAGTTTAAAATCAGAACGCGCATGCACGTGCCGACGCTTTTTATTGGTGCTTTACATACAAAGGGTTCTTTATACAGTCGCGATTTCGTACGCGCGTGGCTCAAGTTTGGGGTTGCGTTTTTCCAAGGGTAAGTAACCCTTCCGCAACCCTTTTTTAGCTGCAGCTGTTTTTTAGTTTAGTTTGTGCCACGCGACGTGACATTATGACGTATTTTTTGCGCTGTTATACTGTTGTCAGTTTAAAAGTTAAGCTTCGAGATCTGTTCGTTTGTTATTAATAAAACTTGAAAAAGCTTTTGAACTAGTTACTATTAATGAAGGACACGGAGAAAGTGATTCGTTTTGTAAAGGGTTCTCGACTGTAGAGACATAATGGGTAGGTACTTTAACGGTTTTATAAGGAACTAATAAAAAGTTGATCAATGTAAAGTTCACGAGGCCAGGTGACTCGTTATTATATTATATTCACGCGTCGAACACTTTCTTTTTTGTGAAGTTTTTTTTTATCGAAATGAAAAGTTGACTTTTTTATGTAAGTAAGGGTCGGTGATGTAGGTAATACTGAGTTCAGCGAGGGTGTCAATATATTAATGTAGAGCAACAGAATCAACATAGTCGGCAGCGAGGTGCGGCGGACGGCGACGTGGTGCGAGGCGCGCCGGCAAACACGAACAATCAGCTAATGTGCCTGATCACGTGAGCTGACGTTCGGAAACCGCATACATGTTTACATATCACACAGTTTCGTTCCAACGTGTATATAGTTCACCGTAACGAATAAAATATTAAATAAATTCAAAGCCGATTGATTCAAGTATCATTTTTGACGACACTAGGATAATAACACCAAAGTGGTGTAGCACAAGGACTTCTGGATTTTATTACGTGTCAGGGTGTCGTTTAAATGACTTGTATAAATGTTAAAATGGGAATTAATGAACATGAGTTCGCAAAAAAAAAGAACAGTTTGAAAATATTTTGATTTTAAAACGGTATTTTTAAAGGAACTATGTATTTATGTAAGAGGTTGCAGCGCAGTTTGTGCAATCGTTATGACATGAATATGTAAATGTTACTCAAAGATTGGTAAAAAATCAGTGTATAGGTGTTGTAGCCTCACAAGGCACCGCTGTGTGTCACCGCTAATGGAGGAAATTAAATATCCTGTTGGTTGTGACACACGGCACGCCTGTCCCGACATGTGTATCTATGAGTATCTCCCCAATAACAGATATTGTGAACATTTACCAATAGTCGAATTCAACAGATAATTAAATTGATAGAAATATTGAAAAGTGACTTGTTGAGATTTCATGGCTATTACTTAAGAAAACTCTAAAAAATAGTATATATATATCTATCTGTCGATTTGGGTTTGAGTGCTCTTTCTTTAGAACTATGAAGGTGAATGTAAAGTCAGATATTATGTAAAATAGAGCATCTTACTCGAAAATTATTTATCATCTGTGTAATTACTGTATATAAGCCCCGGCTACAGACTGACTCATATGTAACTAATCGAGGTAATTTTCCTTTGTCAAGATTTCTAAATATTTGACCCACTTCGACGGCATGCATGTTAAGTAGTCATTTTAATTGAAGTATTTTCTTTTAATGATTTATGCGTCCTCACAAGACCCTGTAAAATAATAATACTGTGAGGTGTTTGTAGGCGACGCAATGAGTACATGCTGTCATAGGACAGGGTTCTTTTCTGGTCTTGTATATCTTTCCCGTTTTTCTCTTGAATATTCATAAGTTATGTTTAAGTTTTCTTGCTTTGTCAAACAAAATATAAATGAAACCATCAAGTAAATGTGCGACTATTTTATAGGCTATCTTGTAAAAGAAAAGGTAGTGCTTTCTTTATGAAGGTAGGTAGTCGGTCAACACAAGGAGTGGTCTGTTTTTTGGCGGCAAACTATACAAGTCAAATATGGAGGCCCAACTGATGTCCGCCATATTTACTTTCACTTATCGCGTGTTTGCTTGAAGTATTTTTTCAGACATGTTTTATGTCGCGTCCGGCGTAGGATTTCAGTTGTATTTTGTTGGATAACAAAGCTATAACGTGTCGTCGTAACAGAATGTGTTATTTATCTCTCATTCCCGTAGCGTTTTCCCTCAAGATTTAAGTAGTTAGATCAAATATTTTTATTTAGTTGACGAAACGAATATGGGATTGACTATAAATGAGTTGCCACCAGTGGTCCATTATAATCGTGCGCCTGCTCTATATTTCTTTCGGCTGTGTCATGTCATGGTGTGAATCACTAGCAGTGATGTTTCGGACCCTTTACAGGTTCCGTGTTCAGTGTAAAGGGTCCGAAACGTCATGAAAGCAAATACAAACTCGCTAAAACGCTATACTCGTTTAGATCATTTGCTAGTGCAATCGTTCAGTTAGAGAAACCCGTAAGGTTCGATACCGTCTCGAGCACTTGATGGTTGAGATTTGTAGTATTGTTCTATAACACCGGCTCTATACTGTGGCCCATGATGGGCCATCACCAATGTGTAGACGGCATGTTCGCCTATGTTGGCCCATGATCGGTGATGGTGGTTCATGTTCGCCACTGCATTGGTCTTTCAGACTGTCATCAAAGGAAGTTTGGGCACGATCGCGCGCGCGTCCACACAATTGCCGATCACTCAGTCCGTAATTATTTATGAAAAGGTGCGGACGCGTGCTGTTTTGCCTGTAATCGATGCTAAAATGTAGTAGCCGAAGGGAACCTTTAATTAACCACATACTCGTATGTTTATGGATTTATACCAAAAGGACGCACCACAAGGACAATTTGGATTCTTGTTTATGCGTCCATATGGTTCATATGGCTATTAAAAATGTGGGATGGCCGATCGTGTGGAAACCGCGCAATGATCTGCATTTAGTGATTGCCCATCATCGCCCACAGTGTTGAGGGCCTATAAGATTAATATAAAAATAGCACTGTGATTAAAAAATTATAAAGTAATAGTATATTTTAGGATAAAAGTAATAAAAAATATATACCTAATTGGCCATTATTATGTTCAATTGAAATTAAAACTTGTAAAAAAAACACCACTTTGTCCTGGCACGCGGAGATGGTCATGGGTTCGAGTCCCATCTCATAGTGCAAGACAAAGTGGTTTTTTAAACATTCTTCATTAAGAATATTTTATGAATGCAATGATGATCAAATATAATATAAAAAAAACTTCACATGCTCCTAACTCGATTAAGTATATAAGATATTTAAATTTTGCTACGTACGCAATCCCCGAGTAGTATCGATGTATGATAAACAATCGAGATTACATATACAGTACACATAAATCGTATCTGAGAAGTCATTTTGTCATCTTTTAAAAGATACGAAGAATAAAATTACCCATTCATATCGTACAAGTATAAAGTTACCTCCATTGTCTGCTCGTTCATTTGGGCGGGAGTGTAGGGGTGCTGGAGTACGGCGTGGGCCGCGGGGGGCACGGGGGTGCGGGGGAGGTGTGAGGGCAGGAGCAACCCTTTCCCTCGGCGCTCCATCCATCACGCGGCACCAAAATGTATTTTAATCCAGTGCGCCGTCGCCTCGCCTCGCTTCATGAAACGTGAAAAATGATCCTGCGGATGCGCGGGGGAGCCGGCGACGTTTAAAAAGCGACGTCTACTTACTGAATTCATAATACCAACTGAAAATACAGAAATATATATGAGCATTTTGTCAGTTAATCATTTGTAATCTTTGCTAATATTTTGTAGAGCCACCGCGTTTGGATAAATTATAGCATTGTAGCAGAAGCAGCATATTTTTTAATTAGAGTGCCAGCGAAAGTAAAGTTGAAAAATATTATAAGATTATATTATGACTACTTCAATCTGATAGCATAATGAGAATAATATGAAATTGAAGCAGTCGCCGTCGGTAGCGCGATTTATTTGCAGGGCTACAGTTACAGTAAACTATTTCAGAATCATATCAGCTGTGATTCTCACTTTTATATCGACTAGGCGGAACAAAAAGCGAATAAAACTTTCCATATTTCTGTATCCCAGCGGCGCATAAGTTGAATGGCGCGTGTGCGAGTTTCATAGTTTGAAGCGGTCCCCGGGGCGGCCAGATTCTCCATTAATCATACACAAATTGCCGGGTGGCTTGTCGCCCGATAGACATGCCCCGGTGGAGCCAGTCATCCCGCGCCCGCCCGACCTCGCATTCACCACTATCGCACTACTCCCGACTGCTGCCACTTTGAATGGGCCCAAAGTAAACTGCGTGTCACATGATAAATCGACCACGATACCTTCTGTTGAGGTATTTCGTGTGTTCTCCTTTATAAACTCAGCGCACTGTATCGACGCCGCTAATAGAGTTTATCTGCGACTTTTTCTAAGGCTACCCTAATTATAAGTATATGGTCGTACTATATACGTTCGGCATATGAATACCGGAGTGATAACGTCGCCGCTGATCGAGACCTATGTGATGAGGGTCCGTCCGTCGTACATCGATATACATTTGGAAGTTTTATGTCTTTATCGCGCTCCTACAGTCGTCACATCACGATAACATTGAATGTTTTATTGGGGCGGGATATCTGTGAGATTACTAAAACATCTGTCCCGGAAAATTCACTCTCGTCGTTTATCGCGCGAGGGTAGATGGAGAAAAAACTGCAATAACGCGGTGTCATAACAAAGACACCGCCACCGGCCGATAATTCTATGATTAATACCCGGCGTTATCTCGAGAGTGCAGCCCTCGGAGAGCCGCGCTCCTACGTGCCTCCGTATACTACCTCGCGTCTAGGGACCGATCTGCTACCTTAAGTTTCGGGTCCAGAGTCCGATATCGCTTGGCAGACGACGCGATGGAGGTATTCTCCAGACTGAGCATAAGAGTTACGGATTTCGCATAATGCATATTATATTCGTGCGAGGGTCGAGGGTGGCGGGGGTGGGGGCGCGCGCGGTGGTCTGGAGAGGGGGGGAGGGACGCGTGACCGCACGTCTTTTGCACGCGACAAGCTCTCGACATTTTTTTATTATTATTGCGCTTCGATGGAATTTATTCGTGCAAGGGTCGCGGAGAATGGGCTCGTTGGGCCCTAACTGCGATTTTGAATATGATTTTTAAATCGAGTAATGGAGTGTGGGCGTCTTTTAAGAGTTGTTTTAGAGGGTCGTCGCTCGGTAGTAAACGGCGCTCGGTTCCGTAAGTAACCACCGGAGCGGGCGGCACGTAATTAGTGGGTATAATTAATTTCGCGGGCGGCTGCGCACGAATTAAATAAACGATTAATAGTGGACCAATAGGGGATGTTAATCTTAGCCTTCAGCAGCAGGTGTAGCGGCGATATTGGTCGCTTGGTGTGGGGCGCATTATCAATTAATTGCGGACATTATGAGAAATATCACAGGAGTGCAGCAGTCGGGGAGTGGTGGGGGGTGGGGGTGGGGAGTGGTCCATCTACGGAGGCTGCTTTCCGTCACCCTCCTTCCTCACTGGCGTATGCTATCATATTTAAAATGTAACGTACAGTTTAATGTACCACATAATGAGGACCTATAAAAAAATATAGTTATAAGAGAATATTATAGTAATTCTTCCGATACTCTCTTATGTCTGTAAGCAGATGTACCTTCCGTTAATCTCACTGTTTAGGCACCGCTTTGTGTAATGCTTTCGGAGATCGAAAAATTATGCCAATAACTTTTACGTAATAATAAGATTCGAAGTGAAAAGATGGATTATGCTCCAATCATTATTTACACTTTTCAAGGCCCTTAACTATAATTAAGACAATACCATATAATATTTATCTAGCTGTCTAATAATAGAGTACATCAATAACTACGTTAGGTATACTTTATTGTTGATTTGTTATTTCAATTCTGTACGAAATTCTCTACCAGTAGACCAGTAAAGGTGTCTAATAAACCGTAGGGGGTGGCGCAACAAAGAGATTAGACAGACGAAGAATCGCGTTTTGATTCATAGGTGCTCATTTGTTGATTATACCTATACATATAAATAAGTATGTCCACAGGTCACGATGCTAAGGCACATACATACAATAACAAAAGTAGTTTTATAGTGACATCAGTCACTAATTATTATCGCTTTATATTAATCAAACTAAAACGCGCTTATTTTATATAACGGGTGTATTGTTGCAGGTGCTGTAAACGGAAACTATGACGGTGTTACAATTCAGACTTAAACTAAACAGACTTAGACTAAAGTTAAACAAAATGGGAATTGAATCGGAGACCATGCCAATGTCGGCGGGACACTTGGCACTGGCCGTCCGCCATGGGAGTATTCACTGATCATAATGCGGGCATCTGTCACCGAGACAGGTATACATATTACGATTTAGTATCCGAAAACTTTTGTGAAGGTTCTTTATATGAAAACGTTTTACTTTCCAGATGTTCGTCAGTTACGATGTAGAAGATTCCCGATCTAATGTGATACAGATATTATTGAAACATAGGTAGGTATATAAATTTTTAATCGGTAGATATATAAATGTTCAATGTATGACATTTGTAGAAATATATAAATAAGTTTAATAGTTATATATCGTAAAAAAAAACGCAAATCTTGCAGTCGTGTGGTGTAAGAGAACGTAATTTTTGTTTAAGCTCGTCGTAAAAGTCATAACACTTATATTATAATTATACATAGATTTTTAAATAACATGATTTGCTTTTTTAAAACAGCAACAAATGTAGGGCCATATTTTCTTTAATTTATACCATTTAATTTAAAACAAAAAGAAACAGAAAAAATAAATTTCATTTTATTAAAAATTAACAATGTTTTGTATTAGAATTGTTTGCATTCAAAAATTCTCACTAGTTAAATATATATAATTTGACACAGAGTGACTCACATTTCTTTATTCGAGCGACTACAAAGCTTTCTTTGTATCGCACTAAGACGGTATTAATGGCGCGTGAAATTATATTGATTTTCATGAAATTAGTAAACAAACAATATTCGATAACTTTTTCATTATAGTTTCGTTATAATATAAATAAATGTGTTACATTCGATACGGTTGTTTGTGGTGTAAATCAATACGAAATAAAAATCAAATCGGTAACTCTTTACAAATATCGTTTAATCACCTGTTGATATTTTAAAAACCCAATTCCATAATACTTATCAATAAAATATTCGAGCGTTAAAAGAATTAAAACACATTTTTCAGTTACACGAAGCCAGGTGTGTTACGTTACGCGCTACGGCATCTCGTAGCGCGCACGTGCTACAGTCTACGATGATTTAAGGTAAGCTATTGATGTATGTTATGCTGAAAGGAGCATGTTAACTGCATGCAATCGTTTTTGAATATTGTTTTCAGTTGAACACTTTTACTTTTGAATAAACATTTGAGGTTGTCGTGGAAGAAAGTGGAAGTAATAATCGCAGCTGTTTAATGTCACAGATGAAAATGTCGATAGCCGTCTTTATGTCTTTTCTTCGCTTCTTAAATGTGTGTAATGTCGCCGCGCTTTCTACGGTGCAAGTGACCGATTTACTTAGAACCGAGTCGTTTCATTCTGTTGGGTGGAGAAGACGACGAATTTCGGGAGCGCGCGGGGGCGTGTAGGTCACCTTGAGCTGGTAATAGTTCGTACATATTTCTGCAATTGATTAGGCGGGGGCGGTTGCCATGGCGACGGGCTGCAGCGGCCTCCCCCTCTCCTCACACCCCGCAACTATTCGCTCGCACTCGCGTCCTCCGACGGACGGTTCTCGTATGAATAATTTACCTTTCAATTTCCCCGTATATTGGGACGCGTCTTAAGGGTTTTAACATTTATCAACGATTGTTGTTTTGATATCATTTATAAATGGAAATTTTTATTTTCAATTTATAGAAAAACATTTATTAAAATTTAACGTTCTATGGTGTCCGAGACTGGTCATTAACCCGAGATCAAGGTTAGGCTTATCTGCGGAGTTCGAATATCACTACAGCATTATGAATTAAAAATAATCATTTACGTAAACCCCATTTTTTCTTAATAAATTTTCATTTATGAAGAAAAATGGGGCTTACAAGGTGATTAATTGACATAACTGTTATTTAAGTTATATATTTCCTGTTGTATCTTTGTATTAGCAAAGCACATTTATGTGTTTCTCTGAATGTGAACGCAAAAGTCTACGACGGAGTCGTTTATGAAATAGTGTAAAATTGGCACATTGCGAGCTTCTAGTGCGATGTCGAGGTGGTATTTTAACAAAAAGAATATTTGTTACCCGCGGCTTCGCCCGCATACTCGAAAGAAAAATAGAAAGGCCTTTTTCTTGGTAAAAAGTAGTCTATTTACATTAAAACAATAATACTAAAAGAGCGCTCCGTTGCAACATTAAACAATAACAAACTAATAAACAAACAAACACACTCGCTCATTTATAATATGAGTATGAATCACTACGAGAACTGTATATGTTTGTCTGATTCAATGTAGAGGTGGTGAGCGAGGAACACCGATAAGTTGACTCGACAGGCAATCGTCGCACGCGCCAATTTCGGGTAATTTACATCGGCGAGGGCGGGAATGGTCTCCAAAATAGAGTCGCTAACGAGATCTAGTTAATTGCTCACGATTTCCACTGTACTTATTAGAGTAATACTTGCCTATTATCAGTTGGAATGCTTGCGCAGGAAGGCTTTGTTACACCACCTTTCTACAACAACGTACTGATTAACAATGATCTAATCATAAATTACACGTAATAAATGACACTTATAAATATATTTTTATTTTGTGCAAACATTAATGACTTTCATCATCATCATCATCAGCCGCAGCTGAGGGGCTTAGGGTTTCCTTATGGTGAAGGAGAATGGGGCTTGACCCTCCACGCTGGCCCAATGCGGGTTAGAGGGTATTAACGACTGCAAATGCAGCCTGGACCAACTGCTTAATGTGCTTTCCGAAGCATAAAAAATATTTTGGTCATCCATCCCGTGATCGACCCTTAACAACAAGGATCGCGGGCCGCGGCGCTTATCCGCTACGTCACCGAGCTATTCCGACTTTATCTATTGACACAGGATTGATTTTTTTAAGTCTGAAGTTGGTCCTGCTTCAATTTCTATTACCATTATTTCAATTTCATTACACATTGACATAAGAATAATTAAATTGAATACAAACGGCGAACTTCCTGCCATTCGTGCCAAACAAAATTGTTGTTTTTGCGATATTTCTTTAAATTTTTATATGTATTGCGTCAGACTATACTTAATATGAAGAAAATGTCTCATTTAGGTTTTGAGTTTTCCTGTAAACAACATATTTAGTTTTTTTTTTATTAACACAAAACAATATTAATTTCATTTACTATAAATTAATCTATATTGAAGCGTGTAACTTCATTTCGAGAGCCATCCACAGCAGTATGTAGGTTGTGGAAGCATACATAATTCCAGCTAATCTCCCGCCCTCTTTCTCTGCTCCCCCCACTCCGACTGGTTCCGATAAGACGGTAATTAACGGCGCGGCGACACATTGCCGATCGTAACATAACCACCAATGTTCCTATCTCGGACCGGCACAAGATAATTATATTCATTCTATGTAACAAAATTAAACATACTAATTTAATGATATCCCTAAGTGATTATAATATTTTTATATTAAAATGAGAATGACTTACAGCTAGTTGCACAAATGTCCATTAAATTTGACATAATTTTAAACAACATTACCCATACAAATTTGAAATTCATTAGAGTTTTAAAGCGTCATTAAACCCTAATGGACGTTTGTGCAACTGGCCAATAGTAGGTTAGCTGGACATCCCGGATTTATTTACTGACTTTTATTGACTTTTTTGGACATTTTTTATTATAGTGGTGTGCAGTTTTCACACAATATATGTGAAACAATAGATAGCCTGATACAAATACCAACTTTCAGTATGGAGATCAAATATTAAAACATAACAGCTGTTTTTTTATTATTATGAGGGTATTATATATTTCATTTTTAATATATGAGTCAATCCATCGACATTTTCTTTCGGATTATTAGTAAAAAAAAAAATCCTTTAATTTCTCAATGGCATGATAAGCGAAATGTACATATAATGTACATACATATAAGGTGACTTCTACGTATTTTCACGCTGTTACTAATGTAACTTCCATGAAATACATAAATTTTCCTAATATTATATTTGGAAACTCATATTTTTATAAAACACGGACTTAAATATTAAAAAAAAATATTAGCAAAAAAATCAATAATCTTAATAATGAAATACGTCTTCAATCGATATTACTATATTGCATTAAGTATATTTTGTTTTGAATCCAATGAAAATATCCATGGGAATATTGCATACCAATATTCCCGTGGAATATTGATATATAACACGCAATATATGCAGCAAACTTTTGTGTTAAACACATTAAAATCCACTCAGAAATACTTTAAATAAAAGTTTTATCATATTAAACTACTACTACTACAAAAAAGTAAAAAATAAAGTTTAATAAAAATCACTATTTCCTGTAAATTTTTTAGTTGGTGAAAAATTTTTGAAAAAAGTCTTGTTAGTAATTTTGCGTGAAGGAAATGAAGGCTTTTTGTCTTGATGTTTATTTTATACCTTCCTTAGCTAAAATGAGATGGATTCTTAAATATAATCTCTTGTTGGCTCACAACCCTGACTAAAAATATTCCAGGCTTATATCGAATTATTTCCGTTTTACTCGTATTTGTATCATGCTAAGAATAGAAAACATTGTGCAAACAAACATGAATTTGAAAATGGCTCTATAAAAAGTCCCTAAGTTGAGTTGTCTCCTGTCTGAATAGTTTTTAAGAACGTATTATCATATTTATAAAAAATATATAAAATACGAAAATTTTACCATCTTTTCTGTGACGAACTTCTTTCTTTAACTGTTAAAGGAATAGCTTTTGCCGATACTATAATGAGTATAGGATTTAGCACCTTTGAACTCTGGTCCTAACGTTACCCGACCCGTACAGGGAGTACCTATGTAGTTATATATAAGTTACTATATTTGTTTACGATAACGGTTTTATTTCACAAACATAAAGTAACGTTACTATCTGCGATAATAATTAACGAATTCCACTTGACCTACGCTGTAGACGTAGTGTTAGCGATCGTTACTAAAGCTCCGAGGGGACGAGATTAAGGCGAGGGGGACGGGAGGGGGGATGATGCACGCGACTGCATGGAAACAATACACGAATAGCAATCTTATAGCAGAATTAATAATAACCCTGATCTATAATGAACATGCAAAGGTATGATTTCCAAAATATGGGTGTAGTGATCCTGAATTCGATACCTGACACAGTTAGTAACAAAACGAGAACATGATTCTTGTTTTTGTTTGTGGAAATATACACTTGTGTTTGTAATAATTTAATAAGTTATGTCGGGGTCTGAACAATCCATCGATTTTCTAGTAATTTGGATTTATGTTTAGTTAAAATAAAGTTGGTGGAAAACGCTTTTGAAAGATTTAAAATTTAAAATAAAGAATTTCAACTATTCAAGACATTTTTGCCTAACGGGTACTAGAAAATGTTAAATAAATTGTTATTACTTGTGATAAATCGAAATGGCCTCTGAGATAGTAGATTCTAGCTTCGGTGAGATAAATAAGAAGTTTTGATAATGTCTCCCTCGTGTGGCTCCCTACCCGGCCGGTCCCCCAGTAATGAGTACTCTCATCAGCTTATGCAAATACAGCTCTAATATATGCGGCGCGTGCACGGAGGGCTGCGCCCTGCTACATCTATCTACTTATATATAAGATTAACTGTCTGTCATTCTGTATGTATAAGGGTTTAATTTTTTTTTGTAAACAATAAATTGAAACATGATTTTTTCACTTTGAATTTTACATGTTATTTTAAAGAACATTTGTACTATGTTCTTTTACATACAACATAGCAGTAAGTAGCATCAATGAAGTACAATATCGATAATGGCACAACTCTTATTATATGAATAGAATTAATAAAAAAAAAAATTATTATAAAATGTGGAATTTATACTTCTTCTAATTTCAAATTTTAAGTTAGAAATTATTTGATTTTTACAATTGTTACTTTGTTCGTTTCATATTTCAATAATATATCTATATTACTAATTAGACAATGAAGAAATATCAATTTCTGTCATTTCGTTTAATATGTGATAATAAAATAGACCTGGTTTTGCTTAACTTTCCATAATATCTATAATTAAATAAAGTAAAGCAAATCCGGGTGTAGTTGTAGTGGTGAGGTAACCGCGGTGCATGCATCCTCCCGCCCGTCCCCCTGACGAACTATTGTGCCGGACGCGGTGCACATCACTATTCTCCCAATTTTGTTGATTTTACCGACGCCTCGGGAATTATTATCAGTTTCGGTGAATGCAAAAATACTATGTTACTTGCAAGAGGGACCGTTATTTATTTACATTCTTTGTGCACCTTTTATGCGAAGTTTATTTATAGAATTAATGAATTAAGAAATTGAAAACAATGAATTATATTGATTAAAAAAATAAATATCAATGACATTCAAAGCCATAAAACAGTCGCCCGGATTGCGAAAGGTAATAATAATACACTTTATTGCACTCAATATAATACAGGTTACAGGAAAATTACAAATGACGGCCTTATTGCTATGCAGCAATCTCTTCTAGGCAACCAATGGAGAGAAAAAAATAAATGGATAGTGTGGGAGGTGATAGGTGCAATATGAGAAAAGATAAATAAATAAATAACGGATATAACTCTTGAAAAACATATACTACGATGATTAAGAGACAGATTTAAATTAAGTTTAACAACAGTTTAATATATATATATATATATATATATATATATATATATATATATTAGTTATTGTATAAAGTTATTGTATATATAATAAGTAAATAAAGTTTTAGGATATACACAGGAAATGACTGTTAACTTGATCGAAAAACATATTGAGTGAACGAGCTTTCTTAATACATTCCGGGAGTGAGTTCCAAAGCCGCACAGCATATACAGAAAAGGAGTAGTAAACAAAGTCTGTAGAGTGGCGAGGAATCTCAAGAGTGAGATTGCTAGAGGAACATAATGAACATTGTGAAGAGGAAGAGCGGAAGGACAAGCATTTTTAAGATAAGGCGGAGAGAATAGGAGAAAAAGTATAGAATAAAGAACCGTTAAGGTGTGGAAGTCCCTGCGCCGGAGAATAGGGAGCCATTGTAACTTGGATCGGAAGTGTGACACATGGTCATATTTTCTAAGATTGAAAATGAATCTAATGCAGACATTCTGCAGACGCTCAAGTTTGTGAAGAAGCTCCTCCGACAGATCCGTATAACATACATCAGCGTAGTCAATGATAGACAACAGAAGAGAATGCGCCAAGGTGATTTTAGTACTAGTTGGCAGAAAATTATGCAAGCGACTGAGAGTACCATAAGCAGCAAATGCTTTTTCTGACTGCCTCTACTGCGGCTTCCAGAAAAAATGATGATCGATGATAACTCCCAGATTTCTAACAGTTCTAGAGTGGAGAATTATGGTCCCATTGAACTTTACAAAGGTCATGGGTTCGAGTCTCATTTCAGAGTGCCAGGGACAAAGTGGATTTTTAAGCATTATTCATTAAAAATATTTTTCAGTATAGCATTTTGACTGCAAAATTGATTAAATATAATAATTCGATTTTTTTCAAATCATTTGCTAACTAACGTATATAAAGCATTTAATTTAATTATTAATTATATAGAAGACATAATAAAAAATCTCGTTTATGTTATGGATGTCTGGTAACGACGGACGATGCCGCGCGACGTCGCCAGAGCCGTAACATAAAACCGTTTCATAAAGCGCGCTGGCAATAATTAAAGTGCACTGGACAGACATTTTATAATGTTTTTTTTTAATAGTGGCTTCACGTTGTGCCCAGGCATAAAAGGTTATAAAACATATATATGTCGATAATTAAATAATAATGAATAGGGAATCCGAACCTCCTCTTCCCTAAGGGTCAGATGTTGGAAACTAGGAAATAAAAACCAACTTAAATAATAGTTGAGAGACACAGAAGTGGCAGACAAACTTTTATGATCATATAAATTGTGTATAATGAGGTTATAAGATGATAGTTAAAATTGGACTTTTTTTAGAGCGTTTAAATAAAAGCTTTTAAAAAAATATTGTTTTGCTCTTAATTAATTGTTTACATTTTAGTTATAGCTGGCTAGGTTCCTCAGTCCGTTCATCTCATATTATATATTTGAATATTTGTTGGCTTTGTTTTAAGTAAGGGTCGGTCACGGGATGGCTGACCAAACAAAATATTAATCGAACTACTCCGGGTTTTGGTAGGCACGTCAAGCCGTTGGTCCTGGCTGCATTTGCTGTTGTTAATGCCCTCCGATCCATATTGGGGCAGCGTGGAGAGGTTATGGCCCATCATCACTAAGCCATCAACCTCCCAACGAAAGGCCTGAAGCCGGCCTGCAGTCAGGGGGGGGCGCGGGCCACGAAAACAAAGCTGATGATGATGAAGTCTCGGGAATACAGCTAGTTATATAATCAATTCTGCGAACTGGCCACGACTACTCGTATATAAGAGGTACCTATCAAGTCAATAACAATAATTTGATATATATATATATATATATTAGCTTTTACCCGCGACTTCGTCCGCGTGGTATAGTTACTTTGGGCAGTACTTTAATATTTTCCAAAAACGCTGTTGTTATATCCATAAAACTATAGAAATAGCCTTTGCTGTTGCACCTTCATTTATGCGAGCAGACTGACAAGGCATAGATCAAGTAATTATTTTCGCGTTGCTTACGTCACTCTAGCTTTCTTTAATGTTGTTCGGTATAACCTAGGAAAATTACAAAAGCTGCAACTGTATCACATAAACACATGCGACATCAGCGCCTCTTACTGGGACTTATGTAACTATTTTACGATGTGATCACTTACTCTTGGCCACATCATGAAGAAGTTCTACTATCAGCCGCCCATATCGTCAAACGCAAAACTATAATATTATTATTATAAAAATCAGATTCTAAACAATGCTTGCTATGGCAACATTTTTAATCTCCATAAAATCTTTCACTCCCATTTTCATCCCTTTAAGTCCTAGTGTTCGTTATAAAATATAACCTATTGCCTTCCTAGGGTCATAAACTACCCAAATACCAACTCTCATCGACATAGGTCCATAAACAAAGAAGTTTCATACAAACTTTTTCACTCTTTTTGACCCCCTTCGGGATGGAATTTTCAAAAATACGTTCTTAGTACACCTCTACGTATTAAGGGGAATGTTCCCTACGAATTTCAAGTTTCTACGACCAAAGATTTAGGCCGTGCATTGTCTGTCAGTCAGTAAGTCGGGTCATCTCGTTTTATATATGTATAGATAATTTTACGATGGACGATGATCACACAGAGTTGATCAATAGCTGTTATTTATTTTAATCGGATTATATTTTAGTGGGATTTCTTGAAAATTTAAGTCTTGTTTTTTCGTGTTATGTTGATGATATTGTGGGGAATTATAGCGCCCCCGAGTTAAGTTTTTAAACGGAAGTAGCAAGATGTCTGCGTACATCGTTGTTAGGAATTGTAATTAATTTCTAATATTACAATGATCTATTTGATAACAAGTACGGGGCAATCGAAAGGCTTTTACGCCGAGCGAGAAAACTTATGTATGTTAAGTAAATTTGTATCACTTATATTGTGTTTGAGTATTTTTTTTATCACTTTCAAGAAGTTCTTTAGCTGATAATTTGTGATTCGAAAATTTGTTGGTCATAAATATTGAGTGAGTAGTTAGAATATAGCTTTATAATGTGCATGGACGTGTTGGACGTGTTACCAGGGCCGGGGGTGTCTCCTGGAGTACTGCGGGAGAGGCATTCCTCCTACTAGCCAATATTATACGGCCATAGTTAGCGCGCACTGATATTAAGAATTCCACAGTACACAGGTTAATGTTAGCACAGATACTACAAATTTACGTATCACAATTATGATAACTTATTATAAAATTCATAACGATTAATTGATTGTATAAACTAGTTGCTATGTTTTATGCAGCTGCGTTATCTAATTTACAGAAAAATTGTCACACGAAAATAGCGGATATTATTTTAAATATGAAGGGAAGGATCGGTTGGTTACAAATAATTTGTGACTGCCGTAGAGATACTAATATACCTAATCCAGATAATTTTGTATGTTTTATTATTAATTTGTTGTTTTCTCTAAACTGCGAGTATTAGTCTGTGTTCCGAGATTGGAGCGAACGGCACAAAGTTGGTAATTGAAAAATCTTTCCGCTCTCCAGCACAGCTCACAACCCACCTCCCCCCCTCCGTCCCCTCGACCGTCACCCCGAAGCCACTCTGCCGCTGAAATTAAAGAATCCAAAGTCGCTTGTATGTAATTAACGTTAAGTAAAACTAGTCGATATACTGCTTCAGATTTCCCGGCTTAGATATGGCCAACATGCTTGTTCGTGCCGCTTCATTGTTTATTTGCTAAGTACATAACAGGTACTAATCAAGTGCTGTTCTGTAAAGTATACCTAAGTCCAATATTAAACCAAGACGAAAAAAAACATACGAGCGAATTCAGAATCTAGCGAGTTTTTTTTATAAGGAATGGTACATATTCTGTCATCAGGCGTTGCTGGCGAAATGCAAGCAATGTTTTACTGCGGTGTCGTCTTTTTTTTTATCGGAAGAGTGTATTTGTATTCATTCATTCATTAACAGTAAAAATATTTAGTTTAAAATTTGTTATAGCGAAAATGTGTTGTTTCTTTTTCAGCATTTTCTGATTAATTATTCCACTTTTTGTCTCCTTATGAATACCAGTCGAATTGATGCGGCTGTTTTTCGCTTAACAATCACCGATGCCACTTGTAAAGAAGTGTATTGTATTTAGGGTTAATGTAAGTAAGTGAGTTTCTTTATACCACCATAACTATTGGAAAACTTAACGGATAAAAATGTATAGGACACTATAACAAACACTACATCGTCTAGAGTAACACTGGCTATATACTTTTAAATATTTTAATATGGCAGATATATAGCGCCATTTCAAAATGTATGTATGGGTATAAATTAAAAGTATCGGTGAGGACAGTCCAAAAATATATAATTTGTATACATAATTGCTCACTTAAAGTCATAAAATAAAAACAAATAATTCCAAAATTAGAAAACGTCTGCCAAAGTCGAATCGAACGAAATTAAATTTCGTTAACATTGCAAATTAATATAAAAAAATGTTTATAATTCTCTTCTCTCTGCCATCATAAGATGGGAAATAATTGAGTGAATTATTATTTTATTTATTATGTTATATCATAAATAATAATAATCAGCCATATGAGGTATTTTTGGTTGATTTTAAATAGTTTAAATCAATCGATAGAGATATAACATATTTTTTTTACCTATGTTAGCATTATTAGTATAGTTTCATTACTCGCGTTTCAAGATCCACACTCTCAGCAACAAATACAATAATTGATATCAAGAGGCACTTCAATAGTTGAATAATGAGAGCATAAGTCTGGTCTCGAATCTCCATCACCAGTGGAAAGCTTTTTTTGTGCGCTATGATTTTTATAATTGTTGAACTGCATAATTGGATGACTTATTTGAGTAAATACTACTTTTAAAATATTTTAATAAAAGAGAATTGAATTTTGCGAGAGTGAAACTACATAATATTTAATATAACAATTTTGTATTTTGCATTTACTCAGAAAAAGGATTTATTCTTTGTGTTCAAATACATTCATAAATATTTTTTTAATATTACTATTAGCAACACATTTAACAATTAGTAGAGGTAAATAAAAGTAAATTTTTCAGAGGCACAGATTAAGATTCTGATTTTTAAATGTTGTTTATAGACTTCAATTTGTATACTTAGTTCCAGTTTCTTTAATGATATTGTCGATATAATATATTTATGGTACGCAATGTTCAAAATGAAACAACTATAAATAACCACTTACTTATAGTTGATACGTTCTCGTTTAAACATACGTCAGTGTGTTACGGCGGTACGTGAAGGTGTGCGCTTGTAGTGTAGGTAGTTACATCGCGACTAGCGGCACATATACAGCCCGGGGGTGGGGGCGGGAGGGGGAGGGGGGGGGTAGTCGGCCATTCGTCAGCTCTCCGAGAAATGTTTTCATTTTTATTTCATAAATAAAGAGTGGAATTTCGCCCGTCTCGTAATGAGGGACGCCACATAGCTCCGCTGGACCGTGCCAACCCTGCTAACATGAATATTAATAAAATCATTTAAAGTTTTACATTAATATGATAAATCATTGCAGGTGGGTGTAGTGTAGAACAATATTGTTTTACACGCTGTTGACTTCAAAAGACCAAAAATCGAAATAGATTAAAAATTAGCATTCACTATTTCAATACACAAATACCCATTTGTGACGTCATAACACTATAAGCTTTTACAAAAAGATTAAACATTATCTAGTACGTTAAAAATGAAACAACATTCAACATTAAAAAACCTCAATGTATAAGCAACACTTCAATGACGAACCATGTCTGTTACGTATCACGTTAAAAGTGTTGCGAATGAGAGGATTGAGGTGGTCTTTGATCTGGCTCTATTTTGATAAGAAAATGCTAATGTCCACTCAGATAGATAAGTAAACCATAAGTAAACCCTGTCGTATTCTGGGTTTTTTTTTCATCAGCACTCGTGGATTCTTCAATAACACCTACCCAATAAAGTTGTGCACAACGCGTACGTTCATAGCGTATTGGAAACTTAGTATATACGATTTCTGTGTGGTCTCCGTGTTTTGCAGTCTATATTGAGAGTCTCTATTTCCAAAAAATACTTCACATGTAGAAGAATAGATACGTGTACTGATCACGAGAAATTGTGCCGAGCACACAACCACCTCGTACCGGAGGAACGTCCACAGATTCTGGATATAAGTGTATCGTATGACTATGTAGAACTACTAATAATAATATGTACTTTGTGCTTTCATTGATGATTCCAATGACCACAGTTCTATCCCTGGCCCTACTACGAGTACACTAGCTCATCAATAAATGATTCTGGAAACAAAAGCTTACATTCACAAAGAATAAAAACTAATATAAGAGCAGTAAATGAATAGAGTCTATAAATATAAGTATATCAGTTACAATTAAACATAACGAACTGAGAATTGATGCTGCCGGCTGATTCTCAATAAGTTTTATCAATCTTTTATATTAACACATGCGTTAAACAAAAATAAACATGGACGTCAGTTCTTGTGCTTGTTTCGTTCTAAATTCAGTTAAACCTGTGGTTAAACTATGTATAATGAATACATAGGTCATCATAACAATTATACTGAAAGTGGTAATGAGAGGAGTTGAGGTTGACTTTAACATTATTATATACAGAAATAACATTTACATGTACCTATATAACATTTATTTCTGTTCAATCTGAACAAATATATTTCATCAGCAGGTGTACATTTCGTAGATATTATTATGTGAGGGCAATCTCTTGTTCACCGTAACGATACATTTGACTGCAATTGGATTTCTGTTTTCAAACGCATTTCCAGCGAGCAATTTGTCATAACGATATTTATGGTCGCCCGCGGGGTCCGCTCGGGCCGTGATGTTAACACACTTTGAAGTTTATTCAAAGCACCGAGGGAACCGGCCACAGTCCCTCGCGATGTTTTCGATTACGTTGTAAACAAGTCGCGACATTCCGTAGCGAGTGTTTAAAATTGGGTCCTCGGGGCCCGCGGGGCGCGGCGGGGGGCCCCCGGGCCGCCGGAGGGCGAGAGGGCAAAGCGATCGGTCTCGAGAGCGCACCCCACGCGACATATTGCAAACATATTCTCCGTTAGAAATTTATTGTAAATCGCGGCGGGCGGGGGATTTGAATCCGGCCCCTCGCGTGTCAATAAACCGAATGGACTTTGGAAATTCGCTACATTCGCCCGATGTTTGTGTTTGCTGCCTCCGCTTTTTCTGTTCTTGCGAAAAAACCGTCCACCCCCCCGCCCCCCGCGTCCGCCGCCGTCCACCCTGAAGCTTCCGATTTTATTTATCTAAGGTTTTCCATTCCGTCGTAATTGTGTGAGTTGCGAGCTCGATTGTCGCTAAAGCGAATATTTATTCGGGTGTTCGGTTTGCTCTCCATAGCGCGGTGTACGTACACTGGTGTGTACGCCGTAAGGCCGCCGCGCCCGCCGCGCCCGCCGCGCCCGCCGCGTCGCTTACAGCGGCATTGTGCCACAAATTCAATTTGCGGGCCTCAAATCAAATGTTGTCGTAAGAAATGACTTGTCACCGCGCCTCCGACATTATCAAAAAATTGATCTCTCAGCTTATTACGACCGCGTAACTGTAAACCTTCTATGTAGATACTCGACTAGATATGTACGTCGTTCTATTTCTAAAACACACATAGGCCGATGAAATCTATAACAGTAAAAAAGGCAACGATAACACGCACACTTTAATCTACATGAAGTAGATATGGCCGTAATGCCGCAGGGTCGAGCGGCCACCGATAACATTAGTACAATGAAACGCGGAGGCAATCAGCATTAGTCAGAATATATTTCGCGTAAATCTTTCACGGCGGCTTTTATGTATATCGTAAAAAACGGAGAAGTGTCCAGCGAGTGAGCTATAAATAGGGATCGTAAAGGGCCCGGGGCCCGGGACCGCGGCCGCGGGGGTGCAACTATTGTCCGGGAGCACGCACAAATTATGATGTTGTTTGTCTTTTGGTGCTGCCGGTGCAAGTGTGCAAGTGCGAGCGTAAGTTTACAGGCGAATTTATATTACTTCACGCTGACGGACGTGGGGTGCGTTTTGCATGATAAGCCGGAATAGGCCATTCCACCGGACGCCCCGCAGCGTAGGGCGGTTTTGATTTACTTCATGACTGTTCGTTTATTTTACGAATTCATTAAATGTTTTGCACGCATTAAAAGTTTGTCTATTTCAGAGTTTTGTTCACTTTTGTTGCGTTTCAGTGTTGATGCTTTTTGTGTGTTTGTAAAGTAGTCGTAAGTAATATGTAGGTATAATTCTGTTAATGCTCGTATTGTATTTCACGATGTGAAGAAAGACACTTTTTTGATACTAGGTTATAACGTAATATTTATCATCCGTAGATGGCGACATCGCGAGCTGTCGACCGGGGCTTTGGAGTCGGCCGTCAATTTCGGAGAGGCCATCTTAATTTCGGGTAAATATGTTGTTGTGTGCCGTTTGATCCGTAACGAGTCGCAATCACACTAAACAAGACGGATGCGGCAATCGTTCAGGCCCGCGCCGCGCCGCGCTGCTACCCACGAGCGTCGCCGGTCGTAAACGCGCGCCCGCAGATCCCCGGTTTAGCTAACAATAACGAAACGCGATCCGCATCTACCCACACATTCATCTACGAACTATATGAACTGGTATAAGTATTATCGTTTTAATTATATTCAGGCCTAACTGGCAATCGCTTACGTTCATAAACTTAGGTAATATTTCGATATATTTTTTAAATGAAAAGACTGTTTTGTCTGAATTTGAATTATCTCATAATTATGTCAGTGGAATTCAATCCCACATACATAGCGTAAGAAATAAGTTATTAATATTACGTAGGTAAATTTTAAATGTTTTTATTTAATTTAATGATATTAAATTTTCGTACATCATATCTTCTATCGTTAAATTGGTATCCTTTACTGCAGGAGGTGTATAACAGCCTCAAAGGACTTAGGTGGCATTGAAATAAAATCAAAACATCTTTTTTTTTTCTAGATGATAAATAATATTGAATAGAATCCATATTTTGTAGATGCCATATCAAACTGATTACTTGATCTGTGTAGCGCGATTGAACGCGATTCGCTCTAAGACAAAGTGTGTTATTTCTCGCGGGACATCGCCGGAGGGGTCACGGGGGGCGGGAGCGGGCGTCCAGGGGGTGGGGGCGCGGGTACGTAGTAATATTTTTACGAGCACTTTTTATTGTCGGTGCGCGATAAATTTGTCATCGGCGGGTGAGTTGCACCGCCCCTCCCCCCGCCCGCCCGCTGACCGACGCCCGGCGACAACACTTTACGACGCTGATGCACGATTTTATTGAGCACCAAATATTCATGAACAACTTCCTTATAATACGACGTGAATAGAAAATAAGAGCGCGATGTATGACTTTGCGTTAACAGAGTTGCCGCTATCGAAACTCACACTGATGGCGCAGGATTCGATTAGAGGAAAACGAATAGTTGTCTAAACTCCATTGCCACAGAATGGCGTGACTTTGATTGAACGGTGTAATTACATGCTTCTGTTATTAACGGTAATTATCTACACTAGTTATTATCTATAAACAACGTGTTATACCTGACACGCAACATCATAATAAAAGAAACAATTGAAAACATTGATAGTTGTGAAGAGTCAACATAATGAACCCCGCTGCCTGATGGTGTGTGTACCTTGTACCAACGTGCCAGTGGCCGTCAGCCCGACACTCACTACACGTGGCATTAGAGGTATGACAAGCGATGTCGTGTGAGAATAATAAATATTATATTGTTTATTAATGTAGGTAGACACAGGTTTTTTTTTTAATCAGAAAGAAACATATTGTTATTTATGATAGGTCCCATAGTAGCTGGAGGTTGACGGTCGAATTCTGTTACATATTTACACAGTGTGTTTCCTGCGAAGTAAAATAAATAATGAATGTTTTAATAGGATGATGATGATGAGAGAAGAGATTAATAGAATAAATCTAATGGTGAATTTTATCAATGAATAAATGTGAATATTGTGCACTCATTGAAACTTAGCACTTAGCTAGTATTGCATAGCCATATTTATGTCTTTGTAAAATTTGTAACAAAATCCTGAACATTGCTGGAAAAGCACTTATAATAAGCACAAATAGTCCTTTGTATCTCTTCAGTTAGATCTACCGCCTCGTAAAACCTGGTATTATTAACAATGACCAGTGATTCGTAGCCACCATTCTCTATTTACATCATGTGGCCGAAATAGGAACGTATGCATTGTAGACATAAGTTCCGGTTTTAATGCCAAGTTTTTTTGTATCAGCAGCGAAAGTAACAAGTGCTTGAGATATTCTCTCTTCAGTCCCCCTAAAGTCTCGGATAGCTCCTGAACTGCTATCCGATCCATTTTTGATTAAAAAACTGTATTTGTTCAGGGTAATGATTAAATGAAATTATATTTATTCTATCATTGTCCGGATCCTGATACATAGAAACCAATAAAAATTATAACCGTACTTAACATATTGTAATATTCGATAAAAAATGCAAATGTACATAACGTAACGAGCGAACCGAGAGCCACCTATCGAAGCTCATGTGCCTTATAAATTAAACTAATCTGCTGGGTAATCGGTGCGGTATGTTGTGGTGTGAGCCTACTCTATATTATCAACAAAACATTCGGTAATTGTGGGAATAAGCCACCAGCTTCTGTGGCTCGTCGCGAAATGCCTGTTTAGTGGTAACGAGGGCCTGATGGTCGCCGCCCACGTGATTGTCCTCGCCGTATGTTCCCACGGCGGCGATCATCCACGATGACGCTGCAATTCACACAACATCTTCCCCGTGTTACAGACGGACGGGCGGGCGAGTCGCCGGCGTGTCGTCGCCGCGTCGCCGCCGCCTCGCCGCCTCGCCGCCTCGCATCCGAGCGACCGACCTCCATCATTATAACCTTGTTTCATCACTGGTTCAATGTAATTAGCGGTAAGTTAACGGTCGAGTCTACCGATCGTTTAGCATAGTTTTATTTTGACATTGATTTGTAGCAGTGATGAAACCGAATAATTTTGTATCAACATTATTATTAATTAAAAATCTGTTTAGCAACATAACAGCAGTTTGATTAGTCGACAAATTGCACCTCATCTCAGTACCGCCCTCTCCTCTTATGCATGGAATTAGGTGTCGTAGAGAAAATGCCTCAATCATGGATTGTTCCATCAACATTTTACATACTTACATGATTCTGCTGATCTGTAGTTGCTCAACCTCTGCAAAATCGAACCGTGCGAGTTCACATTTGTAATAGTTCAATATAAAAACTGGCCGATAGTTAGGTGACGTGTTCTGGTTCTGGTTCACTGAACGGTGACGAACAACTTAACAGTTCAAAATCCGAGTTTTTTAGTGCGTCGATGAAAAACTAAGCTTCGATCGTTTCATTAGTCGTAGCGTTGAATTAAATAATGTATACCACGTAACGTGACGTGTGAGAATTATAAAAATTGGTATCTCTAGTTTCGACGTTTCACTGTTGTTATTGAAAACACAGTAGCGTAAAATTGCTACATTATATATGAGGTAGTTTATGAAGATATTCTAATCAAAGCCCGCCGTGAATTTATTACCTACCTCTGTTTACTTTTATTGCTAACGTTAAAATATATTTAAATTGAAATATATATTTTGTATTCAAAACATGTAAATATAATAATAAATAATTTTTTATTTAATTTTCGTGAGTATTAGTGAAAGTTTTGACATAACTAATATTAACAACCGTAACGAAGTATATAGTGAAATATTCCTCATGAGTTGCCTCGTCAATTGGCAAACCAAAAGTCAAACGATAGTATTTGATTTATTCCATTCAAACATATAATTTTAAACTAAGTATGATAATGAATAGTTGAAACCATTAAATTTATTATTTTACACCTAACGAAAAAAAACAATGACAATCAACACCTTAGTCTTATGTGAATACGGAACCTGTAAAGGGTCTGAAACGTCAATAACGGTAAATACAAACGCGATGAAACCGTTTAAAATTTGTTTCATTTATGGATAGTGTGCGTGATAATATAAGCAACCAATATTAAATTAAATAAGTACGCCAGGCGTTGACAATGAATGAACACAAACATTGGTTAGAGTATATTCATTGGCGATAAACAAAAAGAAAATGGATCTAAGTACTTAAATATTTTTTTCTTAAAACGACTTTATTATTCAAGAAACTGCTATTGGAGTCGGGTAGTTTTCGCGGGAAAACACCTAGTTTGATAGATATTGGTTCACAATTCACGAAGAAATCGGTAAACATACCTACTTACATAACAATAGACATACCCGTCAAGTTTAACATAGAAAATCCTCCCTTCTGGTTTTGAATGAATTTAAAATACTCTATTTTTTGGTTTGTAAACGTCGTAAAATTAGCATGTATTGAGTGGTGTAGAATGTTTCTGTACATAATGATTGAAATATTAATAAATAAATTTCCATTTCTATGTAATTCAATATTTGTAATGCAGGAGACTGATATTCTTAGGCAAAAGTCGAGCGGCAGGTAGATCAAATATCATTTTTACCCAACTACGGCGAAGCGGAAAGGAGTGTTATAATCTTATTATTAATGTCGTGTAGGGTGGTTTAGTGTTCCAATAATCTTGCTCGGCATCGGTCGGTCGCCGCTCAGAAATATAAATTCAGTGTTTCAAAATTTAAAACATTATTTTATTTTATTGAAAATTTATCAGGTATCCCAGACAACTTTTATCTTAATATCGATTACATCTCGATGGTTCAATCTTATAGTTAATTAATAGTGGATATCGTCGACTTATATCGGTCGTCGCCCTCGTCCCGGGGCTGAATCACGCCGCTTTATTAATTAAGAACGCTCAGGGAATTTAACTACAATTATCGTATCAGCGCGAGTCAATACAAGACCGCCTCTATCGGTGGTTGGCACGGTCGCAGCCAACGCTGTTTATTGACACAACGAATACTAATCACTTACCGTTTGCACTTATGTTGCAATATTGAAATATCATAATTATTTTGAAGCGGAATTTATCCGTCACATTTTAATGGAGGTCCATCCGTAATGTATCCAGTGAAGCGTTAAAGTGTTACGAGTATAAAATGATTGAATATTGTCCTAATTATAAACGCGAGCAGTGCGGATGTCTGTCCGTTTTCATACCTGATTGAAGACCGCCGTGGTCGAGTGGCTCGCACGCCAGTTTCAAGATGTAACTATAACTTAGATCCTTGTTCGATTCCCGGTCGGGTAAACGTAAAACATTAAGATTTTTCCCGTAAGATAAATATCAATATGGCACTGTAAATGCAAAATTCATCAAAATATAATAATCGAGTCTTTCGGGTCGCGTATCCGAAAATAGAAAGTTAAGTAAAAACACTAAAAAATTCAAAATGATTGAAAATTAACCCGCAAGTACTAATAACAAGAGCATTAAATAAATATTTATTTATGGCAGCCTGAAAACAAAAAACCTGATTTTTTTGCGTTTTTATACATATTATATATATATATATATATATATATATATAATATATATATATATATATATATATATATATATATATAGTATTCTACTAGTAGTAGTACGAGGGTCAAACTGAAAGTTCTTAGAACTGGCCACTTATAAACAATATAATAAAAAAATAATTCTAAAATTTGAAAATATAACTCTTTGCCAATATTACTGAGTATATATTTCATTCATTTGTCATTTGTTTTACGATTTGGCGGCAAATTGAAAATTGTCTGTGTCACGTCATCATGAATTTAACACGAGAAAATTTTCGTGCAATGATTTTTTATGACTTTCGATGTCATTTAAGTCAACAAGAAAGTTATGATAGACTACGATTGGCCTTTCACGATGAAGCCCCATCTCGTGCGACTGTTTACAACTGGTTTAATGAGTTTAAACGTGGTCGCACTAATCTCACTGATGATTTACGTGAGGGACGGCCTTCTACGGCGACGACTGAAGATAACATCTGTGTTGTGCGGCGTATGATAGAGACTGACAAAAGAGTGACCTATCAACAGATTCGGACAAGCTTAGGCATCGGTATGAGTCAAGTGCACAAAATCCATTTAGCGGTCAGGAAGCTTTGCGCCCGGTGGATACCTCATAATTTGACTGAGGCTCAAAAACTCCATCGTGTGGATTGGTGTCGTAAAATGATTGAAAGATTTAACGGAGGTGACTCAAATGCTGTGTTCGACATACTAACAGGTGACGAAAGCTGGATTTACTGTTATGATCCTAAAACCAAAAGACAATCTGCTCAGTGGGTGTTTCCTTTCGAGGAGTTGCCAACTAAAGTGAAGAGAGATCGAAGTGCGGGAAAAAAAATGGTGGCCTCGTTCTTTGGAAGGATAGGTCATTTTGCAACAATTGTGTTAGAGGATCAAAAAACAGTTTCTGCAGAATGGTACACTACCAATTGTTTGCCACTTGTCTTGGAAAAAGTTCGAGAGAAACGACCTCGCAGTAGGATCCTCCTTCACCACGACAACGCCTCGTCGCACACCGCCAAGCGAACGATCGACTATTTGGCGACATCAAACGTTGAATTACTGGGTCACCCGCCGTATAGCCCCGACCTCGCGCCTTGTGATTTTTATTTATTTCCAATAATTAAAGAAAAACTTAAAGGAAAGTGGTTTATGAATGCTGAAGAAGCGGTGGCTGCGTATCGCGATGCCATTGAAGAGACCCCTAAGGACGAGTGGGCAAAGTGCTTTTCGGGCTCATGTTATGGTGCTGTGCGTGTGTACAATACCTTATATTACCAACACAATTGCAATGAAGAATTGCAGTTAAAATTGATTGATGACCTTTTAAATATTTAAAAAAAAGGAGGTGTTCAGTTTATATCCTTAACCGATTTCAAAAAAAGAGGTGCACAATTTGGCCTGTACGTTTTCAAACAACCTTAAAAGAAATGAGGCTATCAATTTGACCCGTGTGTATGTAATTATGTTGGAATATGGCGCAATATTCATATAATTATGTTTGTCTGTCCGCGCTTCTAAACACGTGTGCTACATTTTGTAGGTGTATATTAATGTATGTGTGTGCATATTTTTGATGAACTATTTTTCAACTTAGGGAACAACATAAGAGAAAAGTTACTGAATGACATAAACGAACTGGAACCAGAATAGTAGCTTAGGTTAGTTTAGAACTGCGACCCCAATAAAAACTAATTGCTTCAAGAACACTGGATTAGGTAAGGCTAGAACTGTTACCATCACAGAAAATATTTATTCGGTAAATATAAGTATGTTTAAATACAGACGAAGGTCTACATTTATTATAAGTTAGAAATGAGTAATTCGGTAGCCAAGAAAAAGATTTTTATCTCGTTTTTCTGATCAGCCAAAAGTGCTCTTGAGAAAAAATATAACGATTCAAAGCTACTATTAATAAGTACCTATATATGATTACAGATAATTTTGTCTTCAACTTAGAATTTAATATACGTAAGTATGCTTTTAAAATGATGTACCGTTTTTTTAATTGTATTACTACTATTTTAAATAGCGGTATATTGCTAACCAAAGTCTTCAAACAACGTGTAATCTCATAATAAGGTAAAAAACGTCTGAAACATGTTGAAAATCGGTAAATAGTGTAGTAACATTTATGTAAGCGATTGATAACACCCAGGTACAGGTTGCATTCTACAATTCCTTGATATTGATAATGGCTCGGTCGGTATCAGTTAGTTAAATTGAAATTAATAATCTCCCTTTCAGTCAGATTTTCCATAAAGATAAGGAGAATGGGTGGATAGATAAAAACCGATACAAAAGAGCTGGTTGAATTGTTATCTTTGATGGATTTGGTAACATCTAATTAATTTAATGATTAAACTCAAAGGCTTACAGTAAATTTATTTTGATAAAATTTTATTATTGACTTAATTTGCCTACATGATTCTTATTTTTTTTGTATTATCATTATTATTTACTTGACATTTGCTAATATCACAATTTTTCTATTTCATGTTTTTCGTATGTAATGAAATTTAGGTCATTAGATCTATCTTCTCTTCTTCATATTCAATTTCTTAATATGTCTTAATTTAAAAGATTATTCTGCTGATATTATATATTATGAAAAGTATTTGTTTGTAGATATGTTTCCTGGTTATAGAAAAATATTAGATATGTATTTTTTTTCAACTTAACAAAAATGGCTTAGATAATATGTATTAGAGATAAAATATGTAGAAAATGTACAAAGGCGTGACGTGTGTCAACTCAATGTATTATAATTGATTGTAACGCAAAAATATAAAAAATGTCTTTAATTTGAATTCTTTAACTTACCTTTCGGATAGACACAAATAATAATAATAGTCATCTATTACTCTATTACAATGACTTTTGACGAATAAACTAAAGTTATGTATAATGATACGACATGTGTTTTTTTTGTTTAAAATGTGTTTTAGGATTTAAATCACTCTTCGCCTCTGTCATTGCCTATCTTGACTTGTACCTTACGGATTTCAATTCAGTGTGATCTTATGGTTGCATAGTAAATAGAAGATTGTAAGAAATATAAACTATGGAATTATACTTTCACACCAATGAATTCTCTATCATTCATTTAGTGTAGGCTGTTGCGTCCACTTGTGAATGTCATAATACTTTGTCATCGGTTTGTAAATATACGGCGACAAACTTTGTATTGAGAAAATCCGTCAAGTCCACGAGAGTGCAGAACCAGGCCCTAAACTCTTCAAATTATTAGATATATTTTGATAGAAATATTGTTTTGTCGTCTCTCCTGCTCTGGTTGATGCGTTATAAAGTTAACGATATACCGATAATTTGTTTTAAGAATACAATCCCTGACATCTTAATTATTATTCGTATTATAAAATGTCAATTAATTTGACATTTGTATAGTTACAGATATCAGAAAAAATATAATACGTGTAAAAGTTCGGTAATGTGTTCACCCTGTAAAGTTTCACTCCTTGAATAATATGTAATTATTGCTTATCTAGAATTATGTGACATTTCCGAGTGATGCTAATTGATTTGTCAACGTAGTACTCAGTTTCACCCCATCCCTCGGACGTGTAGGCATTTTGCGTCGTCCACGCATGTGATATAAAGTACCGGTTTATAAATTACAATTTAAAATATACGAAACATGTCAACATGGTTTTAAAATCACGTCTACACAAAAAGCCATTTAAATATAAATTCATCCAATAGTGAGTTTTGTTTTCTAGTTTTCAACAAAATTGTCAACATGTGAAATTAGGCTGGAATATCCTAATTTTATTTAAGAGTTGAAAGTATGTTATAAACGACTTGCTTTTATAGTAATACCGCTGGGCGGTTAAAAACTTGATGTCAACATAACGAAAGTTCTGGAGAGTTCTGGAGTCGGTACAAAAGTCAAAAGTACAATATTGTAAAGAATGTTTTGGGTTATGATAACCAGAAAAGGTCTAAAATCTTATTCCTAATAGTACCCAACGTTCTGTTTTTAATCGTAAATATAAACTACCGAGTTTATTATTATGAATATCGTATGATGATTTTGTTTTATTTAAATAGTGATGTGTCAATTCGCGGCATTTGTACGATTGGCGACACAGTTTGATAGCGACGCGATGCTTTCAAGTTATTTGCTTACGATAACTTTCTCGATAGGTACCTGTGTGTATCGGCGACTTATCGTAGAGCAAACAGCGCGTATCTAGACGCGCGGCCGCAAACAAAACGCTTTCAGCTCAGTTCACTTACTAGATCGCGACTCGATAGTTAAACTACGGGAAATCTTAATACGTCATTATACATCTTCAGATTTAATTGTAATATTATAATTTTATAAACATTTAAAATTTAGCCAATTGGCAGTGTATTCTTTTCTCTGTTAGAAAATAAAAAGAGTAATCTATTAGATTAATCTTTAAGTAAACAGTTGAGTGAATCATTTAGCGTCGAATTGTCAATATAGCGAATTGTAAAGTGTTGCGCCCGCGCATGCGTCGAACGCGTCGTGTTTCGTAGTCAGCGCCCGCGGTCACCCCCCGTGTCGTCACTACACTGTTCGAAAATTCTGATGAACTTTAGCGATAATTCGCGACGAGTGTGTGTTTTTTTAATTGGACACATCAACCGCAGACCTGGAGGCTGTCATGGATCTTAGTCAGGTCAGGACTTTTTTCGTTTTTACTATGAATAATTCGGAGAATTTCAGTAGAGAGGACTTATTGGTTTTATTTCATTTATATAAAATGTTTTAAGCGAAATTTATCATCATGATTTTTATCACATCAAAAATGGCCATTAACAATGAATACCTATAGTCAAATCGGGGGTTTCCGGTGACTCACACTATAATAATTGATTATTCATGTCATAACTAATGATAAGTCTAATTTTATTCCTAACGACTGAATCACTACGAAGGTGCAGTTGTAATATCAACTGTTGGTGCGTCACAAATTTGAATAGCATACCTAAATAAAAACGGTGAAAAGTCGCCAATTAATAAGTATTATTTACCTAGTTATTTAAGCCATTTTATTTTAGCCCATAACATAGGATAAGTAAATTGCCTCGGTAATAGATTTATGTAAAAGGTGCACATAAAAATAGTACCTAATTTTAAATATTTTATAATAATTAATTCTTCACACTGACGTGATTAATAGATCTGTGAAAGTTACGACTATTACAGACTACTCTGTTTGGTTAAAAAAGCTCGCAGTTATCCTAGATTTTCCAAAAAACATCAAAAACGTTTTCATCTGAATGATTTATTCAGGTCCATACTCGAAGGGCAAGCTCTCATCAATTTAGGTTTCGCAATATATTTATCAATTGTATGTAAGTCCAAGAAAGGACCCTTAAAAATTTCATGAGCTTCGTTTCAGTAGTTACGGTAAAGCCATATTATGCTCTAATATTCGTTTTGGTACAAACAAATTGTTATCTATTTTGTTTACACGTAAAGTTAAATACTTATTACGTATAATTCTAAAAACTAACAATAAAACCAGAAAGACACACGACAAAAAATAAAAGAAGTGGCTTTTGAATTCGGATAGAATATAACTTATTTATTTATAGGCAATGTTCGATTTCATGTTATAACTTACTTAGTCTGCAAAAGTTTTTTGGGTTATTTTGAATAGGCAACATACTTACCATAATCAGTCATCATTGAATGATGTACTAATTGTAAGTTATTTATAGAAGTAGTTTTTATGATTTAAGCATTCTTAAATTAAAAGGAGGTACACTCTTCAGTATCTTATTTGATATGTAATATAATCAGGTAGTAATACCTGATGGGTTGAAACAAAGCCTTCCTCATTTTGTTTAATAATATTAATATTGAAATGTGTTTATGTCGATACACACTAATTATTTTATAGGTATTTAATATAAAACGAATGCGGTGCTTGAAACATATTATGTATGTACCTCTACTGAAGGTAAAAAATAAAATAAGGAGTTGCCATTTCAAAAGAAATATTGGCGCTTCATTAGATATAAGTTTAATATATTAAAATAATATATTAGATAACCTTACATTACGTTGGTCAGATTCCAAGATGAGTAGTTAAAACCCTTATTAATGGAATATCTGAGACAACACCCAAACTCGAAACTCGAAAAAAATCAGGTCAACCTAGATAATGGATATCTAGATTAACCCAGGACCTCCGAGATGGTAACACATTGAAATCGGCGTGCGAACCACTCGGCTACTGAGATAGCGTGTATATTTATTACGCTTAGAAATAAAAATTGCTTAGGCAGAATTTGTCGCCGATTTTACTCTAGTAAGGACCTAGTAAAGAAATATAAAGAGTGTTTCTCACAGGCAATTGGTAACCTGTGACAATGGTTTGATAATCACCGGCCCGGCGTTCGAATCCAGACTTTGATATCATACTTTTAAAGACAACAAGTAATGATGGTCAGCATAAGACCTCAATGTCGTGATCCTTTTGGTGTTGGTCGATGGGGTTAATGTTATAAATTATTTAATAAAAGATAATATTCATATTGTTTTATAATGATATTAGTTCCTCTTATGTAAAGTAATATTATGAAACCCTCGTCTGAATAATCAAACTAATTGTATATTGGCAAATAAAAATACTACCTCGAGAACCTTGCACAGCCTTGGGTTAATCACATTTAAGTGAAATTCAAGCGTAACGTAAAATGGTGAAAGACTGCACAAATAAATTTGTCACTAAACCTTAAGATTATCTTATAGCATTACATCATGCACGAAAGTATCGTGGTAAAAATTGCAACTTTACGAGATGCGTACATAAGTCTCGAGTAAAAGTTTAAGCTGGTTAGGGTACAAAAATATATAACAACATGATTTTCTGTAAATAATTATCCTGAAGAACGTTGCCAAAGGGTTTCCTGCTTGAAGGGTGGCCATCCCTAGCGAAACACTCGCGCTCAAATGTAAATCTTCATATTCTTGTGGACTGTAGGCGCACTTGTCTATGGGCTGGTTACTTCCTCGTCAGGTGTAAGCAGCACTTGCTATCGGGAGGTGTAGTGGTCTGGTGTGGCGCCCGCCGGGCACAGGTGGGCGCGCCTCTGTCCCAGATATGTATGTTATCGATCACAAGTATAGATAATGACTTAATGCCAGAATATTGATTCGCTATTTCGCGACGTTCAATTCCTCGAAAGTGAAAATGTTTGCTCTGATAGCGACTACGATATTATTATTCAGCGTTCAGATTAATATTTGGGTCAATTTGTTGGCTACAGGTGTGGTGCACGAATAATCTGTAAACATAAATGTGTCACTAAATTTTCCGATGAAGTTATCACATAGTGTATTAAAAATCTTTCAATAAGATCGACAGTCTCCTGTGTCTGTGACGGGATTGTGTAACCATTTACGCGGTTACGCTGTTGAATGACTCAACATTGTATTGTTTAATATTTGATTTGTACCAGAACTCTATTGTTACTGTAAGATTGTAATATTCCGAGTGAGACATTTCATTGCATTAAAAATTAACACAAAACTTGCTAAATTGACCTGATATGTAACTTTCTTGTATGTCTATAGATTTGATATCGGTCGTGATAAAAAGTATATATTGTTTCATCTATTAAAAATATTAATTACCTTAGTGCAACCTGTAGCTTTCTAAGTGAGCGCTTCCAACTGGAGACCTAACTGACAGATTGACGAATTTCTCAAGCATTTACTTGTTGTTTACGCTACTAGTGAACGTATTCTCATAAATGTTTTTATAAAAAAATTACTCTATTTCGTTAGGACATCAGTAGCTTATCTGGAGGTGAGGGCCTCCTCTGAGTACAACCTGGAATCCTAAAAGTATTTTCCGAACTTAATTGTCTCCCGGCCCATGTATTCCCTCCTTCCTATGACATAGGGTCCTTCAAGCGGGGCGTGAAGAAGCACCTTGCAGGTCGGCAAGGTGAGGGTGGCTAGTGCAGTACCTACGTACTGTTTTCACTAGCTGTCCTCGCATTTGGACTACGCCTCCGCTTACCATCAGGTGGAGCGCAGTCATTTGCCCTCCATTTCATATAAAAAAATATATATATTAATATAGCATTGTGAATATATTGCTCAATTAATAACTATAGTACTTTAACTTTGATACTGTTTCATCTCAGTCTTTACATTCATATTACATTCCATAAAGATCAATAAAGATAAACTACTCATTATGTTTTTACTTGTTTTTGAGATTCACATCTACAATGCACATGTTATATTGTATCAGCGCACTATTTTAAAATATAAGAAAATTATGTTTTGCCATTCGACAATTTATCTACAAACATGAAATTTAAAATTTGGTCGATGTGCTGGA
The DNA here is from genome assembly GCA_918026875.4 of Diatraea saccharalis. Lineage (NCBI taxonomy): Eukaryota > Metazoa > Arthropoda > Insecta > Lepidoptera > Crambidae > Diatraea > Diatraea saccharalis. The sequence continues at coordinate 19,298,568 of OU893345.1, forward strand.
TAATAAAATGAGTGCTATTTTTGATTGAATTAATTATGAATTGGAATATTGGCCGTTGCATCTCGATTTATGTATAATTGTATATTTTTTGTCCGGAACGATATTAATATGTATATGTATACCAAGCACATAGTGATGTACACGAACTTAACACTCTATATAAAAACAAGCTAGTTAGGCCTTCTTACAGATTACAGAAAGTATTAGGTTCATTCATGGGTCAAGGTATACAGTACTTTAACAAGATCCCCAGTGATGTATTAGATTTGCCAATAAATCATTATAAAAGTCATATTAAAAATTGTCTACAAAGTAAAGCAAAGTATTTATTATACCTTTAAAGAATATCTACATGATAAAAAGGCATGGTGTTAGATATTTTAACCTAATGTGATTAACATTGTACTTATGTACAATATTATGTGTCTTGCAGCCATTGATGGATATATTACAACTAGTTTATTTGATTCATTGCATAAGTTAAGTACCTAGAGTAGTCGCGCTCTCTAAAAAATCTCAGTGGTGGTGTCGTGTGCGTCGGGTCGTTACGTTCCCTAAAATATTGTTGAGCGAAGCTATACCTGGCTTATGCATCATGCTCGTGAATGGGCGCTGCCAGTGCGGATGACTCTGCTTTGGACTACTTATTTCGTCCATTTTCTTTTATTATGAATACTATATATTGATGTATGACTTAGCAACCGGCATGATTATCAGTAATTGAAAATATCTGTCTGTTATTTCTTATATTGTAATGGAATGTGACTTCATAGTCTAAATGACACTTTATAAGAAGAAAGACTTCTTTGTGTGAAATAAAACAATCTTTGTCAATAGTTTAATAGATTCCTATATAAAAAAAAAACAAAAAGTAAATTACAAAGTTTTATATCTTTATTAAGTTAAGGAACAGACAATTCATTAGTTTATTAACACGACAGATTCATTGCTATTGCCATCATTGCATCAAGTTTTAAATGTGTCTATAAAAACATTTTGTTTAGTGAATCTTGAATTGAATTCCACAATCAGTGATGTATCCTGTTTATCAATTAGTGCACCGATCATACTCGCGTCGCGGCCGAGAGCAAAAAATTCGCGACATGTCCCTCGCGGACCAACTCTTTGTTTGTAAATTGTTTATGTGCAGCCATCTCGGAAACTGATCGTGTTTAAGTCATCATTATGTATGAGGCACGTGTTGCACATACAAAAAATATATTATTGTGTATTTGCATGCGACGGGCGCAAGCTGGTGCGGTGCATGCGTTGCTTTCAATCATGATAAAACAATTAACGTGACCGCTAATCACAACCGCACATCTGACCATTACACCAGGCTCCTATCAGGGCTAATTGTTACACCGCCCTTCGTGGGGGCTTTTTATCGGCTCCGGAAATGAACATTTGCATATCTATAAGCTGTCGACGTCAGGTTATTTATACAGGCATTTTAATGTGATGTCATCGAGTTATTATTTTTTTCTGCTAGGGGCAAATAAATTGATCTGTTGAGCATTTAGTTAGTAGTAGAGTTTTTAGTTCTTTTGTTTGTGTGGATTCGACGAGGAACTACTACTATCCACTACGTTTGCTACTACCGTATCTGTTCAATGTTCCCGTGTCAGGTTCTGACAGGATTATAAAAAATTAGCTCTGATTAAAATTTTGTTAGTCGATGTTTTACTAACAGTGGATTCTAATCACTCCATTCTTTCACTTACGACAGACGACAGTGGGTAATGAATGCACAGAACTGGTACCTAGATGCGACAATCTCGATTCGTTATTTTAATAGCTAAGCCGAGACTGGTTATGCGCGGAGGTCGCAGGAGGGCGTGGGAGGGGCGGTGCGGGCGGGGCGGGGCGGGGCCTGCGCGGGGCGGCGCGTGCGCATCACACTGCCATTTGCCCGCTCTCATGTCCTAGACCAAGTGTTTATATCCTATTGGCTCCTCATCCGAGTTTACAATCAAACATATTCTATTGAACGACTATTGATAGGATAGTTCTATCGCATAGTTAATTACAGGTCGACCTGTTCCTTTGAATACGGCTATTAATTGCAATCGCCGGTCACAATGTTTGCGGAGGAAAAAATTCAATAATCTGATTTTATGCATGAAGCTGTTTCGCCATTATTTCGCGATAAGATAACTTTTCTAACATAACAACATTACAATCTAGATAACACAAACATATTATTTGTCTTAAAGAAAAATGCTAAACATGGACCAGTCCTTTGTGCACGGATCTTTGGGGGAGGCCTATGCCTTATCTAGGCAAGTTTCTTTAAGAGCCATAAGTACAATCTCGACTGCAAAAGTGTTCAAATGACCTGACTAGAATAAGTATGCTCTTGGTCAAAAAAATCTTATAGCCGTTGAAACATTAAAAATGAAAGTAGGTACATATTTTGTCGATTCCTACCTTGAACTTGTTTTGAATATTAAACACAAAATATTCTTTATTAAAATTCAATAACTATAAATTTAAAACGTACATCTTTTATTACCCATCACCTGCTCAACTGTGCTATTCTGTTAAAACAGCCTCGTACCCAACTTGGAGCACGGCGCAATGGCAGCACACACGTTTAATTACATTACCTTTTGAAATAGGCATTATTTGATTGATTGAATTTCTATGTTATGCCAGCGCCGTACCTATGTGACGTCGAGTTCGGGGCTATTTTCATAACAGAATAGCACTGCAGGAGATTTTCTTGGCCGATAAGAGGGTGTAAGAAAATTAGAAGCTCTTAACAGTAGGAACATGAACAAGACTTGAAATACATAACGTGACCATTCCCTTCAGATCAGTGGGATATATTTAAAATAAGAAAATTTAAATTAATGAAATCTTATACTTGCTTTTCGATATACTTATAAGGTTTCAAATAACCCCAAAAGTAAATGGAAGACGTAAGAATTTCGCAAAGATAGCTGGTCCTCATTCCGCAGGCAAACAACAGTGTAAGTACAACAAAATTGTCTCACCACTCTCGAAAGCGAAATATTTTCCCGAAGTTAGCTTCGGTGACACCGGGACAGACAACCAAAAAACGGGACGTCCGGTCACGTAACGTACACTCGAATAGACCCATCTTCGACCTTTCAAATGAATGCTAAACTAATAACCTCGAAATTCGAAAACTTTAAAACTTTTTTATATATGTAGATATAACAATGTTTCCTATTAGCTATCGGCATTTAGAATTCTTTTTTTTAGTGGTTCCACGTAAGAAGTTGTCTCTTATAAAAGGGCTAACAGCTCCGTGATTAATTTAAATTAAGCCGACGACAGCATAGTATAGGGGTTTATCCGAACTGTGGCTATTAATTAGTACTGTCCAGTTAACGACTTTCAATTGCATTTGTTTAAGTTGCGATAGATTGTGTAACCATATGGTATGCGTCCTCGATCAGATCAGATATACCGCGCCGCGTGGGCACTGTTTATTGGTAAATTATCATCTCAATTGAGGCAAATTCACCCCCCGGCTAGTAGTGTGTGCGTGCGTGTGTGTACCTGATGACATCGACGGACATTATGGCTTTTTAATTCTATTAAGTATCCTCTTGATTTATATCGCCCCTATATCAGTTTGTTTACCGGTATTTGTGTAGATCCTACAAGTGATTAATTGAATGACTATAATATATTGTCTTAATTTATAGAGTCTCAAATGGTTAATGTTTTCGTAATCATTACCTACTTACCCAACGAATGACTCTGTGTTGTGTATGGAAGAGTTAGACAATCCAAAAAGCAAGTATACTTTATCTTTGATATATTTCTTAAAGAATAACAATTCAATATTCTAAGGTGCTCAAGATGGAATGCGAACCCGTGGCCTTTCGTCACGAGGAGCTCGATGGCGCAGTCGGCCTGCGATGCATTTGCAGTCGTTAATGGGTCATCCTCCTCATGGACAATCCTCCTTAACCATCAATAAGGAGGACCCGAGCCCCACAGCGGCGACGTCAAAGGGTTGATGGCGATAATGATGAATACCTTAATAAAAACACTGACAAATCTAGTTAATTTTAAGGATGTTTCTTAGAAGTAGCACAGACAATATACAATCAACCATACGCAGTGTATACTCGTAGATCTATACACTGTAATAATAATGTACAAGTAGCCTGTATGGAAATGTACTTCCAATACGATACGAAAAAATTATATAATGTGTACCGTGTACCATGTATGTTACGGATTTTGACAGTTCAATTTATTGTTATCATGATAGATGAATTTGATTCATAAAAGTATATGACTTCATTTGATAGGATAACGATGCAAATTAGTTTACGACCCTCCATTAATCATGAAATTGTATTCGATAATTCAACATTAATCGGATTATCTGATTCTGATCCAGATCAAATATTCTCAACTTTCGATCACAATTTGTTTATATGGATATCGTTGATTAAAATTAACATTTACTTAATTAATATCCTCAAGAATTATTATTAACCTAACGTTGATTACAAATGTTTAAGTATTGTTTAATACCAAACATAAATAACCAAATAGGTTTATTATTAATATAGAACCTAATTACGATGTTCTATTGTTATAAGATTTTTTATATTCTCTTGTAATTGTCACCTTCCGATAGTATGGTGTGCATCAAATAAATGATCTATAATTCATTTAAATATTTGTTTTACTCTGTCTATAACAAGTATATTTATTGCAAAAGCCTTGGATTTCATACGAAAAGACACCAACTAAATAGGTATAATTTAAACATTTTCCATGAATGTAAACAAAACAACATTATCTAAAATATCCATCGATCGATACCAATCGATTAAAAAGATAAATACTTAATTGACTAAATTTGCATAATCATGTTGAAATTTCCAAATATATTTTATCTAATTCACGTTAATCATAGATTATAATGTAATTCATCAGAGTTTATTTCCATGAAATTTAATACATTTGCTTATCAATAATTCTTTTGATATTGTAATTTGTGTATTAAAATAAGATATTATTATGTATGAGTAATCAGCTACGAATAATTTGAGGACAGGAAATCACTTATAAACCTAATATACACCTACACTGAAAAAATAAATGATTTGTCGTAATTACCTTCCAAGAACTAAGGAAGCTTTAAGGCTGGTGATGCAGCAACCGCACCGCATCGAAGAAGAAAAAGTTTTTTTCATATATATTCTAAAAAAAAGATCTACGGTGCATTTAAAGCAACTTTCACAAATTGTCGGCTGTTGGATGGATGATTAAAATTATTATTTTGAGGTGCTTCGTGCTTCAAAATTATTGACCTGGCTACTGGCTGTATTTACAGTTGGAGGTGTGATGGCTCGTTCTTCTTGTTCCTCTTCATAGTCAACAGTCATACAAATTTTAAAATAAAACTTGTGTATCATAATAATAATAATAACTCTTTCTTTGCTAAAAATAGGGTAATTACAATACTTAATACGTAATTACAATGAAGTAACATCCTTAGTACTCGCAATACTTGTGTTTAGTGTCCGACCGAATGTCCGGTTTCGGTTTCGGTGGAACCTACCGAAACTATGATCGAAATCGAAACTGCATTCTCGTGCCGTGATTGGTCATATTTGGCGCAGAAATTTCCATCAGCGAAAAAAATTCCGCGGCGATGAGTGGAACTAAAATGACAGATCGATTATATTGTCGTTTGCACGTGTTGTACATACATACATACATGTATTTTGATTTGCTAGTTATGTGTATTTTACTATTGAATTTGGTATTTTAATAAGTTGCATTCTTTTTTGGATTCCATCTAACTGGTCAAATAAACACCTCTTATATTTAGTACTTTAAAAGCACAATTATTTGTTCCTTAATGAGGGGATTGAGAGGTTATTAAGTATGCTGATTATCAAGATGAAAATGTCTAAGACTGGATAGCTTTGTGATTTAATGATAAGAAAATACAGACTGACTGATTATAAAAATGTTTTCTTTATTTTTCCCTCAAAATATAATCTTTGTAAGAAAATTTCGGTTTCGGCCGAAACGATTTCACCGTTGCCCGAAATTCGGTTTCAGTGAATAGAATAGAAAATTCTTTATTGTTAACATTACACAAAGTTACATTAACAAATTTAAAACATTTTACAATACAATGTAACAATTGGCGGCCTTATCGCTTAAAGCGATTTCTTCCAGGCAACCATGGGATGGAAAGAGAGATAACAATTTATGAAGACGGGGGTGTGTAAATATTATCAATAACATTAAAAAGAAAAAATGTTCAAAAATATGTAGTGAATACATTCATAATACAAATATATCCGATAAATACGTAATATACATACACACATACATACAACTACATAGATAAACTTACATAAATATATATAATATATATATATATACACATATATATTATCAATACCAGGAATAGTTATACTCGGCAGTAGCAGGATATTTCATTGTGAAAGGTAGAATTCCTTTACACTATTTTTAAAAATTTGCAAAGATTTCGCTTGCCTTATCGAAACTGGAAGGGAATTCCAGAGACGAGCAGCTTGTACAGTGAAAGAAGAATCGTAAAAAGAAGTACAGTGAGATGGAATCTCAAGACTCAGGCTCTCGGATGATCGCAATGTGTAAGAATTTGTGCAGTGCAGGAAACTGAAACGTTCTTTGAGATAATGAGGGTAAGTGGGATTGAACAAAATATTGTAGAGAAGAGATAATAATCGAGAATTCCGGCGAAGTCGTATAGGAAGCCACTTGAGTTCACTGCGATAGTTGGAAACATGGTCATATTTGCGCAAACCAAATATGAATCTGATACAGAAGTTTTGAAGACGCTCAAGTTTATTTAGCTGGTCCTCCGAAAGATCAAGGTAGCAAGCGTCAGCGTAATCGAGAACAGGAAGCAGCAGAGATTGCGCTAACGCAACCTTAGTGGTAGTGGGCAAGAAGTTACGCAGTCTCCTCAGTAAAGCGGCAGAAGCATATAACTTGCGACTGATAGATTGAAGCTGTGGACCCCAACCCAGATGGCCATCCATTACCACCCCCAAATTTTTTACTGTTTGACTAAAAGGAATGTCAACCCCCTCAAAAACAACTTTCGGAAGTATCTGCGTATCAACTCTGGAAAGTAATCTAGAGCTACCTACTATCATGGTTTGGGTTTTAACAGGATTGACGCTAAGACCAAAAGCTCTACTCCATTCTGCAATGAGTTGGAGGTTAAAGTTAGTGTTTGCTATTGCCTCATTTAATCTAGACAGCGGTGCTTCGCAGTAAATTTGGAGATCGTCTGCATAAAGGTGATAGGAACACGAAAGATTATGAGAAATAGAATTAATAAAAATTGCGAACAAGAAAGGAGATAATACGCCGCCTTGGGGTACGCCAGCTTTCGTGTCACACCATGAAGAGAAATTCTCATTAAGGCGGACCCGCTGCCTGCGCCCATACAGATAACTGTGAAACCAATCAATTACCGTTGGAGATATGTTAAGTAAGCGCAGCAAGGCAAGAAGTACATCGAAATCGACCGTATTAAATGCGTTGCTGAAATCCAATAATGTTAGTATTGTCAGATGGCCATTTTCCATCGCAAGACGAATATCGTCAGTAACTTTCACGAGAGTAGTTGTTGTGCTATGACCAGATCGGAAACCGGATTGGAGAGGATTCATTAGGTTATGCCGAGCAATATATATACTGAATTGTTGATGAACAAGACGCTCCAAGACTTTAGATAGGAAAGGAAGAATAGATACAGGACGGAGTTCGTTAAGAAATTTGGGATTACTAATTTTGGGTAAAGGGATAATTTGAGCTTCCTTCCAAGATGAAGGGAATGTGGAATTAGAAATGGAACTGTTGAAGAGAAAAGTGAGGACAGGTAGGATGATGTCAAGGATTGGAATCAACATATTGCGACTGATGCCGTCACTACCAACTGCATTAGAGGTGATTGACAGCACACACTTCTTAACATCACAATCCGCTAATTGATCAAGAAAAAATTGAGAGTGATCTAGGGTTGGTAAAAGAGAAAGACGGTTTAAAGTATAACTTTTGTCGATGTCCTTAATAACAGACGAAGAGGAAAAATAGACATTAAGAGAGTCAATATTAAAGCTGCTAGGGATGGAACACTCTTTTGATTTACCAATCCCAAGTGACCTGAGAAATTTCCAAACTTTTGCTGGATCTTCGTTCTCAACTGATTTATGGATATGGCGACGTAATGCATCCCTACACACCAAATTGCAGCGATTTCGAGCTTTACTGTAGACCTCTTTATTATAAGCACTTGGACGTAATTTATATCTAGTTTTAGCTACCACCTTTTTATGCATTAGTGATTTAATGTCTTCAGTAAGCCACGGTGCAGGCAAGTGTTTTAATTTGATAGGTCGGCAAGGTGCATGCTTGTCATACAACTGAATGATCAGTGAGTTAAAAGCTTCAACTTGTTTATCTACGGTTTGAGCGTCCAATACTGGAGACCAATCAATACTTCGAGCGTCGTCAAGAAGTTGTTCGCGATTTATACCACTAAAGTTGCGCTGAATAATGACTTTGGGTTTAATTTTAGGAGGACGAATTTTATATGATACATAAATAAGGTCATGATAAGAAAATGCATCGGCCGAACATTGACCATGCTTTGCAACATGCTGTGGAGATGAAACTATAGATAAGTCAAGAAGAGAAGGCGTAGAGTTAGGAAAATGATGAGTAGCACTAAGTGGAAGTATGTGCATGTTGCTTGAGTTGATAACTCTATGAAGAGAAGAAGTGCGGTGGTCATTTTTTAGGAGGCAGGTATTGAAATCTCCCATAATAATGGAGTGAGTAAAAGAAGGAACAAAATGATCCAGTAATCTCTCAAAGGTATCAAAATAGTTAACACGCAGCGAAGGGCTATAATAAACTCCGAGAAGAATTTTAGTATGTGATAGAATAACTTCCACCAGTAGATGCTCGCCCGCATCGGGTAACGGTGGCTGAGGAGAGGTGCTAATGATATTGACAGGAATATTATTTCTTAAATAAATAGCCACTCCACCACCAACAGAACCAATGCGGTCATTTCGTATGAGACGAAATCCGGGTAAGGCGTAAGAGGAAGAAGATAAACATGGTTTCAACCAGGACTCGGAGATTAGTACAGCATGAATATTCTTATGGTGAAACGACGCCAGCAAGTCAGGGAAATGAGCCGGAATACTTTGCGCGTTGATGTGAATTACATTGAAATTATTTGGAACATCAGAAAACCGAGCCTCAAGTGTGTCAGAAAGTGAAGGCAAACTAGAAAAACTATCATTATTGCTACTACTGTCGTCAGCAGATGACAATGACAGGTATGGGTCTACGTCACTGCCAGATGAATTTGACATAATAATAAATATTATATATATATAATAATAATAAAATAATAATAAAAAAACAAAACACACACAATTACGATATCAATATCACTATCTCCACCCGCCGGTTGCAGTGTTAAGAACAATGATTATTTAATAGCAAGGTTGCGACAGCAATACAGAAAATAAAGTTAAATAACAGGTCTGATACTTGGCCAAACAAAGTAAAAAACAAAGATATTACATTAAAATGAGGAAAAAAAAAGAAAAAAAAAAGCAGTCGATAACAAGACAAGACACAAATAAATATTACTTTAAAATAGGCTGTATAGCAAAAATCCCAACGCTTAAACAAACAAATCACATATTCTGACCTGTCAATGTCATTTAACTTGTAAACAGTCATTTTCAACAGTGAAATTTGTCACAAAAATATAATTAAACAAAAAGAACTTTATCGTAAACGAAGTGAGTGTATAGTAAAATTAAAAATTTGTGACTGCTCGAAAAAGTTACGCAAATGAACTTACATGGTACAAAGACCTGTGATAAATAAATAAAACAGACTTCACTTCTTGCTCGCGACACCAGCACGCCTACTTTTCGTCGTGATCACAGGTTTCAACGGGAGGGGAACCGTGGCTTCCTTAGCAGTTTCCGGTGTTAATTCCACTGTTACAGTAAGCTTCTTCAACTCCTCCATGGAACTGATGCGCGTGCGCTTCCCGTCGGTACCAATTACCATGACAAGCCCTTGCTGCGTAAAGCATTTATGAACACCAAATGCGTCACGGGCTGCCATAAAAACGTCGTGCCTCGCCTTCGTAAGGAACTCAGATATAGTAATCCCCGACTTTTTGAGCGCCGTCTTAGCGAACCAGATCTTATCCCGCAATCTGATGTCGTGTACTTTCAAAAGAATGGGTCTAGGCTTACCATTCCCAGAAGCACGCCCCATACGATGACACTTGCTTATACTGTCGACGGTGAACTCGGTAATTTTTAACCGATCAACAATAGCATTGGTTATCACAGCTGCAGCGTCCTCATCCTTCACCTCAGGCAAGCCATGACACAAGAGCATTTTTCGCCGGGTCCGCATTTCAATATTGTCTACCTGATGCGCAAGGAGACCCACTTGTTGCTGTAATCCTTGTAGTACTGTCATGATAAAGGACCGAAATGCAGCGAAATCACTCTTCAGATTGTTGATGTTTGGGGACGGGGATGCAGCCTGAAGCTCACTTTGATATTCATCCATTTTTCCAGTGAAGTACTGTTGAAGTTCGGCCATGGATTCTTGAATAGATTTCATTATGATGAAGTGTACTGAGACAATTGTGACTTGTAGTATTGGGGAAGAGAGATCTTGTGGATAACACTCACCGGCAGGTATTGAGTATCAGTTATTAATATTTCATTAAATTTATATTTGAAAATTAAATTTTAATATTAATATTATTTATTAAATTATAAGGTGTTCAAAATGATGTTTACTTTGCTACACCTCTTTGTTCCATAAAGTTAATTTAAACAAGTAATAGAAGTTATTCGTCTCAATTTTACGTTGAGCCGAATTTGAAGAAGTTAATACTTAATTATTTTCTCGTGTTATCTCTGGCTATGTACTCTAAATTTTGCGACATTAAAATATTCAGGTTAGAGCAGGATAGATGACGAAAATTCCATTACATATTGAATGTCGCTTTTAAGAGTACAAGCTGCTAGTGTTATGCGGTGGCCGTGAGTGGTCGCAGCATTATTTGGTCCGCATTCTGGTTTTTGCGACAAGTTCCCGGAGGTTCGGCGAGGCCAGGTGTACCACCTACGTAGCGACCTCACGCATAATCACAATACAACAACAGACATCCTAAAACTATTACTGATGTAAAACAAGCTGATTAAGATACAGAAAGATTTGAAAATACGAATTGAAGTCATTAAGTATGTAGGTTTAACTTAATTATAAAAATATTCGTTTACTATGTATTGAATGTTTGCGTAGATTTCAGTGATTTTCTTTATTTATTTTGAAGAAGGAGACTTCAAAATTTAATAGATAGAATTACAGAAAAATATTCGAATTCACTGCAATCTGCTTCACGAATGTATAACTCAGTCAGCAATTTATCTTACTAAAATTTAACCAATATCAGTTTATTATAACAAAGAACTGTATTAACGTTTTTATGTCACAATAAAAAGTTTGTCAATATAAACCTTTAAAACACGAATAAAACGACACGAAACGACATAAAAACGAATAGAAAACGATACTGAATGAATGTTCAGTATCTATTAAAAGACATGTATTTAACTATAGATTCCAGTCACAATATCGGTAGTTGATAAGGGTCAAACTGAAAGTTCTTAGAAAATCAAAAACTGATTACATTAGCCAGTTATTAGTTTTATTATATCTTTTCAAAATATTGTCCATTCACGTCAATACACCGCTGCATGCGATGGAACCACTGGGAAAAGCACTTTGCCCACTCGTCCTTAGGGGTCTCTTCAATGGCATCGCGATACGCAGCCACCGCTTCTTCAGCATTCATAAACCGCTTTCCTTTAAGTTTTTCTTTAATTTTTGGAAATAAATAAAAATCACAAGGCGCGAGGTCGGGGCTATATGGCGGGTGACCCAGTAATTCAACGTTTGATGTCGCCAAATAGTCGATCGTTCGCTTGGCGGTGTGCGACGAGGCGTTGTCGTGGTGAAGGAGGATCCTACTGCGAGGTCGTTTCTCTCGAACTTTTTCCAAGACAAGTGGCAAACAATTGGTAGTGTACCATTCTGCAGAAACTGTTTTTTGATCCTCTAACACAATTGTTGCAAAATGACCTATCCTTCCAAAGAACGAGGCCACCATTTTTTTTCCCGCACTTCGATCTCTCTTCACTTTAGTTGGCAACTCCTCGAAAGGAAACACCCACTGAGCAGATTGTCTTTTGGTTTTAGGATCATAACAGTAAATCCAGCTTTCGTCACCTGTTAGTATGTCGAACACAGCATTTGAGTCACCTCCGTTAAATCTTTCAATCATTTTACGACACCAATCCACACGATGGAGTTTTTGAGCCTCAGTCAAATTATGAGGTATCCACCGGGCGCAAAGCTTCCTGACCGCTAAATGTTCGTGGAGGATTTTGTGCACTTGACTCATACCGATGCCTAAGCTTGTCCGAATCTGTTGATAGGTCACTCTTTTGTCAGTCTCTATCATACGCCGCACAACACAGATGTTATCTTCAGTCGTCGCCGTAGAAGGCCGTCCCTCACGTAAATCATCAGTGAGATTAGTGCGACCACGTTTAAACTCATTAAACCAGTTGTAAACAGTCGCACGAGATGGGGCTTCATCGTGAAAGGCCAATCGTAGTCTATCATAACTTTCTTGTTGACTTAAATGACATCGAAAGTCATAAAAAATCATTGCACGAAAATTTTCTCGTGTTAAATTCATGATGACGTGACACAGACAATTTTCAATTTGCCGCCAAATCGTAAAACAAATGACAAATGAATGAAATATATACTCAGTAATATTGGCAAAGAGTTATATTTTCAAATTTTGGCATTACTTTTTTTATTATATTGTTTATAAGTGGCCAGTTCTAAGAACTTTCAGTTTGACCCTCGTACGACCGTTGTACCTTTATTGTTGGATTTTCTCAAATCTTTTAAAACTTTATCTGTAACCATCATCTGCATTTCGTTCTTAACTCAAGGTAAGTACTTAATTCAAACAGTTTACATCAAAATACAGTGACATCCATGAATCTTGCGAAATTAACTATATTTAATGTAATTCACTTTTTAATTGTGTTTTCCTACTTGAGTATAATCTAGAGCCGTCTTATATTTAAACTATAGTTTTTTCAAACAATATTGATAATAATAAAACCGAGTCGGACTCGCGCACGAAAGGATTCCGTAACATCCTTATAATATATTTTAATTATTATGTATATTATATTTGCTCTTTGATAAATGTTTATATAAATTCTCTTTGTATGATAGGACCGTGCCTTTTTTACTGTTTGCTCAACTTGGCTATAATTTATGACTAAATACACTATTTTATTCATCTTTAGATTTAGGAAAAATAGCTTTTTTTTGTTTTATTAATATTATAGACGAGATAAATTATAGAAATAACCCATCATTAATGAGTAAGACCGCATTTGATGGCAGAGCGGTGAAATATAACTACAATCGGACGATATTATAACAACAGCACGCTGCCGCCATTTCTGAATAGCACATGGTTATTAAGATCCAGGTACGATCCAATGTTCCGTTATATTTTCTTTGTAGATCAACAAAAAAAAATAATAGCTGGAGTATTTTGTAAAATAACTTTAACAAACTGCTAGTATTATGTGCTACTTATAAATGCGTATTTTTCCAGATAGTTCTAATAATAAAATAAAATGAATCCTAACAATCCCTCTAATTACTAATTAATTGAGTTAAATGTCGGTCTCTCTGTGTCGGTTATAATTTACATTGGTCTATGGGGTAGTATCGTATACTGAGGGTGGAACCACCAATGAAAATGGACGTAAATCTCCAGCACCCTGCATTATAGTTGACGTTCATTAAAAATGAGCCTTTATGTAGAGTTGGAGGAAAGAGAAGGTATTTACGATATCTTGCAGATTTAGTGAACACTACGTTAGCTTGAGTACAGTTATTAGATGGGGTACCAATACACTCTAGTAGTGCATGTAATGAGTGACTGCACCGACATTCACCGATCATATTGAACTTTCTAATATTGATGTAATGATATCATCGATGAGCTCAATGGCCCAGCGGTTGCGTAGCGCGCTTGATCTGCGATGCGAATGGCCGGTCACAGGATGGATGACCGAACATTTATAATCAAGAGCTCCACCGTGCTTCAGAAGGCATATTAAGTATTTTACCCAGCTGCATCTGCAATCGTTAACATCCACTAATTCACACTGAGTCTACCTGGAGGGTCGTGACCCTGGCCGTGGTCTATTATTCCTATTCGATTCGATTCGATTCCACCCGCGGGGAGGGCCTGTACCCCTGCAGTGGGGACTTTAATAGGACGATGATGTTAATAATGACGTTATGGTTTTCATTTTTTTTATCTATTCAGATTTTGCTACTACATCAACATATTGGCTCCAATAAGTACAGTATTTATAGTTACATTTCAAACAGCTACTTTTAGCAGGAATCGCACTAATTACTTTTCGCAATTCACAATTTTACAAATTATAGCATTGATCAGTTATTACACGAAAACTAAGATCATATTTATTATATCTATACTATGTAGGTATTATATCTATACAGGCAAAAGTAAAATTAACATCGTTGGTCATGAAAAAAAATGACATCTCCGAGGCAATAATGTCATTATTACCCCAAACCATGCCATACTAATATCCAGATCAAAATAATTGTCATTGAAATGAAATGAAATGAAATGAAATGAAATGAAATGAAATGAAATGAAATGAAATGAAATGAAATGAAATGAAATGAAATGAAATGAAATGAAATGAAATGAAAATATCTTTATTCAAGTAGGCTATTACAAGCACTTTTGAATCGTCCAAAAAACTTTTTTCCCCTACCACTTGTTCAGGACGTCTTTTAGCTGACAAGAAGAACAAGCGAAAGAAACTTATCAGCTTTTTATCATAAGTAATGACATTTACATAAATCATGTCATTACCAAAATAATATGTATTATCAATTTATCACAATAGTAAATACAACTTTCAAAGTCTGTAGGACATAAGTTGAACATATAATTAGTCTTTATAGAACAAAGCGAAGGCTATTAATTCCATGCATTGCGATCCTTAAAATAATCATCAACTTTATAATAGCCTTTACTCACAAGTATATTCTTTACATGAATTTGAAATTTATTTATGGGTAGGTCAATTACATTTTGTGGAACTTTATTGAACATAGCAATACATTTACCCAGAAATGATCCTCTGGTTTTTTGAAGTCTGAAGCTTGGAACATTAGCAGTAGCACATGCCATTTGGAGTATAATAAGTTATACGACTCGTTCGTTTCTTTGTTTGTGGTTCGGACATCGAATCTAGAACAGAGAGGCCGGCAGACAGCATACTGTGCACCACGGGACGCGAGCTTGCATGCTATCAGCAGACAAATAATTAACAAGGTGAATATTGTAATTAGAGCGCATCAAGATATTAATGTCTACTTTCAGGTACTTATTAATCCAAAGGAGGAGAGAGATAGGCAGTTGTTTTTAAACCATTTAGATGGCAAATGGAAATCCCGATGAGCAACCGACCTGACTAGAGCTTGAAGTCTAAGTGTAAACCGGCTCGATTGCTAATGTCTAATGATGTCTTTAAGATGACGGTAATTTATTTATTACGTCGAAGTCGACGTTAGCGTTCGGAAATATCGTGAATCATTGAAATTAAACGCCAGGACGCCAGACGACTGCACCACAACATGATAAGATCATAATTATGCTTATGAGAGTTTGGGAGTATATTGTGCGACGAGGATACCTGAAATCACTGCGATGCATACTCATTATCGGAACAACGGAGTGTTCTTCGTTTTATATTGGGAGCGGATCAGCGGCCGGCGTTATTAGCCGCGCCACAATTTGTGAGACACCGCGCACCGTGTGATTACCGGTCCCCCCCTCGCCCCCCCGCCCGTGTTAGCCGCGTGCGCTACGCCGCCGCTCGCCGCGCTGCGCGTACGCAAATCACGGGGAAATAATTGCGCCCGCGACCGCCGCCATCATCTCAAACTATACACAATTACTGACGGCCCTCCTACCATTACAACTGACACCGGCCGACCGGCCACGTAAACCGCTATCCATATTCGTATCACACTTGCTTCCCGTCCACCTATCTTTCCTGTTACCGGTATCGAGAGCGTAGTGTACGTGATATATTGTAATTTGACCGTTCTAAGGTACGGTGGAAGGTTAGTCGTCGTGCTCATTACAATATTAATCAATGCTTTCACATGGTCGGTATAAATAAGCTCGCGGAATGGACTTTAATATACGTTGTGCAATAGCGCCGCGCACTCGACTCGCCAAATGATAGGGTGCAGCGACAGTGTGGTGTGCCTCGGCCTCCGTGTAGGTACATCATTATGATCCTCATTGTGGTTATGTTACGTCATGTCATGTCATTTCATTATGCGGCTGCTGTCTACTTATATATTTATGTCTGTCTAATGAAAGCATCCTGCTAATATAGAAGAGATTTATTTGTTTTTACAACCTATTATGATTGCATGAACATGGATAATGTAGGTACTGAGCTTCTAATGTCATAACCATGTCAGTGAATTACCTACTTACTATTTCGCATGTAATGTATGTACAATATAATATTTTCTTTGTAATTGTAGAATCTTTGTGTATCTAAGTAATTCAATATTTATTTTTAAACACGCGCATAATACAAATTTATTTCTTAAATGATAAATGAACGTTGTAGAAAATAGATAGTAATTTAGTTTCTACAGAGTTAATGGCTAGTATAAATTTGATTGAAACAGAGCGGTACAAGGCGGGTGGATGTGCATTAATCTGGGCCAGCTTGGAACAAAGGCTCGTGATGGAGATCCTGCGATTTGCATAATACGCTGCGCCTGCGCCGTTAAATGCGCGGATTATGACCGTGCCACGGTATGAGATAAACGAATCGATTGCCGTAATTAAATTATAAAAATTAATTTAAGGAAGAGTCGGTATTCTGCGAAAGGTAATAATTTAAATAAATTATAATTGAAAGTCACAGTTATCACAATATAAGTGTACAACTCACACATTGTTAAATTACTGACAAACAGATGTACCTTTGACAGTTTGAATTCATTTTATAGAACAGGTAATTTGTATTGAAAAAAAATACTGTCTCAGGTGAGAAGAACCGAACTTGTGACCTTTCGCTGACCGAATGAGTGCTCGAACACCTGTCGTATATCTCAAGCACTTGCCACTTTCACCGCAGGGAGAGCATTTGCGTCAATAGGTAATTTTTTTCTTACATTTCGATCGAATGGCCTAAAAATATACGTGTAGTAAGTGTATTTTTTTACTACATAAACCTACGATACATTTACTATATTGCCTTTGGTCTGGGTGATGCAGTACCTCTTAACAGACGTACGACGCTTCCTTGGGTTTGAAGACGTCTAGGGCCTCCGTGGATAATTTTACATTGTGGCCTTCGTGGATAAGTTTACTGCACAAGTTCGTCGTCATCGGGAGAAATGATACTATGTTTCAGGTTGTAGATCTCTCTAATTAACTAAACAATATTCGTCTTATATACTACTTAAATCTAAGAGGGGGATATTAGGGTACGTGATATGTAACTGCTAAGGCAGCACATTTATCGAACGTGAATTATTTGCATATTAGTGCATTCCATCGAGATTACGTTTATAACTTGATTCTTAATATTCACATACTACACCTCCCCTGAAAAGGTTAGGTGTCCCTCCCCTGAAAAGATCCTTTTTAGTTTAAAACTACTATTATACAACTTTTCACGTATCACTATAATTTAGAAACTTAACAGGAACATTTAATATTTATATAAACTTCAATTAATATAAAAAAATCATTCAGCTCACTTCATAAAAAATCTATAGCAAAATACATTAAACTACCATATTCTTGTATAACATAACTCGGTTAATTCTCCTATCGTTGCGTCTTGGCGCGCCTCCTTAGTAAAGAATTCCGATTTAATAAATAACAATTTCAACAAAAAAAGAAATATTCTTATCATTAGATAAACAATAACAAACTATGAAAGAACATTGAATTTTGACAATTAACACTTAAATGAACATTTATGCGCGTACACAACTATTATGCTGACTTTGGAATTAAATCATGTTCACTACCGCGACCTTGCTGACATATGAAAATATTACATAACTTATAGTTTATCGATTTTGTAATGTCTGTGAGTTTTATATAAACATATTTTTTGACATTTAATTACCAATCCATACAATTTTTAATGAATCAAAGATTAAACCCAAATCACTACTATCAAAATCATTAATTAATCAAATATTAAACTATCGATTTCTAAGTAATGCCTATTGCATTTCTATCGTATCTTTCATCTACAAACATTTGTTCGAAATAATTCCCTTTTATGTCTATATTTTTACCTTCCGGGAATTCAATAAAATCATCCGAATTATTTTCGGTTTTATTTATTATACTTTCGTTATAACTTTCTTCACATTTACTGTTATAATAATTTCTATTAATAATTTCTCTCGGACATTTCACTATTAAGTTTGGTAGGACCACTTTATATTTATTTATTAGATTCTGCAAATTCGCAAACCATTTCTCATCAATAATCAAGCCTTTAACATTTATATCTCGACAAAATACCTCAAAATCTTTAATAAATCTTTTCCCTTCGAAAAGCGACGAGGTTTTAATAAACATGGCTGATTTTATTGGTACATAAACACATAGTCCTTTTCTAGAAAAAATACATTTTTTATCCTTAATGTCCTTATCAAATAAATCCTTGATGCATATATCTACATAATAATTCGTTTTTTCATTAAACTGTTCTACAGGCGCACATTTCTTGCCTACTTTAAAATTCTCGATTTTACTTTTATTTTTAATTGGTTTTTTCTTAATATCCTCCAAAGAAAAAATATTTCTATTTGCTATATCAAAATAGTTCTCATCTATATGAAAAATCTCTTCATCCGACTTTAAACTTCTATCACGCTTGATCAAATTATCTAAGTCTGTAAAAGACTTGCATGAAGAGCTGCTCTCTTCAGCTACATAGTGAGTTTCCTTATCACGTGAAACTCTAAAATCTAAATCTGACCTAGTTAGCTTTCTCGAATCATTTAAATGATTCATAACTTTATTATTCTTTATACCTTGAGAATTATTACTCAATTTAAACACATTATTATAATTATACCAATTATTTTGGCTACTATATAAAATACTATTCTCATCTAACGCTGCTTGTATAGCATCTTTTAAATATTTAAAATTTCTAGCAATTAATATTAAACTAATACGACTATTATTCAGTCCGGCTGAAAAACATCTAATAGCTAACTTTTCATTTATAGGATGCAGTATTTTATATTTCGTTTTATCATTTTCCGACTGTGCTAACGTTAACTCGTATAATAATTTATCTATCTCTGAACCATACGCTTTAATAGACCTATTTCCTTGCCTAGAATTAATTAATTTTATTTGTATATTGGTTGGACATTTTTCCGGCAGAAGACATCTTTTCATGTCAGTAATCAAACTATCAACGTTATCATAATTCGAATTTAAATAAAACTTTTCTACTGATGATAATCTAGTTTTCAGGACAAAATTTATCAAAAATTGTTGCGAATTTTCATCAATAACGCTACTATAGTACTCAATATTATCTATCAAAGATAGTGTAACTTCTTCTTGTCCCGAAATTATAGGTAATAATTCTACAGCCGTAAGCAAGTCAAACTGCTCCATTATTTAAAAATTTACACTTCTACAAACTTACACATTACGTAGCATTTTTATAACAATTATTAAAGTAACGATACGAAATACTTACATTTTTACCATTGAGATATAATTAATATACGAAAATTATCAATTGCTCTTCAGACACCATAAACACTTCCTATTTTCCTTCTTCTATATCCAAGCTTCACATTTTGGCTTGTTACAGTCTTGAGTATCAGATTCTTCTTACATATTTTTTTCTTCGGTTATCCGCCATTTCTTCTTCGTTATCATTTAATTACTTTTTGTATTGCAACCATTTCAGTTTCTTCAATGACTTCTTTTAAAAATTTTTTGCACTTCTTTATATCCAATTGATATCGAGTTAATTTAATTTTCTCGGAGTAATAATCACTTGCTGTCTATCCCATTATAAGTATGTAGGAAAATAACTTACAGCTTGACCTCCGTCCCATGTCACAACACACACCACTACTTTGTAGCTTCGGACCATCGTGGTCACGGTCGCCATGAAATAGCGCCAGCGTGGTCGGGAGAAATGATACTATGTTTCAGGTTGTAGATTTCTCTAATTAACTAAACAATATTCGTCTTATATACTACTTAAATCTAAGAGGGGGATATTAGGGTACGTGATATGTAACTGCTAAGGAAGCACATTCATCGAACGTGAATTATTTGCATATTAGTGCATTCCATCCAAATCACGTTTATAACTTGATTCTTAATATTCACATAGTATTATGAAGAATCCCGCTGCATGGACACCCTACATTTTTTTGTTTGGTCTACAGTGTAAACAATAAAAATGAAGTACTTAGTAGATAAATTTGTTTTTTAAATAACATGCTTTATAGATTAATTACTTAAACGCAGACCAATAAAAAATCTGTAACACTACATATTCACTTACGAGTACTAACATATCTTTGCCTTGATTACCTTCTCATTTACTACTTAAAAACATAAATAAAAGGGATTTCTTAATACAAAATCACAATTACCAAAACAAAACTAAACATTTGTTTACAAACAAAATACTAACCTCTAAAACGCGCTTAGAAGTCCACGAGTTTTTTATATTATGAGATGAATCTTTTGACTCTCATAGAACTCGAGTAGGCGAGCATTAAAAATGTCCTGGAAATGTTTGAATGAAAAATGTTCAAGTGTGTTAGAACGGGCAAAATTTTACATCTTTATGAACAAAACGAAAAATAGAAATGTCGACTAAATCTATACATAAATAGACAAATTCCCGCGGGTTCAATATCTATAGGTCATTTACGTTGGTCCACAGCCCGTATGCGGGCTTATTTTGGCCTCTTTCACATTGCTATTTATTTGCTAAGAATAGGTATTACAAGATCTTAAAAACTATTGCTATCGCTATTCAGTTAATAATAATTAACATGCAAAATTATCTGTTTTAAGGAATGTGTTTATATTATAATAACATTTTTTCACGAACATTTTTTCTCGCAGTCTTTTTGTCATTAAGCTCTCAGGTCCATTCTTATATTGTTCAGGAATCTTATTATAAACCTTGACGCACATGCAATAACAGCTTTTTTGACTTAATGAAGTCTTTGGTTTGTATTCCAAAACAAGTCTGTCACTATCTCTAGTGTTTCTAGGGTACATGTCTTTGGCTCTTTTAAATAAATCGGGGTGTTGCTTTACAAATTTAAAAATTTCTAAAATGTACATACTGGTCATGGTTAATACACCCAATTTTTGAAACAGTGGTTTACATGTATCAAATGGACCTTTACCACATATAGCTCTTATGCATTTCTTTTGGGAAATAAACACTTTATTTGCGTCTGTACTATTGCCCCACAGAAGGAGTCCATAAGGTATATTTGATGCGACATAACCATAATAAGCAGACAATGCCACCTTAAGAGACACTTTTAAAGTTAACCGTTTTAGCATATAAACGTACTTATTTATTTTATTACAGACCCTCTGAACGTGGGTAGTGAAGTTCAGGTTTTCATTTAATAATATTCCCAAAAATGTCACACTGTCAGATCTTTCAATGATTTTGTCGTTATGCTTCACATTGAGATTATAAGCCAGGCGTCCTTTTATCTTAAAATTAACATAATTAGTTTTACATAAATTAACATTCAAATTATGGGCATTAAGATATTGAATTATATTGTAGATTGTTTCATTAATGTCATTTTCATAATACTCTAAGTCGTCAAAAGGATTAGACTTAATAATAATGGAAATATCATCAGCAAACATAAAACATTGGTTCTTAGTCACTTTTGGCAAGTCATTGACATAAAACAAAAATAATATCGGTCCCAGTACGCTCCCCTGTGGTACTCCGAATTTATTAATTTCATAATTTGATCGATCTGCTACAGCCACATATTTATCGTTCACCTGTCTTATTAATGAGACACTTGGTTTAAGTTTTTACTTTTTTATTATTATTACAATAAAAAAAGTTTAGTCAATGATGTAATTACCATTAGTATCTAAGACTTCTTGCCAACGATCCGGCAAAGTTTGGATGCCTTTTGCCCAGAACTCTGATGGCTGTGCCTCGAAAAAGTTGTTCAACTCCGCCTCTACGTCAGAGAAATCATTAAATTGTTTACCCCGCAAATGCTGTTTCAGGGCTCTAAACAAATGATAGTCTGATGGGGCGAGGTCTGGGGAATAAGGTGGGTGGGGTATCGTCTCCCAGCCCAAGTTCTCCAACTGCCGGCGAACCACAGATGCGACGTGAGGTCGAGCGTTATCGTGCAGTAAAACTACATTGACTCGTCTTCGTCGTTTTTTCTTGATAGCGGCAGATAATTTGGTAAGCTGGGTTGAATATTTGTCAGCGTTTATAGTTTCATTGTGTAATAGCTCATAAAACAGTATGCCTTGCGCATCCCAGAAACAGCAAAGCAGAATTTTTCGGCGGTTCTTTTGACTCGGCTTCGGTTGAGTTGGTGGCGTTTCTTCTCGAGGCAGCCAAAAAGCACGACGTGTATCGTTCTCGTAATAAATCCATGATTCATCTCCAGTAACCAGATCTGACAAAAACTCTTTACGTCGGGGGTCGCAGCAAAAGTGACTGACAGATAGCGACACGGACTGCACGACTGGCGTCTGTAAGGATGTGCGGTACCCACCGAGCCAAAACTTTTCGATAACCAAGCTCATGCAGATGGTGTTCCACGGCGTGGTGACTGCATTTAAGTGCTTCCGCTAATTCACGAGTGGTAGCATCCGGATTCAACTGCAGTTCGCGGCGCAAATCGTCATCATTCACTGCGGGTGGTCGCCCTGAGCGTGGCTGACTTTCAAGGCTCCTGTCTCCTGATTTAAAACGGTCAAACCATCGGGACACCGTCGCATGGCTTGTACTTCCAGCGCCTAATGCATTGTTGATATTGTCAGCCGCAGCCCGCGCACTGTGGCCTAACAAGTACTCGTATAAGTATAGTGTTCGAACTTGTCGCTCGTCCATTTTTCTTCAAACTGACTAAACAAATCGCGAGCGCGGCTTTATATACCCTACACCAGAAGTACCTAGAATGTTCTACAACATTCTAGAATATTATCGAAAAAAATGATTTTAAAAAGGAAATGTTATAGCTTCAAATGAAACGGCTATGATATTGTTGATTAAATTAGTGTTTCATTTTAGTGCTTTTAGTGACAACGTGTGAATTAATTAGTTAGATTAACAAAGAAGTTACTTATTCAATTCTCATATTTTATGCTACACTTAAGGTAAAAAATCCTTGGAGATAAAAAAAAATCCGCCAAATAGCTTTCTATTGATACGATATCGTATCGTGCAACATATAGAACAAATTAGAGAAAATATAATTTTCTCCCTTTTCTGAGGACGATTCAAAAGTACATTTTATAAAGAATATTTTAAATATTAGCATCCAATAAAGATTTTATCTCTTGGCTGAGATAAGATTATATTTAGTACAAGCGTCTTCTGTATCGGTCTAGAGTTAACTGCAATTGACGGCATGAATCGAGTGACAAAATGTCCATCCGTCAGTCGTTGAACAAAAAAGTCGGCGTCGCCATTGATGAGGCGCAATTAAGGAGCTCCGTTCCCTCGCGTTCGCAGATTTTTCACAGATCTGAGATGCTTGTACTCTTTCTTACCTTACATTTGGATAATCACACGAATTATTATTATTTTTATAAAAAAAAATATTTAAAAAATTCAATGGCAGTCACTTGTTAGTCTCAGGGACCTAAAATGATATATTTTTTTTAGTATTTCCCTATATGATTGATCAAAGTATTATTTATAATTCGTTTTTTCAAAGAGGCTATTCAGTTTAATGTGGAACTGTAGTCACCATGACCTTAAATATCTATTGTGACTTGCCGCTGTAATTATATTAGCTCTATCAGCCTGGCAGTCTCCGAAAAGTTTATGATATTACTAGCTTTTAAAGCTTTTAATCTTCTGGGCTGATAATCTGTTGTCCTGAATGTATGGTTAGTTTGTTGATCAGTGGTCCACACTCGAGATGTTTCTGTGTTTCTCGCTCCTGTTTAGAATATCTGCAAATCTTAATTCTTAATTTTATGAGAAAATAGTGTAGTAGTGTCCAGTTAAGGTTTTTTACATTCAGGTTGCCTCAAGTCTCGGTGGTGTGGAAACTTCTATTCCATATTACAAATGCTAAAAGCTACGCTAGAAGTTGTTTAATATTTATTTGTTCGCAAATCATTCGCTGGTTGTCAATGAACATATGGGTTACCTAAAACTGCAGAGGCTTTTTTCTTCTAAACTGGATATTTTACTTTTATTTCGAACGTTACATACATATTCTAGAAACAATGTACTGAAAATTGCTGATTCAGGTATCTATATGTACATAAGTACCGGTGTAGAGAAAATAATGTCAATAATAACTAGATATCGGATAATATGCAAATGCATACAATTATATTTTTATAGCTTTATTGCATATTTCAAATTTACCCTCCAATCCGCATTGGGCCAGCGTGGAGGGTCATGGCCCATCCTCCTTAACCATCCATAAGGAAGGCCTGAGCCCCTGCAGTGGGGACGTAAAAGGGCTGGTGGTGATGATTGCATATTTTACTACTTTTTCATTGACGGTGCTTTTTTAAGTAGTTATACATATTAGCAATCGCAAAAGGATCTATCGCAAAAGGTTCGTGGCAAATTATATGCAATATTGTATATAATAATTAAGTCTTGAAAGTATAAAGAAAATTCACACATTTATTTACAATTTTATCAACAGCACTCGACAAACTCTTTTTATTTTTTTATAGAAAACAATATTTATTTATATTTTAATATATGCTAGTATCAATATATGTATAACACATAATTATAAAAGAAAATAAACGTAAACTCTTATAATAAATAGTTTTTTGATTGTGCATATTTGCATGTATATTTCAGCATTTTAATAGTGCATATAATTCGACATCTAGTCATAACATAATGAATAAATAGCCAAGAAAGAGCGGTATTGACAAAAGATAAGTACGAGCACGAGTGGAAGTAGGGAGGGGATGCAGGAGCGGTAAATCACCTGCGTTTATGAGCGCTGCGCCTGCGACGCCCCGCGCGTGACCGCCGCATCTGATACCGGCGCCGGGGAGCGGGCCAGCGAGCGAGCGAGCAAGCGAGCACGGCACAGAGCCCGCGGCGAGGACGTTACTACTGTAACGCACCTCAACTGAGCTCATTCACACCAATTAATCCGCTGTTTAAAACTAACTCGAACCCATCGGGAAGCGTGTTGGAATTGCATAAGAAACTCTCTGAAATATCGCCACTATTAAACTATTAATGAGCAACAAAGATAATTAATGTTTAATGTTCATTAACTTCTAATCGAACGGATCGTATGAGAATAAATCATGCGAGGCTGAGCTTTTATATTAGGTTATGGTTTTGTTTCGACGAAAGCCTATTTGCGGGCAGCGGCGACGGCGGCGTGGGGCCGCACGGCGTGCCTTCAATAAATAAATTTAACTAGATTATCAGCGCGAGGCAGCGCGCGCGCAACCCTTTAAGTTAGTGGTCGCCCTGGTTAAGCGTTTAATAAAAAGTCGAAAGATTCCTTCCTTCAATGCATTCTAAATAACCTTATTTATTTACGAAAGAAATAATCCCACACACTTTTGGAACGAATTACAAGTAGGTAACAGATACTTTCAATGAATAAGATCTTTCATATTAAATATTCAAAAGAAAATTTATACATATACTTATTAATCAAAAATTACAATAATATTAACGCATAGACACTAGTATTATCGATTCCAAATGTTAAATAATATAAAACATAGATATGTATAACTGTGAGATAGTCGGCTACATACCGTAGCGCAACCTAGTATATTCAAACTGGAGCGTTTTTTTTTATGGCACATAAGACACTTGGCACACATGCACTTACAATAGAGCGCCTGCGCATCGTCGTCGCGACCGCCACGCTCGGCGCGCCCGCGCCCGCTCGTATGTAGATCCGCTCCTTTATTGCGATGCGCCCCATGCAACGCAACATAACACTCCGGCTGATGCACTATCACCCTTAACACCTCACGTTACAAAAGTCAAGAAATGCTGCATTATCATTGTATGGAGCAGTGCTAAATTGTCGATCGTTTACACAAATATTGTTCTAAAAATAAATCCGCTATGGTGTGCGATATCCGTTTGTATGAACACCGTATAGAACGTACCTTTGTTTATGGTAGCGTACCCGACAGAGGCATTTAAATTACATTATCTGTTGTTCTCCAAGCATTTGGCCGTGTTGAAATTTCAACGCTCATATTGAATTCAAATTGCATTGACTTTGAGTTTATATGAAGAACATTAAAGTGAAGATTGCCGGTCGATTATTCGCTGCGATCGGTCGGTGCGATACGGTGGCCATAAAAATGAATCAACCGCATCAATGAGGGTTCCGTACACGGGTTAGGATCGCAAAACGCGTCTAACGACTGGCCAATTTTCTCTCTTAAACATTCCTAATCTTAACGTGCACAAGTAAAAATACCGACAGCTGAGTTGCAGCAGTCGTTAAGAAGGAGGCTTCGACGGGGCCGCGAACTGCGGTAAAAACGTCGCGCGTCGATGTTAAATCAGTTGAAGGCAAATGACAGGCCGGTGATTACGGCAATTAAAGCATTGCGAGGGCGTGCGCGGGGTAAGACGGGGAGGGTGCAGCAAAAACGTGCGCGCGTCGTCGCAGGCGCTGCTCATACATATGCGCTCTGCCATTGTTCCGAACGTCTCGGGATGTCACCCCAATATGAGCGGAATGCCTCCGAACTAGCATTCGTGAACCACTCGCCCGCCGAACACAGCTGCCGACTGACTTTCAACTGAATTTAATTATTCTGACTTTTACATCGGAAATGCAACTATAATATCGTTATTCCATAAAGCCCAATAAGTACCCAATTATGTACATTGAAAAAGTGTTGAACGGAAAGTTCATTCATGTTGTAAATTATTTCTAAATGTAAGAGGATCAGTCTACGAGGTACATTAAGGTTAAGGATACGACGCGCCGTCAGTTTTAATGTTTATGTGTAGTCATTATAGAGACATAGTTTATATACACACGTGGCGAATTCCCGCTACAATTGTCGATGGTTACTCGGTAACGAGTTACAATATTCATCAGTGAATTGATGCCGACCAGCAAATCAGTGGAGAGCTTCTCGCGTCCAGTTCAAGGTGGCATTTCCTTGATTGTTATGCGTTTAGTTTTTGTGGTTGAGATAATTACTGCAGCATCAGTATGCATGTGCACGGGCGGGGCGTGCGGGGCGTGCGGGGTGGTGGGGGAGGACGCGGCGCGCACGCAGCGGTTTTTGCGCCGCGTTCCCGCGCCGTGGGAGCCGCACTCTCGGCAAGCTCACAGTGCGATCTAATCGCGGATGCTGTTCGAATGTATGATTTAACATCATATCGAATAACGACTCCTCAATCGATCGCTACGTGTCGCCATTCCTAATGAAAGCATTAGGCTGCCATTCAATTTTATAAGCACATTGACTTGTAGAAACTATTTCGGAATTCATCACGTCTCTAAGTAGTTTAAAGTTAATCTAATAGCTTAAATTATTATAACAAAAGTATTTACGTACCAGTTCATATATAGTGATTAAGCGGACATTAACATTTGGTGATTTAATAGTTTGCCTCTCACTATCATTTCTGTTTGTTAGCTGTAGCTCTTCCTGTGATATAGATTATAAATAAAGTATAATAAATGCCCGCGCCGTATGAAAAATTCTCAATGTGATGACAATAAATACTATTTAAATGATCAAATTGACCGAACATTATTAAAGCGAAGTTGTACAAAAATTTAAGAATAATTAAGGCGAAATTGCCACTTTTTAAACTAATTTTGCGTTGTTATTAGCTCCGCGCAATGCATGCAATTTCAATTTAGTGATTTCTATTGTCATTATTACTAAGTAGGTGTTTTCATTATTTTCTTTTATCTGCATGTACCGCTCGTGAAGGCCAATAAGAATCAAAAACATCCAGACAGTGACGGTTACGTATGCTCGTAAACAAACTACGATCAAATGATTAATGTTATACTCGGATGGCTTAGCGATTCTATAATCTAAATTAATAGCAAGCTGTTAGATATTTAGATCGAGATAAAAATTAAGACTGGCATTTTGTCAATGTAAATAAATACTTCAAGTTTTAAATAAAAAATATGCAAATCATATTATTAAAGTTGTGCTATCTCTTAAATTTTAAAAAAGGAAAGTGACGGAATTGGTCTTATTGTGCATAGTTATGTTAGTGAGTGGTCGGCTCGTTCTGTTTGGCAAACTTCGAACACCACAAAAACTTCATTAACTAACAAATGCCGCGGCGGCGGCGGGCGGGCGAGGAATGCCGCGTCAGAGCCGCGCGCGCACATTTAAATATCATTGCCACTCATATTTGAGATGCCCCTGCGCCGCCGCCTGACCTTTACAGCTCCCACTTTTTAAGTCGTCTCATCATTGTTTTTGTTTTTAGATTCAATTGGCAATAATTAATCTTACGAGTTTTAAAAATAAAATAGGAGTCAAAAAATTGTTATTGCTGTTTATTTTTAATGTTATATTTTTAAGGACTTTAAGTACTCAAAAATTCCATACTTTACATTTATAAAAATATTCTTCTGTAATTTTTTTCTAAAATTGATTATTTTCATAACTTATTTAGATAAAATAATCTATAAAGACAAAAATACATATATGAAAAAAAAAAATAGATTATATAAGCTTTTGATTTCTATTCATCTTAGCATTATTTGTTTATAAGCAAACATTCGTTGTGGTGCGGGAAGTGAACCCGACACTGCCCCCAAACACTGGGCCCATCAATCACCCGAGTATAATCTCAGAGCAGGCGACTCCGCTCCGCCGTACGACGTTGGTTAACTCTACTTTCAAATTGTATGTACGTTATTTTGTTGAGGCAGTCCTGATGGAGCCATTAACGTTCTATATGCTGTATTCTGCTTTGCTGGATAATTGATCAAGATCCGGAGGATGACAACTGTAACTTCATTTTATCATAATCGTGAACGAATATATTTTTGATCAAAACTTAAACTTGTGTAGGACTATCGTACAATACAATCAATGTAAAAACCTAATTGATTAGTTTTGTCGTAACACAAATTTCGGGTCTAACTTTTTTAAATAAATAATAGAGGAGACAGAAAATATTTATCTCTGAAATTCAATTAAATAGCTTGTTTTTTACGTCGGCGTTGATTCTGAGGTCTGAAATAGAATAACTCGAAATTTTTAAGGAGCTCTTTATTTCAATATCAGCCATTACGCTCTGTATAATGTTAGTAATGCTTATTTTTAAAAGACTGTGCAGAATACAGCGATGTCTTGTGTTAAGGATTAATGCGTGTATGTGAGTTTGTTTATGTCGCTGATCCGCCGATTACCTTGTCCCGGTCCCACAGTCCCAGGTGGTGACATTTAAAACTATTTGCAAGTCTTTAATTATAGCAATATGAATATCCATGTGTAGTTATCATGAAAGGCTGATAGCAGATAGTTCTGAGCCGTAAGAGGCGACCGAGCCGAATTTCTCCGCCTTCGGTGAGTTTCATTCGAATCAGATAATCGTGACATCAACGGGAGTGTTCGATGTATCAGTCGCGTTTATCTCCATCAGTGTTTAACTGGAACAAATATTTTAACTTTCGATTGAGAAGAAAATGTGTTATTTCACAAATTTTACATCAACAATGGTATATTGTTTATATTTATAGGAAATCACTTAATAACAAGTTTTCATAAACAGGATGAAAATTGATTTGTGTGTGCGCCGAAAAAAGAATAGGTACCTGCGTATATAAAACAACGTAAAATAGATCAACATAAATTATCATGTCAAATGGACATTTAAAAAGTAATGAGTAGGTATATCGTGACGTGTGTTCATATATCGGATACATTTTTCTAATAGTGGTCCATGGTGTTGGTGTTTGTTCGGAAGCCTCCACACGATCGAAAGCCGAAGGTCGTAATGGCCGCCCGCGGGGGCCTATTACAGTTAATTTATAACAATTATCGCCGCATACACACAATAGTTAAATTCGGAAACACCTTCATTAATAGAGTAGCGAGTTAGGCGATACGGTTCGTTTTTTGGGGATACATTTGGGGATATTCTAGATTCTATTGAAAGGAATGAAGGATTAGTTTTGTCTGGTGGCCGCTGGCGCAGCGGTGGCGTTATTAAAAACGCATTAGACGATCTTAAACAGCTATTACTGAGATATTCGTAATTCGTGAACGTTAATCGTTCAATGAAGCGCTCTCGGAATAGACGCACATTATTAATGCGTGAAAGTTAAATTATTGTACCAAATAAATTGAGTGATTTTATTGTACTTAATTGGCACAACCAACGACCAACAAAGATCACTAAACGGATACTCTAACATATATAGTTCATGTTTCTGTTCTCACTACAGAATAAAATAAAATATTAAATAACTTCAATAACTATCTGTATTTCAAAATGATGTATTACAATCCATACTTTACTAATTTTTTTAATGCGAACCTGTGCGCGTGTTACTTTGTTACGCCCAAACCACACAACCAATTTTTTGCTACACAGAATAAGTGGTTTTGGGAAAGGACATAGGGTTATCGTGAAAAATAAATAAAAATCGGATTCCACGCTGCGAAGGCGAACTGAAGTGGAAAGCTCCAAATTGGTGAGAAATCACATTGCATATAGTTGTATGTACACTACAAACCAATTGTTAAATTCAACAATTTATTAATTTTAATTTATTAGTAGTTAAATTAATTTATTTGTTTATTAACATTAAACAAATTAAAATTTATAACTATGGAACCGAGGTAAAATTTTAACAAACAAAAGTTGACCATCACGATTGAGATAGCCGCCGCCGCCGCCGCCGCCGCCGGGACCATCGGTCGGATGCATCATAAAAGTTTTCAATGAATAAATTTGCCGAACACCGGACTTATCTTCAGATCCACGTTAGAAAACGCTAAATTAAAGCTTTTAACATAAAAACTCGTCGATAACGCTCGATTGAGTTATAAAATTACAGTCATTTGTATAAATTACCGTTTGTGTATGGATGTCCGTCGGTACGGATCCAATTACTGATTCCAAAAGTAGTCGTAACAATAATGAATGTATACGCGTTTACAACTTTTGATTATCGCGAACTAATCACAATAGATGACGTAGAGGTAGTTTGAAGAGTAAATAAAATATGATTGTGAAAATGAGAGGGAAATAATTCATTTAAATTTATATGTTGCTTTGGATATAGCTCTTTTTTCTCTGCTAGTGTCTGTCTGTACCACTAACCACATATTGTACGAGTATTATACTGATGCTGCCATTGCTATGCTATCTCATTCCAACTCTTCAGCTCGTTTTTCTCATCGCTTAGTTCAAGTTCTTTCAGTTTGTAAGTATAAATATATAAAGATTTATTAAGTAATACAATTTTAAAAACTAAATAATCCCTTTAGTTATATTTTTTTCCAGTTTTGATTCTTGCAATTGTGTTGTATTTTGGGTCAGTAACAGAACTGTTGTTATTTAATTCACAAGTTTTCTGAAACTTTGTCTTGTAATAATAATTTTTATTTCAGCTATGATGCTTGCTTTTATATTGCATTGACGTAACTTATTTGTACTACATATAATTGTAACATAAACACAAGTTTATCAAGCACTACATTTGAAACACTAAATTATGTTTTAAACTGTCTGGATCGGGCTCCCGTCATAAACGATAAAAATAAACAATATAACACTCACGGTATGTGCATGTCCAACATAGCTCAGTGCTATGCATTCAAGCATTGCCAGTGCAGTTGCCACTGGCTAAGCTGCAATGGTTAAATAAATAAAATAAAAAATAAAAAGCCTTTTATTTCTTACCTAAAAAATTAGGTTTACAATTAAAAAAAAAAACAAAATAAAAAATATACTTCGAAAAAATAGTGTGCATGCAATAATTAATTAGGAGCTTTATTCTTTTAGGTGCTTTTATATTTATAGGTGCAAGAACCCCTCTCAACGGAGGATAAAGGCCTCCTCCAAAGATGCCCATTTTTCTCTGTCTTCAGCTTCTCGCACCCAGTGTGTGCCTGTTATTTTTATAACATCGTCTATCCAGCGCATATTTGGTCTATCTCTTTTCCTTTGGCCCGATGGTCCTAGCCATGACGTTGTCGATTTGGTCCAGCGATTATCCTTGAGTCTGGCTACGTGTCCAGCCCATCGCCATTTTAGCTTCTGTGAGAAACTGAGTGCGTCGATGACTTTAGTTTTCTGTCTTATGGCGGTATGGCGGATTTTTGTATCTTTTTGATTTTCATGATGCTTCTCTCCATACTTCTTTGACTGGTAATGATCTTGTTTTTTAGTTTACTTGTAAATTTCCAAGTTTGACAAACGTAAGTTAGCGATGTAAGTAGGCAGGTGTTCATGACTCTACTTTTCAAATGTAAGGACATGTCGCTTGTTAGGATTTCTTTGAGGTTCCAAAATTTCTTCCAAGTGATGTTGACCCTTCTCTCCACACTAGTTCGTTGTTGCGTGGGTTAAACGAGATTTGTTTTCCCAAGTAAATGTAGGTGTCAGCATACGACAGCGGTCGATTTCTGAGATAAATAGGTATTTAAGTATGATTTGTCATGACGTTTGTTTTATCTAAGTTGATTTCCAAGCCTACTTTACGACTTTCTTCATGTAGAGTGTTTATCATCCGTTGTAGTTGGGTTGTGCTTTCTGATAGCAGAACTACATCATCCGCAAATCTGAGATGGCTTAGGTAACGTCCGTTTATGTTAATGCCCACTTTTTCCCAGTTTAATTTACCGATGATAGACTCTAGTACCGCTATGAAGATTGTTGGAGAGATTGGGTCTCCTTGTCTCACACCTCTTTTTACTTGTATGGGTGGTCCAGTTGTTTCCAACTTCACTCTGCTGGTATTATTGTCGTAGATGTTTTTTAGGACTTGTGTGTATTCCAAAGGTACTTCTTGAGATATTAAAACTTCCCAGATCGATGAGTGGAGTAAAGTATCAAAGGCTTTTTGGTAGTCAATAAAAACTATAGAGAGTGGTTTGGTAAACTCTAGGAATTTTTTTATAAGCATCTCTAGCGAGTATATGTGATCGACTGTGGAGAAGCCTCGACGAAAACCCGCCTGTTCAATAGGTTGAAATTTTTCTGTGTTTTCTTTTAATCTTTTCTCTAATATTGAAGAGAAGAGTTTATACAATGA
Source organism: Diatraea saccharalis (assembly GCA_918026875.4). Classification (NCBI taxonomy): domain Eukaryota; kingdom Metazoa; phylum Arthropoda; class Insecta; order Lepidoptera; family Crambidae; genus Diatraea; species Diatraea saccharalis. Next base: position 19,332,312 of record OU893345.1, read on the forward strand.
TGGTAGCAGGCTTATCGGTCTGTAATTACTTATGTTATCTTGATTTCCTTTTTTGTAGAGCAGAATGATTTCCGATTCAGACCATTGGCGTGGAGTGTTTGTACAGTTCAGTATCATGTTGAATATTCGTGTATGAGGTGTAACAAGACACGTGAATCTTGCTTTTATGGCTTCGTTGGTGATCCTGTCAGGCCCTGGGCTTTTGTCTAGTTTCAGTGCTTTAATTCCTTTGGCTACTTCCTCTTCTGTAATAATGATCATCTCTCTTTCTGTATTACGACTCGATAGTTTGTATGTTGACTGATTTGGTGAGCTATATAGGTCTTTGTAAAAATCTGTTGCTCTTTTGAGTATTTCTGATCTATTTTGAGTATTTTTAGTCCTGTTTTTTAACTCTTCGATCCATGATTTATGTGTTGTTAATTCCTTGTATGCTTTCTTGGCACTACCTGTGGCTTTGGAGATGTTTTTTGATGTTTTGTGTGCGATGTACCTTATAGTCGTGGCTGATTCGTTTACTTATGAGTTTATAAAGAGCTTTTAGCTCATTTAATAGCGCTTGATTTTGGTTTAATTTTATGTATATTTTGTCTTCTGTTGATTAGTGCCTTAGTGCGTGCTGATATAATTTACTTTGTGTCTGTGTTACTTGTTAACTCTTGTATTATTTTTAGGCCGATGTCAATTGCATTAGTTATTTTATCATAACAAGTCTGAACGGTGTCTCTGTCATTCGAGTGGTCCAGCAGGTCTGCTGAGCAGCTGTTCAACGATTCAATATAGGTTTGAACTTCTTTTTAGTTCTTTATCTGAGGCTTGGGGCATCGATCAAATTTACTGCGATTTTTTGATTTTCAAAGTATATTGAAAGCTGCGTGTCCGGGGTCCGTGGTCCGTGGTCCGTGGTCCGAAGGGTATGTGATATTCAGAACTTGTATATTGTATACGTTTCTCGATAGGTTTGTTAGGATGTAATCTAGTTCATTTTTTGTATTGCCGTCAGGTGATTTCCAAGTCCATCTCTGCTTAATTCTCTTTTTAAAAAAGTGTTCATTATGGCCAGGTTGTTCTCATATGCAAAGTCAATGAGTCTACTTCCTCTACAATTTCTAAACGGTTAATAAACATATTTTCATTTTTTCTCGGTTTCCGCTCTGCAGTATGTGGCAGCGTTAAGCTGCGACGCTGGTTTACAGCATATCAAACAAGATTAAAACATTATAATATTTAGTGGATATACTTATCCCGGATGCGTTTGATGGGATTTAGCACATAGGTGATGGACGGTAATGGTGACCGATTGGCGCCATGTTGCCGCCTCTATGGCATTCCTGACGACACGGGACGCCATTAGAGGTTCACGTTACCGGCCCGCGGCGGAAAAACAGTGGACCGGCAACACTGAAACCGGCCTCACTCACTCAATGACATTTTTGTGCGTCATTCAGAAGCGTTTGTTACGTATGGGCTGCCATGAGCGGGTAAACCACGTTTAGATCAATATTCTTTGTTTTATAGCTAGAGACATTAGTTAACTCAGTATATTGTTAAATTATTATATAAAGGTAAAAGCTTAATACTTAGCTGACTTCGCAAACTTGCCAGTACTTTATACCTGATTAATAAAATAATACATTTAATAAAACATACACACATATTATATAACCTACTCGTTGATAATATAATTTTTTGTAGTCATACAGATTGAGGCACGACTGTGAGGTGTAATTTATAGATACTTATACTTATGCATGCTTAGTTTTTCAGTCCTTTAATTTAATTTATTAAGATCAATAAAAAATACAATTCGCATATTTGAGATGTAAGTATATCGCATGATTGTGGCTCGATGGACGTTTGTGATTTCCATAGCTCTCGTTTGGGCGAGTACTCAAGTTGCTTGCTAGGGCGTGATTATACAGCATGTGATCAGGGACTCATTCAATAGTTTTGAGCTGAGCATGAGCATTGAGCTTTAATATGTTATTTGTAGTAATATAAAAAAATGAAGTTACGGTGTTATGAAATCACTAAAAAATGCCTGCCTTATCCGTTTGACAACGCAAGCACACTGTATATGAATATGCATGCTACCAACTTCAATGTTAGTTAAGAGGGCGCTAAAACGAGAACCATTATTTAGACGTTTAAAAAAGAGTCCAATAATTTTAATTGAAAGAACTGAATCATGTCTTTTTAGACATGACAGAAATGGTAGTAATTGGATAATAACACGTATTTATAAAAAATATATAGAGAAACATACAAAGGCCGTTAATGAATTGTAGGAAGTTATTTGAACCGAGGATTTGGTTTAACCATCGGATTTTCAATTAAGTTTCTTCAATGTGTCATCCAACGTTGTAGTTTTAAAAAAATTTTGTTTAATTTTTCTTCAAAAATTTTAAAAAATCTTAATGAAAAATGCTTAAAAAATCCATTTTGTCCCTGGCACTTTGAGACGGAACTCGAACCCGTAACCTTTCGCAGTCCGATCGACTGCTCTAACCACTGATCTACCCGGGACCTAACAGAACTGACGAATTTTTCAAGCACTTGTTACTTTTCCGCTACTACAGAGTGTATTTTTTATATATTTAAACTTTCGTTAAAGATGACAATTTGTTTTAATTATGATATTTGATCAATTTTGCATTCACAATGCTGTACTGGAAAATATTCTTAATGAATAATGCTTAAAACACCCCTTTGTCCCTGGCGCTCTGAGATGGGACTCGAGCCCATGACCTTTCGCAATGCGGGAGACTGATCTAACCACTGAGCTAAATAAATATTTGTTTAGCAACAACCGTGTTGTGATCTTGTAAAATTTTTATAATTTTAAAGAGAAACTAGTGAACTACCATCACCGTGGAAATAAATAAATCCAGTTATTTTGATAAAAAAAGTAATCAAATAATCTAATTTCGTTCAAAAATGACAAGCACCAGCTTTAACATAATTTTCTTGAAACCGGTTTACAATAATCATCACCGCTCTATATCGCATTATACAAAATTCTAGGGATGTGAGATTAATAGAAAATAATCGATTTAATAAAAATCGATTTTCTTTTATAAATTATAAATCGATATGTCAATAATCGATTTTAATGAAAATAAATAATCGATTTTTGCGAAAAAATCGATTCTTTTTTTTCTATTATTTAAAATCCTACATGCTTTGCATATTCCAATAATAAACCTAAAAGATTCATATTAACAATTAATCAGATTAAAAAAAAATAATATGAATAAAAAAATTGACAATTCAAAACTAAGAATCAAAGCAAATGTTCTTTTAAACTTTCAAGGTAATATAACTATAAAATAATAAAACCAAATATCATTATTGATAGAAATTCTCAGTATCTTTAAACGTTATATAATAATAAAAATGAGCACCCCAACAAAATGACAACCTTATTGTCGCAAAAAATTAAATATAATAATAATAAAAAAATCGTCATGAATATAAATGTTTGGTTTTCGATAAATATCAACATACCTACAGATGGCGCCGTTTTTATATAATCAACTTTTAAGTAATAATGCTTCGAGTTTTTCATTTGGCGCATAGATGATGCTATTTATGAAAATCGATTTAAACGCGCTATTTATTTAATCGATTTGTTAAAAATCGATTAATATGACATGGAAAATCGATTATAAAAAATCGATTATATTAAAATAATAATCGATTAAAATAAAAAACGATTATTTTTTAACATCCCTACAAAATTCCCCGTCACCGTATACTCCATCGATTGACACGTTGATTTCGTCTCAGTTTTCTTTGTCTTTATGTGCAGCTTTAAAAAAAATGGTATGTGTAACTATGTCACTACCAGTAACAAGCTACATTAGTTTAATATAATAGCTTCGTTTTTTTATAAGAAAATGTAATAAATACTCCATATTAATGTTACTCAAGTCGTTGTTTTAAATAGCCGAGCGCGCATTAAGCTAATTATAAGCAGTATCGGTGTCACACCAAGTCCACCAAGTATGACCACATATAATATATCATTCAATATACGCTAGCGACGGCAGATGTCGACAGTACACGACGGTGCTTGAGACAGCAGTTGATGGTTTATCGTCCTGTTTTATATTCATAGTATTTGTTTCATTCGAGTGTCCCATGACTATTCATGTAGATACTAAATTTACCATAGAATTATTCTCGATAATTTTTACAGCTGTGACACAAAGATCGTTTTTGGCAAAATGGTATTTTATCGGATATTGAAGTTTTACAGTTGTAAATAATGAGGTGTAATTAATTACGCTAATTGCTAAGATTTGCAGTATGAAAAGTATAGAAAAATACAATCTGTAGTCTGGAATATCAAAATAGTTATACCATAGTTATGAAACTTTCCGATGCCATAAATTGTTCAGGGTAATATTTTCTCTCCATAATCGGTAAGGCATATAAAATATACTAATCCAAAGGCTCGCGAACTAAAAACAATTTGTGTAACGTTCAAACAGGCTAAGCGAGAGGTGCGCCGGCGCGACATGTTCCACCGCTCATACAGATATGATTGACAGATGGAAAAAAAAATATATTATTCATTACGACGAACAGTAATTTAACGCGAGAATGTGACTGGAGCTGGAATGAGATCGCTCCGTGAAGGAAAAACCACGCCCTGGGATGGTTATTGACTGTCCACAGAACATGCATTGCTTGATCTAGACTTCTGGATGTTTATAGGTCTATTAAAGTGAGTCTATTCTGAACTATTTCATTATATCTACTCGTACTAAATTTAAGTAATTTTGTATATATGTACATTTAAATGAAAGAATAATGGAAGAACTTGTTCTGCTGCTTGTGCCAGTTGAATTTGGAGTCATGATTGCTATTAGTAATTCTAAAACAACATTTTCTTGACACTGACGTTATAGTCAACTTGTTCTCTTATATGTTGTATTTACTCGTACATATTGTTCATGTCTCTTATGTGTTTTTTAACTGTCGCTCCTTTTACAACATCTGCATGGGTCACACTATTTTACTTCCATAATTATAACCCAATAATTTATATTCATATCACACTAAAAATATTATAAGGAAAATTAATTTTGATTAACATACGGCTTTGATTCTAGATATTCAAAAATAGTTTATTTTGACTTTGTATTGAGAAGAGAATAAGATTCATAATTAAACAAAATATAAAGTAGAGCAATCACTGGCAACTTTCAGTTAACCAGAGAGTGAATACCTCACACAGTTATAACTTTAGATATACACAACCATAGTATCCGCGGGCTGTCTATTCCTGGGAAACTGGCGTCTGCTCATGCGCCAGGCAAAAACGCATTTATGAACGCCATCATTAATGTCCCGGCATTTTCACATAGTGGCACTCGGAAAAAATGAATGAGATATCATTTGATCTGCAGGCCACTTGAAAAACGTTAATCCGATTAGAAAATATAGAAATAAGGTTTTTAAAGTTAGGTAGGTATTCTACGACGGTGAGTTATCATATCAACCACCAGTTAACTTGCGTCTTCTTCTTCTGTACTTGGCGTTTGTAATTTTGAAAGATTCTGGTTGTAAAAATTAATAACCTTATCTTTCAGTACCCAGTGACACTTGAAATCGGTAATTATCTTCATCGTATTAATTGATTTTACATGTTTCGAGTTAATGTATTTAATTCAGTTCAGGCTCTATATCATAATTGTTATAATATGTATTTGCCATGCATGAAATATACATCAATTTCGGATGTGACTAAAATACAATTTACTGATTGATAATGGAATTAATCAATCAAACATTTTGAGACACATACGCACCTCATTTTCTTGGGTACACCGGTAGCACCATGCCATATTCGCATGAATATTAATGCACCCATACATATCTCACCACTCGCATCAGAATGAATCTTAAAAATCCACAATGACATGCTGTTAATTGCTGCACCGTATGCGCATTACGAGCTTGCCGTTGTTGTGTATACATTGCTTTTTGATTCAGTCTCGTGATCTTAAACACTCTTGTGAAAGAGGTAAGGTATGTTGTTGTGCATGTGATCGTCGTCGCGGTGTGAAGGGTCGGATGGTGCGCGGTCGAGTGCGGTTCCCACGGCACACATGCGCCCGATCTGACCCCGCCCCGCGCCTTCTTTAATTAATGCGCGAATGAGCTCCAAGTATCGACAAATGGTACCGATACGATACTGATTTATTGCGCTTGCGGGAATTTGCATGCAGCACACGCTTCGGAATTTTAAAAAAATATTGTGGGAAAATTACGAGGTTTAGATTAATTACTCGTCAGATAGACCATTTATGAAACAATTTAAACATATGGAATGAATATTGCACCGATTTAGGGAACCGCTTATCATGTGGGAATAAGAACTAGAAGCTTAGTGTACTTATATTAATCCTTAATTGTTTTCAGTGTTTCTCTTCCAGCACTTTCAAAATAATATTTTTGCTTGATACAGATAAATACAGAATATTTATTTTTTGAAGTAGGTTAAATACACATTGTTGTCAGGTTTTGCGCAAATTTCATGAACTGTTACTCTATAAAACCATTAAAATTTCATAATAATAGAAGTAAAGACGTAAATAATATACGACGGCTAAATGAAGGTAAACAGATTTGGATACTTAAATAGATACATGTCACAGTAAAATGTAACGTCGGTTTATAATCTGTCTCCTCGTTAGAATATGAACTATAGTAGATTATAATTCAAATCAAATCAAATCAAAATTTATTTATTCAGTTTAGGCTTTTACAGAGCACTTGTGAAAGTCGAAAACTACGCCATCGGTTCGCAAAACTACGGCGGGAAACCTTGTACTGAGAAGAACCGACAAGAAACTCAGCAAAGGCTGTTTTTTTCTCCCTGTTTTATTTCACAGAGAGAAGTCTTATTTGCAAATACACTGTGACGTAAATACATGACAAATATTTATGCATACCCGTTATTTAAATTGATATAATTCGTTCCCTTCATCAATATTGATACTTGTATTACATGTGTATTTGTTTGTTCATATAAATAGAAATGTGTTAATTTAAAAAAAAATACATTTTAGGTACCTAATTTTGTTTCTCTGTAGTGAAATGTCATTTCATATTATTAAAATTAACAAAAAAATCTCAGCAAAATGTTATGTATTATCAATATTGACGAATGTATCTTCTACTGACGTTACAAGAAACGTATATTATGGTTATGTATATCCACTCTTGACATATGGGATAATATTTTGGGGAAACTCTGTTAATGTTAATTCTACGTTGATGTTACAAAAAAAATGTTTAAGAATCATTTATGAAATTCATTGTATGGAATCAATTCGACCTATTTTTAAAAAATATAAATATTTAACTTTGACATGCATATATATATTAGAAATTTGTGTTTTTGTTAAGAATCATAATGAGTACTTTATCGAAAAGCAAATGACTAAAGCTAACATTCGATCGCAACATAAGCATGACATATGTACTATGTCATGCTCTAGTTCTAGCTCTCTAATTGACCTACCCATAAATAAATTTCAAATTCATGTAAAGAATATACTTGTGAGTAAAGGCTATTATAAAGTTGATGATTATTTTAAGGATCGCAATGCATGGAATTAATAGCCTTCGCTTTGTTCTATAAAGACTAATTATATGTTCAACTTATGTCCTACAGACTTTGAAAGTTGTATTTACTATTGTGATAAATTGATAATACATGATTTATGTAAATGTCATTACTTATGATAAAAAGCTGATAAGTTTCTTTCGCTTGTTCTTCTTGTCAGCTAAAAGACGTCCTGAACAAGTGGTAGGGGAAAAAAGTTTTTTGGACGATTCAAAAGTGCTTGTAATAGCCTACTTGAATAAAGATATTTTCATTTCATTTCATTTCATTTCATTTCATTTCATTTCATTTCATTTCATTTCAGTTATATACTTGACAAAAGCACTTATTGCCGGAATCAATATATTTAATAAACTGCCCCCAAGATTAATAAGTATTAATGGAAATGTGTTTAAAATACGATTAAGGGAGTGGTTGTTGGATAAATGTTTTATAATTTGAATGAATATTGGTGTTATGCAAATGAATAGCTATTATTGTATATCCGAAATGGGCAGCTGTTGGATCTGACTTGTTTATGTAACATCTACTGTACACAGTTTGACAATACATTTTTTTTAAATTATTATTATTATTTGGCATATATTTTTTATATTTTCGCTGTTTGGTACGTCATATCTAGTAGATGGTGGTGGATCTCGTGGGGGTTTAATCGTTAATTGTTTTTCATTACTAAGAAAATTTTAGTTTTATACTTATAATATGGTTCTGCTTTATCTAATAGTTTATATTTTAATGCTAGAAGTGCGTGTATTTTTTTTGACTACGTTGTTGTGTCTGTCTGTATATTGTATTTTTTATATGTTAAAAATGGATATCCTCCTGTTATATGTTTGATAATACACTGGGATCTTTAAATATATATTTTTGTATTTATAATCTGATCCTAGATCGTTAGCATTAAAACCTTTGTTATTATTATTGAGAAAATTAAAATATATTTATTATTCAATAATTATTCCAAGTCAGTCGAGTTAGTTGTCGTGCAAGAATCCATCCAGTGGTGCCGCGCTATTTGCATTGTACACCTATGTGTGTGTGTGTGTGTGTTTGAATTTCACAGGCCATTAACTGGGCTTAAGTAAGTATATTCGCGGTGCGCATTTCATCGTATACGTTTCTGAAACATTATGATTATCACGATTTGATAACCCAATAAACGCTGTCTATTAAAATATGTTCTGACATTTTACTCATAATTTAAATTTAATATTTATTTTTGACGTTAGAAATTGAGCTGTGTCGTGTTATGTTCTAACACTTAATAGATTTAGACGATAAGCACTCATATAATACACAATTATTATAAAAATGTCATCAATTTTTCTCCTTTTTAGGGTTCTGTAGTAAACAAGGAACTCTTAAAGTTTCGCCACATTCATCCTTCCGCAGTTTAGCTCAAAAGGTATTGGTAATAGAAAGTTATAATTTGGCATGATTATACAAAATAATTACGCCGAAAAATGTTGTGTTTGTGACTTATTAAGTTTTTAAGGGCTAATTTCCGTTAGAGTCAAGTGTTCCCCCCCTCTATCATCAACTAAACGGTCGTTAGTAAAAATTCAAACGTTACGTCAGTAGTATCCACATATATCGAAATTAAAAGGAAAACTATCACACTTAAGTCGGCTTTCCAAGTTTACGAGTAATAGTCGACCAATTGTATTCGATTCAAAAAAAAAACTCCATAGAAAGTATCAAACGTGATTTTGAATTGATAATGGTAAGGAACCCTTCGTGCGCAAATCCGATTCACATTTGGCCGGATTTTCTGTGATAACTTTTTACTCCTTTTATAATTTGGTAAAACTTTAGTGGTTTATATTTTCAACTACTAAACAAATTTTGATGAAATTTGTAGTGTTCTTAAACGGAAAGCTGAGCAATTAAACAAAAAATAATTATTGTAATCCGATATCTAGTTTGAATGAAACACGTGGACACACATACATACACCTATATAATTTAGCACTCGTGTTTAGAAGCCCATATAGGCGAACATATATGAATATTACGCCATTGCAATGAAATTTTATACATACACTTCGAATCGATAACCTGCTTGTTGAAGTCTGTAAAAAATTTTGCTAATTACTTTATCTTTAAGGTTAGAATGTTAACCTCGGATACTTAATCTTACACAAGTTGCTATTGCTCTCTCTATTTGAGCGCAAAATATTCTATCCTGATTTGTTCTGTGAATCCAACAAAGAAACTACTCAATAATTAATTAATATCTGAAATAAAAGGTAACACTATCTAATAACAAACTGATCAGCAGAACACATCATCACTTCCTAGGAATATATTATATATTACGAATATGAAGTGACTGCACGTTACCCGACCTCAATAGTTATATTGATATATTATATGGATATAATTCTTCAAGTCATGAACATAAATTATGGGTAATTACGTCACAATCTCACACATCAGCTTAAAGATTTATAGGAACAATAATCTTAAGAGTATCGTTAGTGGTATAGCGGTGGTCAGGAACGGATGTACAAACATACTCCTAGATTTTTCATGCGTCTATTTTCCTGAATCTGGGATCGGAATGGCGAGTTTATTCAGATACGTCACAAATCATGTCAGCGGCGGCAGTCTGTTTGTCTTCTTTTGTTGATTTTAAACTTTGTTCACAACAGATGAAGGTTAAAATCGAGTCGACAAATCTACGAGTGTTGTGTAACCTGATGTGCTGTTGACTGTATATACTCTGAATTATGAGTGATTTCTTTGCAGTCGCCGCTTAGCTATTAAAATATAAATTGCGTACGAAAGGCAAAAGTAAAATAAGAACTTATATAAATGAAATTATATTTAATAAATCCAAGTTTGAAAATATTGTCTTTGCTGAGAAAGTTTTACGAAGAAATTAACAAGATGTTCGTAGACCGTTTGAATTGTTTCATCGGAATTAAGTTTTAGTAGTTAAAAAAAAGAAGATGTCTGTTGATGTAGTAAAGCCCGTATTAGTATACGGGCTTTACTACATCGTAGGCGTATCGCAGACGTTATATCGCGGCTGCTCTTATTTTATCTCTGCGCAGATCTGCCAAACGTTTTTGCCAAATAATGTCTAAAGTTATAGTTATGTCTGAAGAATATGTTTAATATTGTCTATATCAGTATGAACTGTTGTGCACACACTGTACTGTACACGATGTGCGTTTAAATTAATGCCAACAACACCTACACCTCAATTAATTAAACTTTAGTCATAAAAGCCTTCAGACAATACTAAGTACGTGTTCGGGTTTCTATTTAGTAAAGGTTAATGTTCAAGAATTAAGTTGCTGATATCTCTGCTCTATAAGTAAATTAAAAATCACGTGGATATTGTTATTTGACCAAATAATTTAAATGAATGATGAAAATTTTCAAAAATTAAAATATCATTTCAACAATTTTAAATTAGGATAAATTGATGATATTATGGTAATGTAATAAATAAATTATAAGTAGTATCTATTACCTACTTGCCCGTAGCCCGTTACCTACATGCAGACACAATCGAGTCGTTTGTATTTCGTGAATGTCAGTAACAAAACATTTTAAGTTACAATTAGCTTACTCAATGCGTACCCCATTAGGAATTACGTTAGCATAGTTATGCGAGTACACTGATTATGTTCGGAGATAACTGGAAAAAATATAATAAACCTGAAGGCGGCAGCAGTAAATACATACAAAAACTTGAATAATTCAGATTTACAAGAATCTATAAACCTGCTCCGGCGACGGCGACAGCCTCAGGGCAGCGCGCCCGCGAGTACTGCGTGCGGCGCGGCGCGGCGCGGTCACCTCACTCCATTCATTATGGTTTTTCATGCATACGGATTCAGGATTGTACCTGCCAGGGCTTAGTTTTACAATTGGTATGAAACAACTAAGGTGTGGGTTTGTCGTAACTACGTATAATATGAAAATTAAATGAAACTGTCTGACAAAGGCATATCATTATGTTGAAACGCAGTTCTCATCCTCACGTTTAGCTTATTAATTGAAAGAATTATGGTTTTTTGTGCATTGGCTGTAGTATGATGATTATTTTTATATCATGCTGACTGAGAGCACAATATGTACCTAATGTATAAATTGTATCCAAGTGAAGTAAGGTGTTGACGCTAGTATGTTAGCAACGCTAAGCTGAGTTTTGTTTCTTAGTGATAATGGAATTCCAGGGGCTCATTAAATATTCAATGTAACATTCTGGCATAAAGCATAGATTACCTAATGGGCTCTTTGTAGAGAAAACTTTCGCTCAAAGAAATATATAAATAAACTTTTGTTTACAGATAAATTAGGTAAAAGAAGCGGACGTTTGTAGTATTATAGTAAGTAATGGATAATTAGTCATTACATTACATTTAATAGCAAAGCACATTACATAAAAACCTACAAGTCTCGCTTATTCTCTTTTTGGTATTTGAGTAAGATATTAGGTACTTGCCTAATATAACACCGCCAATTGTTATAGCGTTGATATTTTTTTTTGTAACAGAAAAGCTAAAACCAAATATATAAAAAAAAATCTAGAATAGCAATTTAATTAATTAAAGTTTACTTTTTTTGCTAGGAAAACTAAAATCAAACTTCTCTTCAATGATGACTTCAATATTAATGCCGTTACAAAAATTACACTAAATACTAACCAATAATTATAATAAGTTGAGTATGTGAGTAGCTACAAAACGTATCAAGATCTTAATAAAACCGACTGTTTAAAGTTTGACTAGTAAAATACCAGCTAAACAAATATTTTTGAACCTGAACAAACATTTACCGCGTATTATCTCCATCAATTGATCTTGATAAGTTTGGCATGTTTTGAACTTTGAATTTTTGAAGTCCTTTTTTTTAATAGCCGCTCCGTGTTATTATAGTTAGTAGAAATCAATTCACGGCATACAGTCTTATGTGGCAGTTTAATTTTTAATTGAATAATTCGATTATACAATATTATTTGAATGAAATTCGCTACCGGACTCGCTGTTTTTGGACAAATACAATCTGGGACTCTTCAAATCAAGAGTGAATCGGTTCCTTTTAGGCAAGCACGCTCCATCTTAGACCACTGCATTGCTTACCATCAGGTGATCTGTGGTCAAGTGCGTAGGACTAAAATTGTATTCTATTTATTCTTTATGTTTCTTCTCAAAAAGTAGGCTTTCTTAGGCAGTTCCACTACATTATTTCGCCGCCAAAACTGCAAATAAAAGCTATTCACTGCGTCGATAATACAGTGAAGCGTATACTTGCAGCATGTGAGCTTCGCCCGGTAGGTTTACAGTGTAAGCTGTCTGCCTGGCTGCAGTGTGTAGTTGCAACGTTGGGCGGGCGGCGGCGGCGACGGGCGGGCGCGGGCGGGCGGAGGGCAGGCGGGGGCGCGGGGGGGAGGTGTCGCGCCACCTGCCGTAATATCCTATTTATGAATAATGTTTTATTCTAACAGCGTGCGCGCGGGGGGCCGCCTCTCCGGACCGCTGATAATATTGTCCAGGGCTGCCGGGACTGCACTGCTGAATTATGGTGATTTTATGCAAAATATCATTGTAATAAGAACATTTAGTTCTTTAACAAAAAAGAAAATATAATGTGAATTGTATTATAATTCACGTCATATTTTCAATAATACTATATCCATATTCTTTTGACAAACAATGATTACGATACTTGTGTGTATTATGTATGTATACCTTTTGACAATTGATTAAATGAGATGAAATAAAAAATTACACAAAAGTAGTATCATCATTAATTATAAACCAATCAATGTCCCCGATGATAAGGAACATGCCTTCCCCGACAAAAGAAACATACGGAGTACGAATTATCTATCACAAGGTCAATGTGAATCGGTGGGTGCTGACGATTACAGATGCAGCTACCAGCACCGAGGACTGGAGATACAAAAATTGTCGTCAATCGTCCGTTACGAAGATTATGAGTGTTCATTGTGTTTGTTTGTTTATGGTAATGCCAAAATTCCATATCAGGGATACTTTTTAATATTTGCTTAGTTTACTTTAATGCTTGCGAACAGCGGACTTCTATAAAACATGATCTGAAGTGACTAATAGCAAATAATGCAACTGTCATAATGGCACATCCATTATGTTTAGGTTATGACAGAAGTTTTGTCGAGTTCGCGCAACTGTCCACGTTAATCGACATTCCGTTGTTTAATGGCAGCCCTGCTGTTATTGCTTGCTTTGTTTTTGCGGATGGGGAATGGACGGTCGGGAGGGGGGGAGGTTTAATTAATGGAATAACTCTAGTGGAGTCGGCCCACACCTCCGTCGGCGCTCCTCTCATATCTCGAGTTACGTGGAGGACTCCCAATTATTATCCAGCACTCATCATTACTCGACTATCAAGCCGTATGGAAATCATTAACCAAACACAAGGCAAGTTCAAGTTCAAGAAAGAATTACTTAGAAGCATTTAATGGAACCGCTCTGTTGCCCTGATCATAATAATACGTTTAAAGTTATCAATTAAGTAAGGGGTGAAAATGATTTCAAAATTTCGCATTTTATTCAACACACTCAACGATTTTCGTTATAAAATCAATTGCAGTTGAATATAATAAAATAAAGGTGATATACTTTTGCGAAGAATTAAGGTATTTTTAAATTTTGACTTTTGTTCAGTGTACATTAAGAAAGATTACACAGGTACACACATACAATGCATACAACCTACGCTTTTTTGTTTCATTTTTTATTGGATCGTATTAATTGTCAGTGAATAAGATTTATGAGATTTGTAAATTTACGTAGATTTTATAACTATAAAAACTTTCGTGATTTTCATTATTAAATTGGGGCTAAAATATTTTTTTTTCATATTATAGACAACCTACGTAGCCCAGTGGTTCGCACGCGGCTTACAAGGCGTTGCCATCTTTGAGGCCCGGGTTTGATTCCCGGTCAAGTCAATGTAGAAAATGGTCTGTTTTATATTGTCTCGGGTCTGGGTGTTGTGGTACTTCCGTTGTCTCCAATACTCCACAATACGGGGGCTTAATCTATTCATCCTCTAATCTTAGCAATGTATGTGTTGTTACAAATATTTACTTATAATAAATACGTGCCAAGTTGCTATTCCTCTAGGAGGAGGGCGGTAATAACTGCAGCGGGCGACCTCCGCGCCATTACTCCCGGTTGCTTCTAGATCACGTAAAAATTGACCAACTTCCTTGACACCTTACATTATTATGATTTACTGGACACAGTTGCAGCGCTGCACACACCCCCCTCGCCACCCCACACCGAGCCACCGCCGACGCTGCCGCCGCCGCCGCCGCCGCCGGTGGAGGAGGTGTGGGTGCGTGGAGAAGTCAGCGATGCCAGTAATAAAGCCGGCCATATTTCACACTTAGCGCGTAATGAGCGCGCGCCAAAATAATTGGATCACGTACATAACTCATTATTACCTCGCACCTCACATCGGGCCGCGAATGTATCATTACCGCCCCCTCCCCCCCATCCCTCCCGCGCTACAATAGAACTTTGTTGAATAGCTGGTCGCCTAACGAATTGATCGTTTGTGCGTCGATGTTCACCTTTGGACGTCAACGCAAGATGCATTATCAGGGTTAAGACACTAGATGTACAATTCGCAAGTATGCATTGTTTTGGATAGATATATATAAATTTAGTAATTCTAATCTGAACTTCATTAAAAAATTTTGGGACACGATTGCTAATGGAGTACCTATCAGTATTGGCTTATTAATATGTAAATGTCATCGAGTCGCGAGGAGCGGACGGAGCATTTATTAAAGCGCAATACATCACTCAGTGTCGGTATAAATCAGTGGGGCGCTGCGCAGGCGCATGCTGGCTCCACTCGCTCGTTCGGACCGCTCCGCTCGCTCGTTTGTCCCGCTCGCCGCCCGTCACGCACGCAGTGTTATTCAACTTTAACATTTACTACGCAGCTGTTAGCATATTCATGGCGTACGTATAATTTCACCCTCTCTTTAATGAATATGAAAATAGAAGAAAGTTCTCGCGGCTTAAAAACTAGTAGCCGCTATAATTGGCGGCAGTTTGATAGTTTTTGTTCGATTCGGACTGCGGCCACTCGGCCCCTGTGCTATTGTATATCGTATAGTTGTTATAATTTTTCTCTGATATTCTCAAATATCTGTTTTGATATTTCACTCGACGTTTTATTAGGTTCGCTATAAAGAATTATCGATTTTTTTATGGTTTGAGACAATTTCATTTATACCATCATGTAATAAATTATAAAGTTACCAAAAATGTATGTATTAAACATAAAAGTACTCGTAATTCAATATTATTTTAGAGCTCAACCTAACCACATCCGGGTGCTGGATAGGTAACATCTGTTCAGAATCAACAGTCAGCGAAATTGACAGTTATTGCCGAGCGGAGGCTGCGCACACGTCGCGTCCGACGGTCGATGGTGACATCACACCCGGTCCAACGACGGCCACTAGTTTTTTGGGCCCGCATGATGTCCCAGATCAGTATCAGTGAGTCAGTGTTATGTTAACAGCGTGACACCGCTGCTGCTGGTTAATCTGACGGTAAACGTGTCGCCATCTGCTCAACGGACGGTTGCTACACCACTACTATAACTATGAGTCGAAAACCAATAAAATAAACAGGCAATTAATGAAATTACAGTTATTGGTCTGAGGTGACTCATGGGAATTTTATTGGCGCCATTTTTATTAAATTGTCTTGAAGTTCGTTTTATCGGTTTTGAGCCATTAATTATCTTATTTGCATGTCATTAACAAATCAATGATACTTATCATAACGAAAGAATTGAATTTTATTTCAGAGAAAAGAAACTACGTTTTTTCTATAAATATATTTTTTATTTTATTTGAGTACATCCGCAATGCGGACATGTAAACACTACCTCCCAACACAAAACAAAATGACAAAAATCTTCTCAAGATTTTAGTCCCACGAATAATCTTAGCAAACATAGATCTTATAAATGTTCAAAAGGATTTTGCCATTATTTTTGCAGACAAAAACGATATACATATTGATAACTAGCGCATAATATTTGTTGTAATAAGACAAGCAGAGCGTATCGGGGTCCCGTTACAGACCGTGTCCTTTGCTCCGCTCCTGACATTTAGGCGCCCGCGCAGCTGCCTGAGAGCCGCACTCACCACTCTGACCACATGGAAACAGAGTTTAAAATGAACTAACACATACATCAATTAAACAATGAATAGTGTTTTGACGTCGGGGACGCGATGGCCATGCGATAACTTGATTAATGAAGGCTGGTGTTAACCGGCGCCCGCGCGTCCTCTACAGAACTATTAATTTAGTTTGAAGACATCATAATATAAGGGCAGTAATGGTAAACAAATTTACCGTAGCTGATATTCGCGTTTAATGTGCATTAATTTAATAAACGGCGCTTAAGCTATTTTTCTTCAATGGGACAGTTCTAGCAATTTATAACAAGATTATTGATATCATTAAATATAATGCCAAGTTATAATTTTCTCAAAGGATAAAGCTGATCGACAAGTTTTACTTATTCATATATATCTATATTATATAACCTGTTTCTTCCTCTTTCATTTTGTTCAGTAGTAAAGTCGAAAACAGTGTAACAATTAAGATGAGAAAGGGTAGTTTTAAACTATAAATTGTATTTTGTACCAGTCTACCTATCTTCTTACATTCTCGTTTATATTCGTAACCTTTTTTGCCACATACCTCCATATACTAAAAGCAAGAACCTTTATGAAAGGATTAAGAATTAAGTTTTAAATTTTATGGGACTCTCTTATAGGGTTGACCAGTCAGGTATCCCACAGTCATACACAGGTGTCACTTGTAGTGATTAGTGTACTGAAGATGTCACTAGTAGTGTATTCCATTGTTCGAGTGCAGGGGTGTGGTTGTGTGCGGGCCTCCCGCGCCGCGCTCTAATTGCGCCGGGAATCAATAAGTCAGCGTGTATCGTTGTATGATCGGCGCGCGCGCACCCGGTCACGAGCGCGCGACGTGCAGCCGATAATATTGCAAAAATTATTTCATTAAAATTTCCCATTACAACGGTGTGATTTGCAAGCTGTTTATGCAAGAAACTTTTGTATTCGATAATATTTTCGTACTATGCGTTTAGAAAAATGAATTAAAAATGAATACCTTATTAGAGAAAAGCGTGATATTGATATCTCATCAGTTCATCATTAAGTGATAATTGAATGCTTTTTGTTTTCACAATTACAAAACTTTATTAGTTCATGGTAAACTAATTAGCCATACAATCTGATTTTGAAAAGTTAGTACCAATTAAAATGGGAGTAGCAATATTATTTAAAATGATACAAGTAACAAATTATAAAGCGTTGTAGAGCCTGCTGCAGCTAGTTAGTTGTTCAAAGTCGGTCGAACCGTTCACCGCTATCAATTATATTAATAATTGTATTGAAAGGATCGACTTGATGATCCATGTGTACAATTTATTTGGTTTGAAACTGTAATTAAAATTAAATACTAATATAATAGATTTCCAAATATATTTAGTGCGCGTCGCTGTTCACTCCATACTTAAATGTTTTTAATGACTTCAATGCCCGATTCGGTTAAACTTGTTTTTATAGTTGACAATTTTATGTGACGTGTGTCTTATTAACCAGAGTATCAATACACTACTAGCATAAGTGTATATGCTCATTGGTCATTTCAATTAGCAATACGATAGAAATGTTACCTTAACCACAAACCGAGCGAAATGAACAAATATTTAATATAATATCGAATAATGTAAATTCCAATGTATGTGCTGCAAAAACATTATAAGAAATATAACTGGTCAGTTATGGCGCGGTGACGAAACTCGCGATAAATTTGTCGTTTTCCCACGACTTAACATGTAACTTGAAACTTACACTTAATTAAATACGTCTCATAAATTAGTAACTGATTTTATGGGGTACGGCAGTTACTATACTATAAATGTGTTAGTAAAACTATCATAGCGAGCTCGTAAAAAATAATAAAAAAATGTGATTCTGGTTTAAATTTGTATTTGGCTACACTTTATGACCAGAATACTCCAAGTCTGTTCAAACTTTCATTTTATCTATGTCAATGATATAGTACACTTTAAAAATGTACATGAGCTTCCTCGTTACTCCTATCAGAAGGTTGTGAAAAATTTATTAAAAACAATTATCACTATACTCTAAGTAGACATTTTGGAGGTGCAACTCGAAATATATACTAACGTCGAACCTCGTACTAGGTTGACCTTTACTAAGTCTCTGTTTAATAGTATGAAGTTTGATTAATAATTAGTGCAGTCTCAGCATCAATTTGCTCCAACGTCCAAACCTTCTTTATTAATAATACTGTTAGAGTTTGGTGGGACCCGTTCGGGATACCTGGAGATGGGGACTTTTATAATAAGTAACATTTTACATCGTGTTGGTACGTTTTTCACCACTCTTTTATATAATATACTCACAGATAATATGCAACGTAATGCTTTGTTTTAAAGATATCATTGACCGTATTTGTATTTACAAAACATGGAAAGAACTACATATAAATATGTAGTTAAATACAAAAATATGTTGTTGGTTGTCCTAATTAAATAAATTAATATTGGTAGCTAATATTCTTAGACAACCTAAGCTAAGAATGTTCGTAATTAGTAAAAAAATGTAATTATTACAATAATTATTTGAATAACTTTCATTTCGTTATAAACTAAAATTGCTGTGTTATTTTATCTCATAAATTAAAGGTCTTCGCATATTACACAAACTCAACGCCAACTCCACAGTCTATTTAAATGTCAGCTACTTTGATTAGTAGATTATTGAATATTAAAAGAGAACGATGTCGTATGACTCGTATGATACTGCACCATTACAACTGCGAGAACGAGATGTAATCTTAGAATTAAATAAAACATGTATTTAAGTAAAAGTAACCACAAGATTGGACTGGTAGTGATTTTAAAGTGGTTTTTTACATTATGAAGAAGTGTAATCTCATTTTTTTGCCTACGAAGTCTGTGGTTTAGTGGTTTTTCTTGGCGTAACAATGTCGCAATAATAGTATTTTATCTAGTTAGCTCGAGTGGTGGCAAATGATAGTTAAATTATGTACTTGGTTTACATAGCGTATTTTGTAAGTGAACTGTTCCTACTACACTACTACTCACAGTGATGGTGGTACACTGTGTAGTGTAGTGTAGTGTAGTGCATACAGTGAGTTTTCCCACGTTACAAAGTAGGAGCAGCCAGCGGCAGGCAGTGATTCGAGCGACATATTATCAGAGCGGCGACAAAAAGAACTCCATTCATATGCACGCGGAGCGCGGTCAGTTTTTTGCTTGTCCGGAGCCGGACGTTCCTCGCGTTTTATTTGCGATTGGGCCGCGCGCACGATGCGCTCTTGTTCCGTCCGACCACACCGCTCATTCTTATGCAATACTAGTTTTTGCGTGTGCGCATAATTGAATGTGATTATTTGTATCTGTATGCTCGCAGCAGAGGATCTAATGTCCGGAGGTTACTTATCCCTGCGACAGATGTCATCACGTGCATCAGGTCATTTTGTAATTGGTTCTTGTACTTTTTAATTATCGTGAGAGACTCTCTTTTAACATTCTCTTTAGGTTTTATTAATGTTGTTTAAATTTTCTCGTTTCAACAATATTATAGAAATACTAGCTCTGTCCCTGCGACTTCAACCGCCTAAAATTACCTATATCCTGCGTATGTTGTAACTTCCCGTTAGTGAAAGAATAATCAAAATCAGTCTTCAGTTAGTAGTTTGGGGGCTTATTAAATGCACACAAATAATCAAATCTTTCCTTTTTATAACACATACATGTAAAAACATTTTCATGTAAAATACAGACCATATATATGGTTCGGATTGTCAAAAAGTTTTCATACCTCATGTACTGAACTGACGTTAAGATATGTATAATTAGGGTATGCGGTTCAAGCTCTACACATCCTAACTCTACATCGTACATCTCAAAATATGACATTACCCGTAGCACAAACGTTCATTAAAATTGACATTAATTAAAAGCTATAAAATGTACATTTTTCGCCTAAGAACCTCTAAGCATGTACTATCACTTTTCGTGTTCTAAAGTATCTATATTTACGTCTAAATACATGTTTAAGTAACGGACACTTCTAAGAAATGTATAAATCAAAAAATATATTTTGGATTTGAGGTTATAATTTTAACAATTGTAGCGTGCGGTTAGATTCTTTTTAATGTTTGTTTTACTTGCTTTTTGTAGGGAAATGTATGTCTACTTTGCTTTAAATGTTGATTGTTGTTGTTTGCTTTAAAAGGTTCTGTAGGTTCTGTATCGGGAGCATGTACTTACCAATCTTGGAGCAACCCAGTGTTGTATACACTGAAGGATCTGCTCATCTTCTAATACCATGCAACCAGAAGCTGAACCGCAATTAACACAAAATACTTCAACACACCCAGATTCCATGTTAATGTCCGTTAAATAAATGCCAAGTCGTCGTCTATAGTAGGTCGGTATGCCGTAAATCACTGCCGGAGGTCGATATTATAAGACGAAATCAGTCCTTAGTTCAAGCCAAGTCGTTATTTTATAACTAATATTCACAAGACACAAGAAATCGTACAAACAAACTCAAGCGACGTAAACACAACGCGAGTATGAAAGCGATTGTCAAACAAAACTTCAAAAGTTCAAAATTGTCAAACGTATGTAAAAGAGCGCTTCCAGCCGCTTAAAAATCTACGAACGTTTTGAGTCTCGTTTTAATGTCAAGCGCTTTAAGTGTTCATTGGTTGATTATACATCAAATTGTGCATAGATCCTGATTTGTCAACTTATTAAAATATGGTGGCAGCGTTTATTGAAGTTTATCAAATGTATTGATATTACTTTTTAAAGTAATTACAAAAATGGGCAGTGTCCGTTTGATTTTAAAAGCTGATATATTAATCATAAAATATGATAAGAATTATGATATACAAGATATTCTTAGAGGTTCATAGGCTAATTTGGACATTGTCCTTATGACCGTTGGTGAGCTTAACCGTTGGCAACACTGCATAAGTATGAGCTGTCAGAAAATTTAATCAAACTTAGCATATCAGTTTAAGTTTGAGGTTGTTTGAAATTTTGAACAGATAATAAGCTGTTCACAATTTTTGTTGTGGTGTTCTGAGCAAATCCACGCAGATAAAGATCGGTAACCGAATATTATAGGAATTTCTTTATATTGTGTAATAGTTACCTTCGTGAAATTTTTTGGTTGTTAAAAAAACCATTATAAGGAATAGTTGACAATATAAAGGCAAGTAAATCGTTTACTTAAAACTGTATGATCAATTACCAAATAAGATTAATAAATTAATAGAATAATCAGCGCAAACGTGTTCTAAATGTATATCGAGAAACATAATAATAACTTACCTAAAACTGTCTAAAGATTGCAGAATTTAACTCCTTCATTTGATATCTCCAATAGCTTTCAATGATATTTGTAACTATTACTTTGCTTAGATAATTCCGATTAACGTCAAATAAACGCTCCGTCCAATCTTCAAATCTTAAAAAAAAAACATAGCAACCGCAATTGTTCGTGAATATTCAAAGATTTTAAAATAATTGGTATATTCATGTCGATGACTCTCGCTTCGTTAGGTTATACTCTTCTACGAGTAGTTCTTACTTTAACTAAAGATGATTTCAAATTTTTTTCCAATGGAAATGTGAATTTGAAGCAAATGCACCCATATTAAATATGAAACAATATTCGTAGACATTTAGCTATTCACATAATAGCTGAATATTTACAAGAGAAGAGAACTGTGGAATAATGTTTGTGTACAATGCACTCGGCCCTGGGTGCTGCACTTATAGTTTAATATTGTATTATAATAAGCGTTTAATGGGCTATGTAGCCCGTACTAGTCGGCAGTTCGTGGTTGGCACGCAGCCCGGCGCTGGGCAGTTGCCAGCACGTTTACGGCCAGTTACCGTCGGACGCCGATGGCGCCAGGCAATTTGCTTACGTCTCCCCCCAGATAATGGCCACTCCAGACCGTTCGCAGTCATCCAGGATAGACATTGCATCGCTGCCCCTTCTTAATGGGCCCTCTGCGGGCGAGACTATTTCAGTTGATGCCATTAGCAGATCGTTCGTATACCGGACGATCTTGGTGGAGCCAGCGGGAGACGCGTATATCTGTTAATTTATTGCCTCATTTTAATTGAACGTCCGTCTCTACGTTGAGTTCTCGTCGGTAGAGCATTCAATGTAAATGCAGTTTAAAGTAATGGCCCCGTTGGCGATCGACCGTGTGCAGCACAGGCTCGGGTTCACTACCCGTTTATGTGGCTAGTTTTTGTCGCTTAGAAAAAATGCTGAGAAGTGACGACAGGACTCGGAGATGTTAGGATAAGTAGTCGATGCGCGTGCGACGGGGCGAGGGGACATAAATCCGGAGTAAAAACTGTTCGTCGCATCGTTCGGCGGTTTTTTGCCGTTTCTTGTTATGCACATTCCTTAGTTTTTGCTCGTACACGTTCCCGACAAACGAGCTCGGGCGAGATGGCGAGTTTTTGTGCGGGAACAATGGCGAGCAGCGGCGGCGGTGCAGCGTCCGTCTCGGCGGCGGCGGCAGAGATTGCGCGGGCGCAGCAGGCGCGGCGCATTTGCATGCGGCGGCCAATGGCGGCGCGCGACACGCCCCCCGCCCCCGTCCCGCCCCGCCGCTGCGTGCACGTACACGTCACGTCGCTAACGAGCCGCCGACGTGACATCACATTGTTCTGTCTGTACATTCAGCACACGCTGTTGCTCCAGACGCAATAAGCTCTACTCGAAACAAATAAGCCACCGGCTATGACTACTACGAGTGATGACCAGCTATAAACTTCTTTATTTAAGGAAAGCAGAAGGCATTTTAAATATATATACCTATAATTATATATTTTTGTCTACTTCTTTATTAAGTTTCGCCGGAAAATGTATCTGCACGAAATAAAGACTAGACAAATAAAATCTATTGCGAGTATTAGCATCGATCACTCTCGAGGTTTGATCTCGAGAGTGATCCATGCTAATACACGCAATGAGAATGAATAAGAAAAATAGTGAAAACGAATTATTTTTTATAAAATGAGCGTGGAATGTAAAAACATCCTCAAACTTACTTTCACCAATTTCAATTAAAATTTCTTTGTTATCCATAATAAAGCTAGATAGATATATAGATTTCATTCAACTCTATAAAATTGAAAATGAAGTGGATGAATGTTACTTATGTCACTATGTTTACATTATTATTTTGCCGAACAAAATACGAGAGCTATTAACAATAAAGCACTAACAGTTTTATAATTATTCGGTGTTGGTTGTCATAAGTGTTCTACAAATTTCATTATAAAAATATTTCACGGGGATAAATGTACTTATTTGAAGATAAAAAATTGATGACGAAGAAGTATGTAACTTTGGTGACAGAATCCATTATTCCATATCTAAAATTTCCTGTAATGGACAGTACACCTATAATGCATAACAAAAAAATCACTTAAACGTTTTTGAAAATGTTCCATAGTTATTTACATTGATCGAGTTTTTCATACTAAGTATAATCAGTTACCTCTACCACGGTGTTCAGCCAGGTAGAGCACATATTAGTTAATAAGTATAATTTACTTTATAGAAAAATACTTAAAAAATCCACCTCATTCCTGGCACTCTGAGATAGGACTCGAACCCATGACCTGGCGCAATCCGGGCGACCGCTCCAACCACTGAGCTACCCGGGACCTAACAGGACTGACTAATTTTTCAAGCCCTTGTTACTTTTTCGCTTCTACAGAGCGCATTTTCATCAATGTTCAGGCAATCCAATTCAATTCAAAGCAATCCAAGGCAATCAAACTTCTTTTTTTCTTTCTTTCTTTCAATCCACCCAAACAATCGAAATGAAGTTTTATTTATGCATTTGCACTTTATACGTTTTCATGTGTTGTTTCCCCTATTGCACTAACCCGCAGTTAATTTTTCTTTATTGGTATCGTTTCCTTTAGCCTAGGGTCGCCTGGTAGAGATTGCTACCTTAGCAATAAGGCCGCCTTTTGTGTTACTGTATCTAGTTTTATGTACCTATCTCACTGTATTTTATAGTGCAATAAAGAATATTCAATCAATTAATGAATATTTTACAAATATTTAAACTTTTCATAAAGTTTTGCATTCACAATGCTATACTTTTTTAATTACGAATATTTTTCACTATACTATTGGCAATGCAAAATTGATCAAATAAGTATAATAATTACTTTATAGTGTAATTAATACGAAATTAAACAAGTTACCAGAGTAAATGGTGATATTCTTTTTTTTTCAGTTTAGTCAGTCAGTTTTGTATTGTAAATTTAAGATTGCGAAGGTAGAATTGTGGAAATATCAATACAATTCGATTCGATATCAGTATTTTATATATAGTGTGTACCTATTTCATTAAACAACTAAACAAGCTTGAACGACAAAGAAGCTTGAGCAAAATGTTTGCATAAGATTTATATTTGGATTACGCAAATTCACATTACCTGAATTTCGCGGATAACTCAAGTGGTTGCCTATTCGATTTCGCCAGAATGCACATATTCTAACGATGTCATTTAGCATACTTTTCAATCCCGTCGCCCCTTCTTATTTAAAGGTTCGCTTCAAATTTACCAAAGATTCTCATTCTCGCCTTTTGAGATCATCAGAAAATTTGCAATTGGATATGCCGATACATTGTACAATCTTCTACGATAAGTCTTTTACAGTCCAAGCCGTGCGCTTGTGGAATGCATTACCTGTATCGATTAGGTCTAATTTCATTACCTGTATCTATTAATCCATTAATATCTTTAAGGAACTCGTTAAACAACATTATTTGTCCATTTAAGCATTTGTACGTTTCCTTTTTACAATTGAAATTGTAAGTGTTATGTGTGTGTACAATAAAGCATATTCTATTCTATTCTAAAGTGAGTATCGAGTGTGTTTCTATCTCATGGTAATTGCGTCAGGATGACGGCGGCATGCGGCGCACGTACCGTGGCTGGGTCGCGGGTCTCGGGTACTGTTCCCGCCGCCGCCGCCCGGAGAATGTCGTCACCGTGTTCATAAATATAAATTACAAAGTGCAACATTAGGGATAATAGGAGCGAATTCTTTGAACTTTAAAAAGTTAAAAAGAAATACTTATACTCTATGACATCTCAATGTTGGATTAGAACATTTTACAATCACATAAAATTATGACTACCTACTAGGTACCGAATGACAAATACAATAGCATCAATTCAGACTAGTGTAAGCTGGAAGAAAGTCAAAAGTTATGCCATCGTTTCTGAAATCGATGGCGGGAGATCTTGAACTGAGATGAACTGCCAAAAAATTCAGCGAGTTCTGCAAGGGCTACTTCTTGTCCTTGTTTTATTTCATACAGAGAAAAGACCGATTGAAAAATACTATGAATTCATTATTATAATAACTAGTACTGATTCAATTATGTTAAATATGATTAGTTTTTTATTTTTTTCTTTCAATAAAATTTAATATTGATGGGTGCTCGTACACGCGACAAGCTTTTGTGATGTTTGAAATTGTGTATAATGACTATAATGAGGCTATAAGTTGGTAGTTAATATTTAATAGAAACATTTTATTTGCTTCAATAAAAGTTATTTTTAAGTTTTTTTTTGCTTTTAATTTATTTTTTACATTATCGCTAGCTATGATCCTCAGTCCGCTCATCTCATTCAACGCATCATTGTTGCAAGGTCGTTTGCCGGTTAATTTCATTATTTTTAAAGTAGATATAAAAAAAAAACTTCCATACTATATTACTTGCGATACTGGATTTAGAGTGAGATATTTCTCTCCTTCTTTTTGAGGTCGGTGCCAGATATTTGAAAAAATATCATGTATGGTAAGAGAAAATTATATAATTACAAAAGACACATTTTTTGATAGTGCTGTTTTACTTCTTACTAATGACACGTCTGTATTGTACGTAAGTCGGTTTATTTTTTTTAATTTAAATTTCTCTACTTGATTTTAAACCACTTGCTTCTTTTTTGTAGAATTCAAGATCAACTGCGGTAATATGACATATAGTGGTAGCTCGACGTGCTGCTGCCTGTAGTTAAACCACATTACACAAACCTTAATAAATCATAAACTAAAACCCTTCCCGTGATTAACTGTAGTGAAAACGACATGAAGTTCTATTTAGTAATGTGTGTAGTAATTTTGATGTTGGGATTCATTAATAATAAGTAAGAATGCAGTGTTTGAATGATAAAAGATTTTATGCATATTAATGTTATTAAACAACAGAATTTGTAACGATTTGATAAAGAGTCGGCCGAGTTGATAAATCATGCTAATTGGGGTGTCTCGATGCATCATGTATCTGCTGAATATTCAGGCGGGTACAAAATGCGAGCTATCCATCACAGCTCATATTACTGTGGAGATGTAAACATATCCTATAAACTTATTCCCGAGGGAGCGACGTTCAAAAATAATAAAAACGTCGTGGCCCCTGCCCTTGGCTTCCTATTTCACTCTCAAAGGGGTTAAAGCAAACTGTTGAATTCGTTTCTTACAACGTACATTGAACCTTCTGACAGTGTTATAAGACTCACTCAAATCCGTACAGTGTTCGAGCGGTTTCTGGCGATGACACGAATTAAAGATCAGCGTGGACACGAGGGTTGTCACAACACGGCAATGTCGTAACGCACGAGGGGGGTGGGGGGGTGGACGCGACATATTTCTAAAACGGGTTAATAACTGCAAATCGTCGAGGGCTGCGCACCGGACCCGTGTTGTGTATGTGATTATTTCATAACACGATTATAATAGGGAGAGTGCCGTTTGCAACACCATGTCAATTTCGTAGGCTTTCAGCCTAAATTTTTTTTAATTTTAGAAATTTTTATTGTTTTTTAGTTGCAACTTAAAATGCTTAGTTGACATTGTTAATTTATAAGAATATTCATTACTCTAAATTTGTAATAAATCCACGTTTAAAGTCTAATGGTGACGTGACACGTATGAATGAACAGACGCACGCGCCACACGAGTGACACACCACGGTCGGCTTTAACAAGTTTCCAAATTGTGTTATCAGCTGTTAGCTGTGTAGACCCATATAAGTGACAGAAGAGGGGTTAACTTGAAGTTATTAAATTTTTTCTAGCCTAAATAATTTCGAATGATTAAATATTTGATTAGCAATTAACTGCGCTATGGTTAATCATACTGACTCATCAACTGGAATAGATTTATGGCAAAATATAATTTTGCTAATTGCAAGCGTTATTATTAATATTAGTTACTGGTCGTTTCTTCACTAAACTTTTGCTGATATATTTTTTTCTGCATAATGTGTCTCACGCGTCGACGCGTGCTTCCTCCGTGCGAACTCCTTCACAAGTAGCAATCTCACATTCTCCCACAGCTTACGATCGTTCGCAATAAAGTCACATTACAATATAATTTGACGTAACGCAGCCTCCGCTGCCGACTCTCACGCGTCCAATTTAATAGACGTGGACGTAAAAATGAAATAAGTGTTGGTAATAAAGCTCGCGTTTTATTCGCCCGCTCGCGGCCGCGGTCGGCGCATAGCGCGCGCGCTCTCGATTGGTTCCGCGCACCGCATTCGTCCTGCGACGTGTGCGATCCCCTTTATACACGAACGCGTGCGACAGATCTCAGCTAATTTACGCAAATTATGCCACGTAGAGTTTGCCATATTCTTTAAATATTAAATGTTATTATTCTAGTACTCTACTCACATTTCTATATTTTATATAAATTTTGGTGATAGATGTTTGAATTATAATATTCATTTTATATATATACTAGCTTTCCGCCTGCGGCTTCGCCCGCGTGGTCCCCGAGGAACTGTTACAATGAAGAATGGAAGAAAATGTAGCGTCCAGTAGGTGAAAGAATTTTAAAATCGGCCAGAAAAAATCGGAGTCTATTCGATGCAAACAAACAAACAATCTAATATTTCTTCTTTATAATATTAGTACAGATATAGAGTGATATATTGTTATAAAATCCTGTATTCAGAATATCGATTGATATTATCAAATATAACAAAAATAAAATTCTTACAAGAATTCAATAAAAAGAACAATTGAGAATAAGATAAAGTGGATTTCATACACCCGATTTCTGAATTGAGAATTTCAAGCTAAGAATTCTCAAATTGTAACGTAAACAGGTTTTCGTTTCTGATTTTCTAAATGATCGGTTTGATAAAACTAGCACTTTTTTGTGAAAAATAAAAAAGCTTAAATAATTGAAAATATTCAGTTGAGATTTTGTATGTACATTTCTCAAAACAAACACCGGCCGTTCATCTTTCAATCGCTTATCATTCGAAGACTCGCGTAAGTTCTAGTGACAATGATTAGTTTCTAATTGTAATAAAGAGAATTTAGACATTTGACTTTGAGAGCTGTTGAAGCATAGATGGCACAATGACTCCGTATTATATGCTTGTATTTGTCTAACACCATTTGACCAAGTCCTTAAATCCTAAGATTAACCTTGTACATTAGGTAATAAATGAATAACGATCACAGAAAAGTACATCTTTTTCTCATTAAATTGGTGAATATTAATTTTACAGGAAAATATTAAGATTCCGCGGAAAAAAGTCCCTAGCGTTGTTGTTGTCGTATCTAACCAAACAAATGACAGAAGACTGTAATATCTGGATTGCGTTGTTATAATTCCACCGCCCAAATATCTCAACTGAGAGTAACAACGGTTGACATACCGTTCCATGTATTTGTATTGTATAAAAACACCTAAGAAATGAAAGCTCTATTAATGTAGATTAATCCAGCAGCCATATGCGGCATCGGTAGGTGGTACTGATATTGAAATGTCACGTAGGTGTCCTGTGAAATCAATGATGCACGGTGTGAGTAGCGCGCGCCCGCCACCGGCCAGCACGCGCGTATTATAAAACGATCATCAACACCAAGCTCGATTGTTTACGGACCATTTTCGCATTTGAATAATTTTGATTGATGACTGACTACTCGGGTTGTTTTTAGACTTCACCGTGAGCGTTGAGAATATTCAATCGAATCAATGTGTTTATAAATATGCAGCGATGGCGAGGATCCAATTTGTTTTCATTAGCTTTAAATATATTTAAAGGAATATCCGTCACAAATAAATACATGTTAATAAAGTAGAGCAGCTTTATTATCCAAACTTGGTTTTCAAGATATTTTTATGAATTAGGTGCTGCACAAT
Organism: Diatraea saccharalis; assembly: GCA_918026875.4. Taxonomy (NCBI): domain Eukaryota; kingdom Metazoa; phylum Arthropoda; class Insecta; order Lepidoptera; family Crambidae; genus Diatraea; species Diatraea saccharalis. The sequence goes on from OU893345.1 coordinate 19,362,317, forward strand.
TTCTTTTTTTTTTCTTTTTAAACTTTTATATTACATGAAATTAGTAAGTGATTTTTTTTTCCCTCTAAGTTTTGCATAATGTGATACTGTTTTCTGAAGTAATTATATTTCTATTTAATATATTTGATAAGTTATGCATGCTAAAAAAAATCATTAAGAATTATTGAAAAATGCTTAAAAATCCACTTTGTCCCTAGCACCCTGAGATGGGAGTCGTACCCATGACCTTCCGCAATCCGGGCGACTGCACTAATCACTGAGCTACCTAGGACCTAACAAGACTGCCGAATTTCTCGACCACTTGTTTAAGTACGCGACGGAGACGGACGTTCCGTCGAGTGTGCAGATATAATATTTGTCAGTATCGGCATATCTGATGAGCATTCAGAGTCTGCTATCAGATATGCATCGAGGTTTTATTTTATTACACATCCAGAGACGAGACCTCCGTCTGCACTCTTCACAGAAACAATACATTGAATGTAGATCAATATGTGTACCGCGGCGAGTTGCCGTCCGTCGTCGGTCGCAAATGATAAAGTTTAGTGTATTTCTAATGAGATTACGTCCATCAAGCAAGTTGGACTGATCGCATGTGGCCGCGGCCGCTCGCACACACTTCTCTTATGGGGAATTCTCTTATTTGATTTCAGTGGATGTTACATACAAACACTTATCGGCCGGTAGTGCATTCTAACAAGTTATCACATAATAGATTCTGATACAATTGAATTAGATATTATTTATTTTTGTGTGATTCCTAGAAGAAGCGTTTCTATATAAGTCAACGGTATCTTGGTCGTGATTGAATGATCGGATTGGCAATAAAAATATTTCGAAGAAATTTCACGCTTAAATTATTAACTAATAGGTATAACGTAAATAAATTAATGTATCTCAGTAGCGAGTCTATTTGAGTATAAAAGTTCATAGATGAAATATTGCTTTCAGACAAATATTTTAAAAGTCTGTCTGATTTTCGTAGTCTCAAAGATATACTTTAGTAATATTTTTGATACGTAACTCGCGGACAGACATTTATAGCTGTTTTATTACCGAACGTAATTTCCGTAGCCATTTTCATAGCCGTCCAATGGTCAGTATTGATTATAACGAAAATATGGTTAGCAGTATTATCTCGAAAGGCATCGCTCCTCCGGAATAGGTGGTTGAGGTTATAGTATTGGAGATGCGCCGGTAATTCCGAACGTACTAAATTTATTAGAAAACCGATCGCGCCCTTCTCCGCTCGCCAATTTACTAATCGTAACTCATCTGCGATAAGCGGGGCATCGCGCTGCGCCCGCGCACCGCCGCCATTGTTGCGCTCGCATTATCGATAGTCCATCGTCTAGTAATAATAAGGAGCCCAGATTGGAGTGGTTTTAATAATATCGGTATCGATAGAGCACGCTCGCGGCCGACGACCCCCGCGCGCCTCTAATTGCCTACAACCGCATGCAATTTTAAAAACGATATCCTCTATCAGACGCTCGCTGACTCAATCCGAAGAGTATAATAGCCGGTAGATCGGGAGAGGGGCGAGACATCTTATACATAAAAAGGGCAATTAAATACCTGCATGCTGAATTGGACGAGTGTTTTTGCTGTGATACTGCAGTAACATTATGCCGTGTATTGTTAATTCTTTGCTGTTACGTGTAAGTACATCTTAGAACTAAAAAACTAAGCTTGCTGCTGTAGAAAAACTAAAGACAGTTTAACGTATCGACTTTATTACTGACATTTTCATGACACGTTTAGATTCTCTTATTGCAATCAAATGATGTGTAATAGTGTACATAATCAGTGTTTAATACGTAAGTAGCTCCACCTTTATTATAATGATCTTAAAAAGTAAATTTATTATTAAAATTTAAAAGCACACATAAAAACTCATAACTTTCCAATAAGTACTTACCTAGTTATGTGTACCAATATTATATCTACAAATATAAAAACATGTCTTTATTTATTCTGAATGTACAATTGATTCATGAATATGGATCGTTGTCTCGCTTGATGGAATTTTGTTTTAAGTATACAGAGAGGCCGCGTGGCCGCGGTGTCGTCTGGTCGTGGTCGTGGTCGCGGCGGCGTCACCATCGGTTCTCACGTGTCCGTCGCCCGTCAATTGACCGCCCGCCAATTATACAATTGGTCGGTTTACACAAAGTGCCTGGGAGCGACAGCCCCCCCCCTCCCTCAAAACCCTTGCGTCCACTTTACGCCTCAACAATTTAATTACAAATTGTTCTATGCCCTCTGAGATATTGCCGCTCTCAACGTTTACTAAAATGACCAGTTAGTAACATTTCTTTTAAATGCATTCGCAATTTACTTTGTAATAAGAAGACTCCCAGTCATCGAGACTTTACATGGATCGAAACCTTTAAGATATTTTCTTTTCTTCACAAACTTTTATTATATCTCTCTGTTAAGATCTTTCGTCATATGCATCCAATAATTTTTATTTTTACTTGGAATAATTGAACCCATAGGAACGATCGGGTTTTTGGATCAATATTAAGATTTAAAGTAGAACACAATAAAAACATTTGAAATATCTAACTTAAGTAATTTGTATAGAATTTCGATTAAAGGGACCGGCAGGCGGCCACTAAGATGCTCAAAAAACACAAAAACAAAATGTTATTTTGATGTGGTAAGCGGAAAAGGTGCATCTAAACAAATAATTATATACTGAGTCAAAAAGTTTCAATCGCTAATTGTGGGTTGAAGCCGATGATAAATGATAGCGCCGCCGCTACACACAAATCACAATAAGAGCGGGCGGATGGGGGGGGGGGGAGGTGACCGATCCGCCTGCGCGTACGCAAATTATTTAATTGTCCACCGCTCTATGGTTGCTCGCCATAAATCTAATACGTCCTCTGTGGATTATTCAAAGGGAGCCGCCGCCGCTCTATGTGACGCCGGCGCCTAAACAGACTACGTACCTATTATAATTTAAATCAATAAGCAAGTCTACTCTCGGCAAAAAATCAATAGTAACAAACGGCAAATAACGATACTGTACAGCGAAAGATATACCTGTGCTTTATGGGTGCGACACTCGTTATGCAACTGTCGAAACAATCCTGTGCGTCTCCAGTGCCGGCGGTACCTCCGCTACTCCGTGGTGGTACGCTTGATTCACGGCACGCGGTCTTCCTGCTGCGTGTCACCGATAGCGATATCAGCGCGCGCACAATCGACTATCGCGACATGCATCGCCGTGAAATATTCTGCCGTCTCCATAATACACTTTAATGCCTTCCGAGCTTCGTTTGCAGATACGTTTCTTGTATTCGCTAAGCCTTAAGGTACATTTTGACGAGTTTATTCTCCGGACGCCGGGCGGGCTACATTAACGACCTGCGCCCGCGTAATTCACGCCAGCGTGTTCATCATGCAAAGTAAGCATCGGAGAAGTGCATACAAAACAGGACTCAACGGTGTTGAGTTAAGTTTCAGATTGGAGCAGGAAACTAGTCGCGGGGGAGTGCAGTATTTGCTATCGGAATTTGAATGTGGCGGTCGCGGGGGTGGCGCGGGTGTGTGCGGGGGCGGGGAGGGGGAGATACGCATCGTCTTGTTAGCGCTATCAGATGGCCGATGCTGTAATTGGCACGGCCACGGCTGCGCGTGCGACACCAGCCGCTATCGTCGCCATTCATAATATGCGAAGGGAATTTAAAACGCTTTTATCCATTTTATTGTTGTTCCCATCGGGAATATATTGGAGTTTTGTTTTATCCCGTGAATATACGAAGTTTTAAACTGACACGATGTTGTAACAGGTACTAGACGTACCGGAGATTTTATTGACTCGAACGTTGTCTTTGATTTTAAAACATAAACTTTTTATACTTTTATTGGTCCACAACACAACGTCATTGAAATTGGTCATTAAAATCATATAATAATATTCCCTTGACAACAATCAACAATCCTTTAACAACAATCCCAAGATATAAATACACACGAGACCTTATGGATGCAATCGAAGATCGTTAATGAGTGAAATATCGAGCGCACCATCTGGCGTGGTGTTGGGTGCTCGCTCGGTGTCACCACAATTTGCATACAATGCGGGCGCAGGTTCCAACAGATATTGTGGCGTTTCTTGCGAGCGGTAATAACCCTGCTCCACACTACCACGGCAACTAGAGAAACATTTTTTATAATATGCACGAAATGTAAAATTTAACTCAACTTCGTACATTACTCGGTGAGCTTGTACCATGACATTACACACATACATTAAATATTCCAGCAAAATAAACATTGGTGGTGGTGGTAGTGCCAAATGAACCATTATCATCAATATCGTTTACGATTTGAAGTTTCTTCGGTCGCCGTAGGTCAGGTCAGATAATGGAAACTGAAGCGCCAGCTTCATTGTCTCCCTTGTTACGCACTTAAATTAAGCAATTTGAAACTCATGATTGATACGGTGCGCCCCGACTGATGTGCACTCTACAAATAACGATGACACGGACTGGTGTAGATATGGCCGAATTAATTCAACGACGGTCTGCGGAATAAAATATGTCGAGGGAATTAAAAAAGGCGCCGACAATTACTGGGACCGACACCGTGACTTATTGCATAACGTCGCTTCTCTTCGGGATCAGACAATGATAAAGGTTTTAATGTACAAACCATTATGCTTTCGTATTCAATTCACAAGGTTTGATCCAAAAGGTAAATTTACCTATATACTCAAAAACTCAGATTGCAATTACAATTTTAGTAGTACTAGTACTGCTCATTATTTTTGTACAAATGTTTAAAGTCAATAATAACTAAAGTCTAGAACGGATATCGATCAAAAGTATACGTCTATGCGTATAATATCAGTAGTTACATTCCGCTGTTCTGTTAATTCTGTGTTATTTACTAACCCCCCAGTAAGTGCTCTGAGGAAGATTCTAACTAGAGTCTCAAAGTAACCCACCATCATCAAATTTATGAATGAACTAAAGTAGTGAAGATCGTCACCGGCACCTTGATGGTTGGACGTTTAATTACCGCTAGCGATTAATTCGGACGTCGTAATGGCTCAATCGAGCCGCGAATCCTGCGCACTACATTGTTCATTCGTTTGTCCTTGACTAGTTTGCGGCGCAACTTTGTAATATTCATACAATCTTTAGTAAAGTTAAACTGTAGTGTGCGCGGAATGAGAAACAATTATGTAGTTTAGAGTTGGCGGGGAAATTGCAACAGACGAGGTATTCAAGTCTTGATTTATTTCGGGTTTGGCGTATGTGAGAACAGTTGATAGATGTCGCTATAGGAGAAAATGCATCTAATGCAGATATACACTGAATATTTGACTATTAAACACATCTGGAAGAAATATCATGAACTTGTGATCTATTATTGTATTATAGTAGTAATCAATAAACCATTTACCTAGTTCTTTGGCATATTAAGGGTAGACCACATTTTTTTATTAATATTAAATTGAAATTCAATATTACTTGATTTAGGCGGTAATCGCACTTGTGAATATTGAAAGCTATGCTATCAGACCTTGTACTGAGAATAACCGGCAAGTAACTCAGCAAAGGCAGCTATTGCTCCCTGTTTTATTTCATACAAAGAAGTCTAATTGGAAAGTGACTTCATTATAATTCAAGCGAAAGAAAGTGACTTCATATATAATTTGTTTGTACTACTTTAAAATTAGAATCCAATGTCATTTGATTGAAAGTATCTATTCCCAAATTATGTTTGCATTCAGCTTTTGTTAATTGGCAGCCACAGATTAAATGAGATTTGTGCATGATACTGTTTGCAATTAATTGAGAAATTATTGCTTACCATCAATAAATTAACAGTCGTGTGTGTGTTCATCAAACATGAATATTTGCTTAATCTCTATGAACCTCATCAGAATAAAAGTGTTTTATCAGAACGGAATAATTAAAAAAAAATCTTAAGGTAATTACCGTAAAGATAACAAATATTAGTCTTAAAAAATAGACAACCAAAAATAAAGTACGTTTGTATAAAGAAGTAAGACTTTCTGTCTCGGCCAGTACACCAGATTGGCTTAATATTCAAAAGACTAACCAACGCCATCAGCATTAGATTTGAAATAAAATGAAAACTAACTCCATTGATCAAGACCGAATAGTAAGTGCAAACCATTAATTCTTGTATCAGAGCGACTGTCAATAATACTAATAGGAGGTCAGTTTGCATGCAGCCCCGTTATTATGCAACGTTAATGACAGGTGGTCGGCGCGATCTGCGTGCGATAGTGACCTGACGACGTGCCCGCTTAACCTGCCCCACTGAAGCTTATACTGATACGATCTACAGTGAAACCATCGGTATTTCGTGTCTCTGATAACACGATACCTTTTATCATTATTTTTTTCCCAGATGAGCCAAAGTCAACACTTTCGAGTGTCATTTTGTTCACAAAACACTAATCGTAAAGTACGTAAAGTGTACAAAAGGTTTGAGTATAAATATATAGAAAATGTTTGTTTCTATTCTGTTTCTTTTCTAAACTGCAATGTCGGTCGTATTAAGTACTAATTGTCATTCTTGAACACTTGTTGTGTGACGGATGCATCGATGTGGGCTCAAGGTCTCGGCGGCAGACATTTGCGTGCAGAACGCGCATGCGGCAATTAGCGACCCTCCGGATGAGCGCACGCGCCTCACACTGTCACACACACACACCGAGTGTTTTATAGTTTTGGTGAAATGAACAACTGACTTGACATTTATAAACCTTTCCGTCTTAAATACAAGACACTGATGTGTGGAACATGCAAATGTCGACTGACCACTGCGAAAGTTATTTTATTATTCTAGATCCCTTTGTCTGTTCGGCACCGATACGATCGCATAAAAGTTTTTATTGATTGTGGTTTCCCATGGAACTTTGACGATATAACTTTATATAATCTAAGCTTCATTTCATAGACATTTGCCAGTTATTGTAATTTCAGACACCACTTTCCGATAATACGCGATAAATATGATCGTGGAAAGTAAGTTATGGCCTATCTCGTATTGCTCCCTCCTTCACGAGTGCTCGCAACTGTCTAGAAAACGGACTGAACAAATAGTATTGATATGATTCAATAATAGATTTTCGATGAATTGTTATGTATAATCTTCAACCGCAGTAACATGTAAAATTCACATGTTACTATTCAGCTAGCTGTTTATCGCAAGGCGGGCGACTGGTCGTAACCGAGGGCAGCCGACTGTGACCGCACTCCTCACATAATTACAACACTTATACTTGAAGTTGTACAACGTCACGTTAATGACAATTCTTTATCTTCCTTACTGTAAATCAAAATACAGTCTCATATCTGATCTCCTCTTTGTAATAATATCACTTAAGAAATAATGACCGAAAGGTTGATTTGTCAAAGTGTTTCTTACAATCTTGTAAATTTTTATTATAAAACAAAAATTTTATTAAAAGTTCCATAATAACTTAACGTTTCTTATATGGAATTGAACAGGACGTTCTTTGGGTGGGTCAAATATTTTTGAATAATAATTTATTATCGGGTAATAGTTATACATATCCTTAATGAAAAATACTTAAATATCATAGGAAATGTATCTCATATGTCTTATCGTTACATAATCTTATCTCATAGTATATATTCGTATTGTTTAATGGTTTAGGCTGTGAATTAGGCTTCAATATCAAGTGAAGTTTGTTAGTTTTATATAACATTACGTGCTGTTGAGTGTAACCATATGTCAGTGTCAGCTAATTACTGTACCCATACGCACGAGCCTAGTCCAAAGACTCGTCGTAGTATACAAATCTAAAAATCTTTGCAGCTCTTAGTTAAGCAGCAGCGCAGCAGGCGCAGCAGGTAAGTATCTTGGTGATAATCATGAGAAAAGAAAATTTGTCTATGAGAAAATGAGCATGAATGTGGACAAAAATGTACCTCCTTAAGGAACCGAAGGAAAGCTGAAAAGACTACATGAAGGATGATATGGGGTAAAAAAAAACCATTGAAATGACGACCAATATAGATATACTTATTTTATTTGATCAATTTTCCATTCACAATGCTATACTGAACAATATTCTTAATGAATAATGCTTAAAAATCCACTTCGTCCCTGGCACTCTGAGATTGCGAAAGGTCAGTGCTTTGTAATGATTTAATAAATTATATCTATTGATCATATTATATATCTTCATCATTAATTTTTAATACCTATATAAGCGGAAACTGTGACTGTGAATTACAAAAGTGAAAGTAAGCGATTTAGATTCTAATAACGTATCGCGTATTAAAGCAACAAAAAACGTAACGCAACAACGACCAAGCCATCTATCTGTATTATATATGAAGTCGATGACTGTTAGTGTAACAGATAGGTGGTAGTAATGGGAGTTGGAAGAAAAGAAGGACTCGAAGTTAAAGAAATAATACAATAAAGATAATTAAAATATTATATACAAACCAAAATATGCAGCTAACTTGCATGATAGCAAAAGACAAAAGACGAAACAAAAAGGAAAATTAACATGTCAACAAAAAATGGTGTTATAAAAATGTCTCACCGGCCTGCTGGCCAGTTCGTAACAGTTACTTTTTTTAAATTGTCGAAAATTCGTTTTGTTTGCTATATTAAACTAGTTGACACGAGTTAACTACTCTAATACTCGATAGAATACAAATTCTCTTGAGGATTTCGTCAATAAAGAAATGGCTTATATTTAAAATTAAATGGTAAGATAGAAGATATCTTTAAAAAGGGAAGCTGTAGTTAAATTTATCTATGATAATGTGAATATCATATATCATAAAAGAGTATCTAATTAATGTGGCTATAAGACCCTCTTGATAAATAATTTTCAGTATGGCATTTTGAATGCAAAATTAATCAAAATGTAATAGGAATTTGGTCATTTATTTCATAGAACCGTAACACTAGTTAATGTGTTCAATCTCCGAGGCGGGGAAGGGCGGACTATGGCGATCAGTGACTCACCTCCGCATGCACATCGTTTGCTCTCATAAACAACGTCTCGCTGCAGTATATTCGCAGGCTATGTCTCCCACCGTGACCCCGAGGTATCAGCAGCGCTAGCTTGTAATAAAATGAGCGTTGAAATATTGAGCTCAGCGCTCTCACAGTATAGAGGCTCAATCAAAGGGAACTTACTTGGAGAGGTAATAAAAGGTTTATTTCATTAAACCTCTATGCTGTAACAGCGCTGTACTGGACGTCGAGTTTGAGACTGATTTTATTACACAATAGTATAGCTGGATTTGTAATCACGACAACAACAACAACAACACTCGATAATAACAATCAAAAACCGTCCAACGATTTTAAAAATCCCCTTCAATTATGCACAATCCTAGTTAGCTTATAGTTAATTATTTTGTATACAAACGCATATATTGCGATTCTCAGTTTTTATGTCAATTTCAATAATCAGTACTTTCACATTTGAAAGGCAATAATAATAGCACCCAAGGTATGGTAATTTAGAAGCTTTACGATCTAAAATTACCCACGATGTTTGCGTACGAGTTGATTTCATTGAAACTAATTACCGCTCTCTCCAGCTATATCAGCATAAAAAGACTGACGAATGCGAACAAGACATGAGACCGCGGAACGTCGCGTGACACACAACCCGTGTGTGTGTACATCTACATATGCGTATTGTGCAAATGAATACCTACAACTGATTGCCACTTAGATATGTTAACGTGACAAGATAACAACCAATTAATAGCGGAACAGTCACTCTATAGCGGCCGATGAAGACTTAACGCTGAATTATTAATAAGGAACAAAAATATGTCTTGGCTCCAGGAACGCGTTACAAATGAGGCGAATATGCAGTCTTACATTATGTATGTGCTCGAAATGTACGGCGAGGCCAATCATTGGTGTCATTTCTACTTGTATTATTAACACTGGTTGTAGAGTTCCCAAATTATTTACTATGCTCATATTTTTTTTTCTCTGGAGTTAATTACATCGGATCTGAGTAAGAATATGAGAGAAATGTGTATGATGTCATCTAAATATCCACATAATGTTCCTGGAGAGATGGATAAAGTACAGTTTGTCTTACCATATTATGAGAGGTCATGCTTCAAACAGTTAACTGTACTAAAAATATAGTCAACTGATTGAAACAAAAAATAGTTTATACGGTATTAAAATTATATCAGTAGTTTCGAGAGCCTATTCGAGGCAAACAAACAAACAACCAAATCTTCTCTCATTATAACATTAGTATAGATTGTCTCTTTATTGGGGAGGTTACGCAAAAAAGTACAAAAATTTATAATTGGTGCTCGAGTACCAATTCGAGTCGTACTCCATAATTCTATTGGTTTTATATGACATAAGTGAGAAGTATTGACGCCACAAGTGGAGTAAGTAACGGTGCGCTTATGTTATCTGGTACAGAGATGCATATGCATTCTCACGGGCCGCTGCAGGTGTCCTGCTTCCCGGACCGACTCCTATGTCACACTGCAATCACACACAGAAGGGGCATATTGTACTTTTGAACAATATTCGATCTAATGGAAATTGAAAAACTTGAACTTTTATGGTGAATAGACCATAGCTGAGGAGTAAGTGGTGAAAACGTAAATACTAGTGTTTTTAGGCAAAGGTTTCACAGTATTTATTCAGCCAACTTCGCTTAAACTTTTCTCAAATTATGTGCGGCATCTATCTAGCCAATGAGAGGCATCTATCTATATAGTAACTATGTACAAAAAAAACGAAAAATTAAGTTATTTACAACACTAATAACTCAAGAATGGCTGAACAAATTTGCAAAGTTTTTCATTCGTTGGCTTTATGTATATTGTAAGTAGCGGAATAACTATTAAAACATTAAAACCTTAGTTAAAAATAAAGTTAAACCTGTAGTCATTAACTATAAGTTTGTTGGGTTCTGGAAGGAGTGGCATTTGTGGTTGCCGGCGAATGAGTATTTTTTTTGTCAAACTGAAACAAATGATCATAAGCGAATTAGTGATTAATTCTTCGGTGGTACGTAACTTGCAGCGACTCAAGTAAAGTTTATAATTGAAGTGGACCTTCTACCGTGCCCGAATGTGTGAGCTCGCTGAGCTCAGCCCAGTGTGAACAGTTCCCGCGACGATACACATCGTGGTCGCGCACCGCGTCCGCGCGCTGCCTCCAGATTGGCATCAGCACGTGATATGGTGACACTCTTCACACGTACTGTATTACCTCAACACTGTCACTTCATTCAGAGGCTAGAGTATGTTGTTGATTTTTGCTCCTATTATGACATACAAATAATTAATAAAATTTCGATCATCTCAGGTTAGTAATAAATATCTATATTATGAATGCAGATGCAGATTCGGTTTCCGTATCCGAAGGATAAAAACGGGACCCTATTACTATGACTTCGCTGTCCCTCTATTTAACACCAGATAATTTGATACTTGGCCGATTTTTGTAAGAGTTCATTATAGCCTTATATTTTGTTATTAAGTTAATGTTACCGCACAAACCACCAATTAAATAGGGTCTCTTTTCAATTAAAAGTAAAATGAGTATCTTTCGATTGTTCTTGTGCAAAGATATAAAGTCTAAATAGTCATATTTTAAGCGTTTTGCCACAGTCGAACATGACTTTTTAATATAAATAAAATCGCAACGTAATTCCTAAAATTCTCAATTTCTTCTAATATAGTATAGTATTTATTTATAGGGAAATAATAAGTATGTGAGCTACTTAGTGGCCGAGGGCTACATGCAACACTTTTACAATAATCGTAATGGTTTACGAGTACTTAATAAATACAACAAATAATAATAATATTTTCTACGACTACTCACTGTCCTCTGTCGCTGCAGGCATGAAAAAGATAGAAAATTAAAGGCAAAGAACTGTCTTTATCAAAGTGTCGGGTATATTTAAATATAAATGTAAATTTAGAAAGCAATATTGATTTTCCAGTATAGGTATACTATTCCATATTTGGTAACTTCTTTACATAAAACTACCTATACAACCAATCGATTTTCGGTTTGGCATGATTAAATTGAACGGACTCAGAAGATATTATATCAAAAAAACTTTGATAATATGAAATGGGTTGATCACGAGCTCACTATTGATAGCAGGTAACTGGGCATAGTTTAATTTATCAGCGGCCGGGGTGATTTACGCGGCGCGGCGGGTGCGCATGCGCCGATCCGTGATATGATATAATTAGGCCGCCCGGCATTACCATAGCGAGGTCCCGCTATTATAATATTAGCCCACCGACCTTAGCAGAGCTTATTCAAATAAAAGTAATCCACTGCGCGTACGGACAGGCCCGATTGTAATATGATGATAAAATCAGAGATAGCAACACATTTGGAATAAAAACGATTGCGATTTCGAAGTTATAAAGGTTACAATATTATCAATTATATAATTATTTTACCCACTCCAGTATAACTTTAAGCTTGATACGAACTACCGAAAATATATCTGCATAATCTATAAAACAAAGTCACTCCCTGTATGATGAAATCTTTTAAACTACACATCGAATTATGCGATTTTATCAACATACAGAGTAATACAAGAGGAAGGGTTATATTTATAATACAGGGGCCAGGAGCACGCGAGCGACGCCGCTGGCGGAAACCTAGTTGTAGATATATAATAAATTAGCTTTTGCCCGCTGCATTTCTAAAACGAATATTTATTCATTATATCGTGTAAAACATCTGAAATAACGTTTCATAACTTTTTTTTTCTTTGACAATGACGTACTTCCATACCGACTTTAATTCCTTAATTCAACCCTGTTATCACAATAAAAATGAACAAATTAAATCAAAAACTAAAAAGAAAGAAACAAGCCCAGCAGTTTAGAATTCTGTTAAGTCGTTCTGTTCTGCATTAGAATTTATGATTTGTTTTATGTGTGTATCGTATACAATACTATTACAATTGTCTAGTTATTTAGTATTACTTAACATAATTATAAACTACTTGTTGTTTCGTGTTGTTGGGTTTATTTCTTTCTTTTTAGTTTTTTATATAAGTTAATTTGTTCATTTATATTTTAAAATTCGTTTTTACGCAGTTAGGTTTTTTGTTTTTCATTAAATTATTTATTTTTATTTTATACTTTTTAGTGACGATTCGTTGAATTCGTTATAAGATGGTAAATTTCACAATTTAGTCACTTCATCGAGGGAGTTAACTATTGTTTAAAATGAAAAATGATAAAAGGAACCTAATGATGATTTTAAAATACCTATTCAACGATACTCCACTTCACATAGTCAATCGTTTTTTTTTCATTTTGATAATATGGTGTCTTTAGTGACACTCGCAAGGTTAAGACGAATCGATTGACGTAAGAATCATCAAAATCGGCCTACGCATTTGGTCTCTAGAACGCGATTTTTAAATTCCAGCTATTGAAATTGAAAATAAAAATTGTTGATATATAACGAATATGTCGGAGCCTACTGGGTAAAAGATCCCTCCAATAAGGAGCCTAGCCCTATAAAAGAATAGAGTCATTCATTTGCACGGCTAAACGTCCTTCTACAGAACATCTGTACCAAGTCCAGGGTTTCCAACTGTCAAGGATCATGACACGAAATACATTATTATTTTTTAATTTTATCAATAACAAAATATCCACGATATTCGAATAAAATTACATTGCCGTTCAACTTGTAAGACACTACAACAAAAAGTTAAATGTATTTATTTATTTAAGGTACAGCAACGACTTTATATGTAATTTAACCGACTTATATCCAATATTTTACAACACTTTATCTCTGAAAACTTTAAAGCTAAAACTTTTAAGCATTTGAAATACAGATGGAAAGAAAAACACAAATGTTCACACAAAACTTAATCGAAAACTGAAATCTACGCATTTTTTTTGAACAAAACGCTATCGCAGTTTATTTAAGAAGAAACGTCACCTAGTATTATCATCATCAGTCCTTTTACTTCCCCACTGCCATGGACCCACTCGTTGGTACAATACGGATTGGAGAGCATTATTACTTACTGCAAATACAGCCGAGACCAACAGTTCAACGTGCGTTCTGAATCACGGAGTAGCTCGAGATAATAATTTTTTGGTTACCCATCCCGTGACCGACCCTTGCGAAAGTTGCATAATAACAACGACCGCGAGCGCTTATCCACTACGCCATCGAGCTACTCATCGGTATAGCAAAGCTTAAATTTTATTTTAAAACTTGACCAAAACAGTGCGATGTAGAAATATACTAAACGCCATTTAGTATAGCACAAAATATATATTTTGTATTGTATTTTCTTTCCTATTAAAATGATTTGTACTTGAATATTTTCAAGATTTTTTTTGTTTAATGTTAGTTTTGTTACCAATTATGTACTCAAACAACATTTTTTATCACAATATAAGAGAATCTTTATAAATAATATTAGATAGGTTTATTACAGTGACTGAAAGGATAGCATTTTTAATTATCTGAATATCTAAACGATAAACTATTAAAATTATCTAGGCATATACACCGACATCTAAAGCGGAGTGGTGGACTCTGGTTATCGATGACTTTAATGCTAAGATTGGAATATGTGGAGACAAAATCGAAGAACCGCGTATTGAACTTTTCGGACTGAGTAGTCGACATACTCAAGGTGACATGATGGTTAAATTTTTGCAAGCAAACAAACTATTTTTCTAATTTTTTTCTATAAGAAATCACAAAGACGATGGATGTGGATAAGTCCTGGAGGAAATACGAATAAAGATCTCGACTATATAGCTTTCTTAGCAGCGAGAATTACATAATGGAAGATGTAACTGTATTCAAGAAATTTAATAATAGTAGTGACCATCGTTTGCTGAGAGCACGAGTCACAGTTCCTATTAAAATGGAAAGAATGAAGCTGACCAGAAAAAAGGCTTCTCTATCGTTCTGACTAAATTAAAGTGGCAATGAGTTGGCCATATAATAAGATAGAGACAAAAGATGACAATTTCGCGACCCCGAATATCCAGCAGGAAACCAGGAAGACGATATTGTTCTAACAGCCGGCAAATCACGGATGCGTGAGACAACCTGCATATCTCGCTGGAAGGAGTTGGGGGAGGCATATGTCCAATACTAGGCAGTTAAATACTGATGGAGAAGAAGAGATGATTACAATGACAAATCAAATTGTAATTATTGGTTGCTATGGGAATATTTTGATTCTCCATAAAAATTTCACTCCAATTTTCATCCCATTAGGTGCTAGTTCTCGGGATAAAATTTAACCAAAATATATACCCTTCACAGGGTCTTAATCTACTCAAACACCAATTTTCATCGATATAGGTTCAAAAACAAAGAAGTTTCATACAAATGTTTGGGGTGGAGTTTCCAAAAATCCGTTTTCACTTCTACGTAATAAGATGAATGTCAACGCTCTACGACAAGTGGTTAAGGCTGTGCCTTGTCTGTCAGTCAGTATGTAAGAACATATTTTATATATGTATACATAACTGTGTCAAGTCAGACTAATATAGGTTATGCATTTAGAGGTCGGATATTTAATAATGTTCGGAATGCATTAATTAAAAAGGTTTTGATTTCTAGACACTGGTTTTCTAATTTCTTCTGAAGAATATAAAAGCAAATTAAATCGACGATCCAGTTGGTTGAAGCCGCTGCCTGGTGACGCATCCCTCAGTGCCACCAATCACCGACTGGCCCGTTGCCAAACACTCAGATTAAACTCAATACCATAAATTCTAATCCACCTGTGACTCTAGATCATTCGTTGTCATAATCGACAATCTTCCAGTTCTTTGTGGTAGCGTTATAGTTATGTGGATATCGATGCATAAGGAAACGAGTGTGTGGAGAATAACATGGTCTTGTAAGAAAGTCTACTGTTTTTGTAAGTTGTACTAATCAACACCAGCTAAAATAGCAGTTCTACGTTTCTACTAGTACAAATAGATATAAATACTGTGCTACTGGTCAGATGACTGCAGAACAGCACTTTGGTGCTAAGTAGGTTTTTTACGCTGGTGTTCAATAAAGTTTTGGTTTCCACTTTAGTCGAATTTTATCCGATCCATTTAAATTTAAATTTATGGAAACGAGTGTGTCAATCGGTTTAATTTGAACAAGTCCTGAGATTGCAAAAAACAGTGATGTGAAGGTGGAGTGATGTTTCACGCGGTGAGTGTGTGTGGGTTCATTGTCCGGAAGCGAAGGTCGGCAATAACGACGTCCGGTGGCAGCTCGGGACCAAATCACGCTCGCTGTGATATACTTTAGAATAATTCTTGCACTGTGCATCCCTAACGCGTATTTACAAACAACAACAGAAGCTGCAACTCACATGTATTTTAGAGAATAAGCAAACACATCATATAAATGACTTTTTTTTTTATGAGAGAGTACCGTAACGGCGATCAATCAAAAAATCCTTGAAATTATTAATAAAATACGAGGAATCGTCTGCCTGGACATTTTAACGATAACACAATCATAACATTTGTACAATGAGATATTCCTCTTGAATACAAATGCGCAATCTACAACTACTGTAATAAACGTCCCCAAATCGAAGCGCACGTGAATAAAATCTGTGTAGGTTCCTAGAAGTGCGTAGGCATGTGCTGTATAACCAAATTGTGAGTGACAAATGAAACGTTAAATTGATTTGAGGAATCGACAGTGGAAGTTGCGCGTCTCGGCGCGATGCCGGTCACGCCGCGCGCAGGTGTGCGCCGCGCGCGCAGCATTACAAGCGCCCCGGGACTCCGCGCGACCACAACACACTCACACGCGACCTACTAATACCACACCTGTGCTCATTGTAATACGGGCGACGTCACCCGCACCGCTAAGCCTTGCCGCACAATATGATAACATTGTCCACTAACTTTACATACTTACCATTTTTTACGGATCTGGTGTTGAATTTTAGTCCGTTCTCAATACGTCGAGCGCAGATTAAATGTAAATACGCGATATGAATATGAAACATGCGCGACGGCGACGGAGTGCGTTTTTTGTTTCAAACGAAATGGTTTGTTATGTGAGTCGCTAAACTCATACATAAATGCTATTATCTTTGCATAAACATTTAGAATTGGCGATTCAGTTTTTGCTGGCGCTGATATTTTAGCAAGTCTTACAATAGTATTTTATTCTGAACAAACCTGGAATACTAATTTAAAATGTTCGTGTATTACAAGAATAGGTATTTTACGATATTGCTACATAAGATATGTGAGGAATGATAACATCTATATTTCTTTACTATCTATACTAATATTATGTATAAAAAGTTTGTTTGTTTGTTTGCTTCGAATAGGCTCCGAAACTTCTGGACCGATTTATTCTTAATACAAAATGCTTAAAAATCCACTTGGACCCTGAGATGGAAATCGAACCCACTACCTTTTGCAATCCAGGCGACTGTACTAACCACTGAGCTACCCAGGACCTAACAGGACTGACGAATCTTTTCCAGCACTTGTTACTTTTCGCCCCTACTGAGCATATTCTCATCAATGTTCAGGCATCCACCCAAACAGCCGAAAGTAATATTGTTACAAATATTGAAACTTTCGATAAAGATAGCTCAAGGTGCCAGGGACCAAGTGGATTTTTTTAAACATTGTGAATGCGACATTAATCAAATATAATCACTGGACTGTCTAGGGAATAGGGTCTGTATAGGGAATGAAAACGTTGCTATAGTAATTATTTTTTTCTATTCTATTTGTCATATTCAAATATACAGTTATCTTGTGACCACGTGGCCGAAGCCGCTGGCGCAAAGCTAGTAGTATATACACTCAATTATTGATTGAATTTAACGCAGTTAATTCTTTTCTAAAATAGGAAACATGAAATTGTTGGGTCCTGTGCATCCGGGCAACTCTTTGGTGAAAATCTCTCTCCTATTTCCCAAAGTGATAGAGAATATAATGGACATTGAAATTAATTCTCATAAAAAATCTTTAACGAATGTGTAAAGATATACTTCTATGAAGGAAAAAACCTGCAAAAATTGTGTCTTGTGTCATGAAATAAATATTTATTTGTTAAAAGTTTTACTGTAGCAACTTTTTTAGCAAAATTGATTACTTTTGAATGGGTAAATATTTATAAACCGATAATAGTACTGTAGAGGTTTATCATGGGAATACATACACAGTACCATCCGACAAACGCAACCGATAAATAGGCTTGGTGTTTCTCTACATCCCCCAGATGAAGTGGCATTGGACGGGACACATAACAAGAAGAACCGCAAGGCGGAGAGGTTTTAAAACGGCGATCATGCAATGCGACGGTCTGTAGGTAGAACTCTCACCAAGCTGGTTGGAGATCTGATTCAAATTGCGAGATGAAGCTGGATACCGGCTGTAGGGATAAATGATACGAGTAAATACAAGTACTAATTCGATACTTTTCTTTCGATGCTAAAAGTATCGGTAAGAAGTAACAAGTAGTATCGTGAAGTAAATATTTGCATCGGTACTTGGTCGGTCATTCACTGAGGAGTGTTAAAAAAATAGACTAGTATAAGTATGCATAACAAAGGAGAGAAAAGAACGTGAACATGACTTAGATCAAAAATGCAATATTAAAATTTGTGCACTGGCTGCATTCTTTCTTCTGTGTTATAAAAGAGCACAACACTCGAGAACCACTGAACCAATGGCAACCCATCTGAATGCTAAAATAATAATTAAGCTAGTTAGGTCGGCGAATCAAGTCTGCTGTCATTTGATGTGAAATTTATTTAATTGTGTATATATTGTATATATTTGTGTAAATATTGTGTGTTGAAGACATCTAAGGTAATAAATGTTTTACCTATCTATTATATTTAATGTATTTAGCATTCACAATTATATATTGTGAATGTTACATATCATACACAACAAATCGCCTGGAGTGGTAATTACTCCTTGAAGGTAGAGCAGGCCCCCAAAGGCTCGAATCCCATCTCGAGTCCGAACTGCTGGTGGGACTAATGAATTTTATTAATATTTTTCTATAAGACAAATATCTTACCTAACTATGAAATCTGCCTCTTGTTCATATCTCTTTTGGTTAAAATCAATGTCCTAAATGAAACATTTTTTTTCACTAAATTTCAACTAAACATTACGCGGCACTCACTACAATGGTTTGAACGGTATTAAATAATATGGAAATTGTACCATAGACACGAACGAGTCCACTAACACTTAATATTATAATAGTGGACTATGATATTACTTATTACTTTGTAGCATAAGAGAATTTTGTAATAGATTATTATTATTTCTTATTAATCCTTTATAAGTGCTAAATAACAATATGCATAAATTCAATGATACTTTTAGAAAGTTTCTAGCCTACAACCATGGAGACTCCTCTCACCAAATCACCAGAACCTTCCACCAAGAGTCCATTGAGCAAATGTATAGCTTGAAATAGATAAATTTGATAGTTTGTGAATTAAGTCATGTTGGATGGTTTGTTATTTTAAATGCTAAACAGGGACCTTGTCTTGTTTATCTTCATGTTAGTGGTGACCCCCCACCCCGCCCTCCCCTCCTGTCACCTGTTATATTAAACAATGTGTACGGATCGGAAGCCACAGATTGTGTCGCATACAATGAGCTGTCGATGGCCGATTATTATTAATGAGAGGTGACGAGCTCCATACCTAATGAACACCATGCGTCACCTAACTATTTGATTGTGAGGTGACCATATTTTGCAGGTTTATTCACACATACATACATATATATCAAGCCCAATTTTTTTTTTTTATATAGTTTAGAGAGTTGTTCATCGCACCAATACGTTAATTTTAATTGAAACATAGAATCACACGAAACTGAAGCATCATTTGCAAAATAAATCGAATCGAATTATAAAGGAAGAATGGGCCATGACCTACCCAGTGCCAGTGGTGGGTGTTAACGACTGCAGACGGAGTCGGTGTCCAGGATACGTGCAGCTTAACCTACCCTCCGAAGCACGGAGCACGCATACTGAAACGGGTTTTTGCGTAAGTTGCTTCACGACCATATCGCTGACCGAACGCGCTTACTACTACACCATCAAGGTTCTCAAAAAATCAATATATTTGAAAACATAATTCATGACATTTGCTGCTTTTTTAAAGTCTGTTAAATTTTATTACTTAATATTTTTAAAATAACAGGTTTTAATCAAACTTGTAGTGTTCAAACTCAACCCAGTAAATTCCTTTTTTATTTGAACTTGCTCTAGTAAAGTATATGTCCCGGCGTACGGTGGCAGTGTGGTGTACGTAGTGTGCGCGGGCACAGGTGTCCAGCGGTTCCGAGAGCTGTTTCCTTCCCCGAAGCGACGGTCGCTACAATCTCCCATTGTAATAGATACACGCTCACAGAATACCCACTATAGATTTAACTATTATTCTGTGAGTATTCATTAATTAATATCTGGACGGTCCTATTTTTTTTTATTATTATCTATTTGTAATTTAATTTTTTCCATTTCCATCATCGTGAAACTCCTCGTACAGTTCGTGGCAATAATAAGAATATTCTAACGAGTTGATTAAGTGATCGTCCAAGCGAGCTAAGCTAATCTTAACCTAGATAGCAAATTACATCTTAGATCTTATTTGCTACGATTAATTGTTCGGACGACCTATTAATTAAAACTGTTACAGAAACTAATTATAAAGTTAAATTGAAATCAATTCTTGGAATCTTTTAAGCGAAGTAGCTAACATGCCATAGAAATAAACACAATCTACCATACTAATAATAAATATAATAATTAACCAAAGAAATATTAAAGCTTATTTACATTTAACTGAATAGGTATGTTGTTTTATTCAATGACTACTATCTCTCTCTCTTCTCTCCTGGATGTAGTGATATAGTGATATGATCCAGTTGCTGTACGAATACATCTTCTGATATTAAAAAAAACGTGACAAATTAGTAGTTTCGTTTCTCTCTTGATGTTTAAACTTGATACTGATAATGAATCAGATGGGAATCTGAAGCGGGGGCTACATGGCGATACGGACCTTTTTGTTCTTTAGCTGAGATACTGGTTTTAAAATATTGCCATCTCGGGCTTTATAGGTTGCGAGTTCGAGTTTCAGTGAGTCAATGTAGAGTATGAACTTCTCTAGATTGTCTTGGATCTGACTCTTGCATTACCTTCGTTGTTTCAGATTTGCATAATACAAATGATTAAACGACTTAATTTTGTATCAGAGAACGTCATAGAATGTACGTCTAATATTATTTTATTAGGTATTATTTATTCACATTGCCGATTAAAAAATAAATAAATAATAAAATTTGTATCACGTAAAGGTACGAAAATATTAACTGCAAGATATTGGTATGTTTCAAGTATTTAATATATGTATGTCATGTAATGTATGTTAAGTATTGTCGTACCTGTGTGTGAACCACAAAAAAAAAATCTCTCGTTTTCTACAATAAAACTGTAAACTCTGTCGAATGTCTTCATTAGCTTCCCACGATTTATTATAATTATATTGTTACGGTATAGCGTGTAAATCACTTAAAATTGTCCTTTTATCATTTATATATTTCAAATGTATACCCAAACAAATCATTCATTAATTTTGACAGAAAGATAAAAAAATGAAAAATAACTGGAAATAATATTTCTAAAATATAAGCTTTTTAATGTAATGCCATTTTAATGGCCAGATATAATAAATGGTACAGTCAAAGTTTGATATCAATTTTAAACATATTAAACTCGAGAAGACTTTTCCCCGTTCCACACGTTATTGAGAATATTGCGTATGCTTGTAAGGATTTACATATCAGTTTTATTTGTCTATGTGACTACTTCCTATACAGAAATAATGAATAATATTGTATAAATAATAGATGATACACAAGTTAATGAGAGAGGTGATTTTTCCATGAAAATCGTAACGGTGCGCCGTACCACCGTTTATTTTCCTAGGTTTTTACATGCAAACTTTTTGTCTTTGATATTCAACATCATGTCTTTTAATATTCATCTTTCATAATTTAAAATTTTGACTAATCAAATATACTCTTTATGGATGTCAGTTCGTAAAAAAATCATCTGTAAATAACATGTAAATCAACATATTATCGTATTAAATCGTATAAATTTTAATATAAAATTTTAAAATAATTGTTGATAATGATGAAGAATGAGACATTGTGATAGAAAT
Organism: Diatraea saccharalis; assembly: GCA_918026875.4. Taxonomy (NCBI): domain Eukaryota; kingdom Metazoa; phylum Arthropoda; class Insecta; order Lepidoptera; family Crambidae; genus Diatraea; species Diatraea saccharalis. Next base: position 19,384,569 of record OU893345.1, read on the forward strand.
TATATAACATAGTGAATTGTTATCTGTAACTTGGATGATCCAAGTTTTAAACAAGAAACCCAAAAAGGGTTTCTTTATTTTATCCTATTAATAATATAATAAATCCATACTCAAGCTAGTCAGTCTTATTAATTGACCCAAACACCGAACCCGTCACAAAATATACAATTTAATAGTAATATTTATCAAGGTTGTACTAGTCGTAGCAAGTACGAGCGCCCCCACGTTAGTTAGATAGGAAAGCTCACAATGTGGCAAGTCTGCTGAGAGTGTTGTATAATAATATTTATTAAATTAAACTTGATGTGAGATTCGCATCAGCAAGGGCGGGCGGTCGGCGCGCGCGCAGTTAACGAGCGCGTTTTAGTGCGCGCACAATAAACCGGCGTTACCATTCTTATATTGAGTTTTAATACCGTAATATTGCTGTATGATGTCTGTCGTAAAGATACGCTGCCTCGAATTAAAGATATAGTCCGTATCAAATAATTACTCATAAATACTTTAATTTTCTCTGGTAACTTTCAAGTTTCTATCGAACGTGATGTTCCATCGTAGGCGCCGGTTTACCGGTCGCTTTGTATAATAAATACGATCAATGATGAACTGCTAGCTAATATATTTGAACTGTTACTATACAACATACGACTTGTTTCTGTCATGGTTAAAAAATACTTTTTTTTTCACAAACCACCGTGAATCAATAAATAAATAAATATAACACAACATTACATACGTTGCTCAAATTCCAAGATGAGTAGCTAGGGTCCCTGTATTATGAATTATCTGAGACAACAAAGGTACCACAATACTCAGACCCGAGACAATATAGAAAAGTTCATTTTCTACACTTACCCGACCGGGAATCGAACCTGGGACATCGGAGATAGCGGCGGCTTAAAACCGGCGTGCGAACCACTCGGCTGCGGATCACCCTAGTTATATTGTAGTAAGTTGATAGGTAGGACAAACCTAAAGGGATTTGTGTTCCTTTTTTGTATATTTATACGAAACATTACTGATCCTTAGTTAATAATATAATAGATAACATATTGTGACGACACCAACGATCACGAATTGCACGAATGAGTGTACTTATGAACTTAAAAGCAGAGCCTGCTCTGTTTGTAATGTTTCACAGTTAGGGCTTATAATACACGACATATCCGTCATGCCTGCAGTGTTCATTAATAAAATAAAACCTACTTCAAGAGGTATCAAAGGTTTTGTTTCGTTGAATCTTTTGTATTATGCTAATGCTATGGCAGCACTTGCTCGACGTCTAATTCGAAGCTGTATTTATAAGCGAATAGCAAAGCAGTGTATGTCTGAAAAACAGCACCCAAACACAAGTTTTATTCAACAATTATTCCATATAAATTTGATGTTCTACACGATATAAATATAAAACTATAGTAAATATATCAATTAATTTACCTCAGTCTTTCATAATTCCAATCTGTATATAAAAGGTTCACAACGCCCGACCTTGACCTGTAAGTACGCAGCCCTCCCGCGGGCACAACGACACGACACACGTATCGCCCACACTTATAAAAATAAAGCTGCCTATTATAAAACGTGATGGTAACGGCTTATATAATTAACAAAGCAAACGGAACTAGCCCGTACAGCTGTGTAGGGATTTCTTCCAAATCGATAAAAATGTTCGAAACCTTGGAGATTCTGGGGTCAATTGGAAAATATACGGGCTTAGAATTATATGGCCGATAAAGAGTGTATGTGCGGCGCTAAGAAACTCCGGGATGATTTTTGTTTAAGATTCATCATAGCACCATTCTATTTCAATGACTTGTATTATTTTTCACTCATATGACTACTCGTAAATAAGCAACATGTTTCACCTAAAGAAAAATGCCCGAGATGGGATTCGAACTTATGATCTTAAACTTTAGCAATAAACATTTAGCTACCTGAGACCTAACAGGACTGATGTATTTCACGAACTCAAATTACGAAAGGTTATGGATTCTGCCCTTTCATACGTTTCAAAACACCATAGTTTTATTCAGACGACAGTTTACCTAACAATAACCTGTGTACTGAAACATTTACAATAATATTTTTCTTTGTAGCGGTTGTTTATAATTTTGCACATGAACAAATTTGACCTGATTATATCAGATCCATATAAAGCTTAGTTTGATTGAAAGGTTCACAATGGTGGAGTTACACAGACAGATAGTAAAACAACTAATAACAATCTGACAGATCATATCAAACTTTAAGTCCAGACTTATTACTGAGAACTATTTACAAATAACCGTGTAATCTATAAGCTTTCACTATTGATCTATAAATTCATTACAAGACACTTTATTATTATTAAAGTTACTTGGACAAGCTCTGCTTACTATTTATCAATAAAAATGACATTATTTACATCGAAACTACTGCGGAGTAGAATAGGGAGAGACGACACGGTCTTTCAAAAAAAGGAGGAAGTTTTCAATTCAACTGTTTTTTTTTCTGTTTGTTACCTCATAACTTTTTACTGGGTAGATCTATTTTGATGATTCTTTTTAATTTGAAAGCTAGTGCTTGCCGTGTGGTCCCATTTTAATTTCGTTGTGATCTGGCAATGGCATATAAGAGAAAACCATATAAGTCTTAAATTTGCATTAAGTATGAGTGACGTTTGATACCTCAATTTTCAGCATAGTATTTGCCAGACTGAGTAGAAGGTTTTAGATATATGAAGTCTAAAAAAAGGAGCTTAGCAATTTAATCCGGTTTTGATGTAGTTTTCAGAAAAGTATTTAAATGTTTTTTAAAAAGTATTTTAAAATATCAATATCACTAAAAGCATGAAATAAAAAAACTAAAAAAAATAATTGACTTCAAACTAAAAAAGTAAAAAATAATACTTATCTCAAAAAAATGCTATTGAAATCAGGCCCCTATAAATTAATTAATAACCCATAGAAAACCTCCGCCTGACTTTAATAGCATTTTCTTGAAAAGTCGTTTTTTGTGCTTTATGATTCAAGTAATAAAATATCGAAATAAGATAATAATTTGGTATCTGTTAATACAATATTATTTATTTACGTGTATTTTATTTTTTTATGTTATTTTTTAATTTCTTAATACTTTACGAATGGTTAATTGTTTATTCATGAATTGTTGTCTGTCGTCATGATTAATGACTTCAATTTTATTTAACATCAGAATAAAGTAGAGATAAAACTATTTAGTTTGAAAGTTCTGTAACTTTGTAAAGCAATGTATGTATTTAAGTACATGAAAAGTGTAATGCAGTATATAAGAACGAGTGCGAAGCTAGATGAAGTGTTATTACTTTTTATTCCACTTTTAGTTTGTTTGCTAGAAAAGTTGAGGACAAGAGTGTTCTTTTAAATGATCTTTGTTGTATGATCTTATGAGATACAGTCGATTTGTAGAAGATTTTGTTAAACAAAATACTTATGGCGTGTTTATTCGTTTTGTGAGGTGAGATAAATGAAACGTCTCCGTGATTGAAAAGATTGTCAATTTTGTAAAATTAAGTGTGATCAAGAATCAAGAAATGAAAATAAATTGGACTCAATAATAATCTGAATTCATCGCTAATTATAATCATGGGAAATGAAATGATGTTCACTGTCACCTTTGGAGTATATTTATGTACCAATATATATTATGGAATGGCTGTGTTGTTTCATATTTGAATATGAATGAATGCAAGAAACTGAATAAGATCAAAACGAAATAAAAACTCTAAAAAAAAGAGGCGGTTCTTTTTTGAAGTTTTTATTTCATGCTTTTTATTAATATTGATATTTTTTTATATAATAGATAACATTAAGCATTTTATTTACTAGCGGTTTCACTCGCGTTTTCCCTAGGGAACTGTATTTGGATATCGATTCATAATTATCATAGCACGATGACGCGGATATAATTACAATGACAAATTGAATAGTACACAATGGTTACTACAGTAACGTTTTCATTCCTTATACAAACTTCCACTCCTATTTTCATCCCTTTGTTTGCCGTTTTATGGGATAAAATATAGCCTATGTTCACCGCATATGATGTAGTTCCCGTAGGTGAAAGAAAAAAGGTGCAGTAGCCTGTTCGTTGCAAAGAAACAAACAATGAAATCCTTCTTTTTTATAATATTATGACATAGTAATAAAAATATTCAATATAGTGAAAATCTTAGAAAAGAAGATTTTGTTTAGGTATTTGGTTGGCATAATTTTTCCAATAATTCTATACCTACTTATATTATAAATAGAAAAGGTTCGTTTGCTTGTTTATTTGCATAATAAGCGTTGGATATAGCCTATAATTGAAGCAGGTAAAATCGCTGGGAAATGGCTAGTTTGATAGAAATTGGTTCACAATTCAAGAAGAAATCGATCGACAGCATGTATGTCGATTTCATAAAAAATATACATACCCCTTGGACATGGAAAATTCTCGTTTCATTGTCGTGTTCGACGGGTCTTTACTTTCCCTAAAATGTGGTTGAGCGAAGCGATGGCTGGCTCATGTGTCATGCTTGTGAACGAGCGCTGCCAGTGGGGATGAGTGTGCTCCGGACTACTTAATTTTGTCCATTTTAGTTTATTATGAATACCGTATATTTATTTGTCGATGCGTATATATGACTCAGCAACCGGCATATTAATCAGTAATCTAAAATATCTAACTGGTTATTTCTTATATTGTAATGGAAAGTGTCTTCATATTCTAATGAAGTCACTTACCAATAAGACTTCTCTGTGTGAAATAAAACCGGGAGAAAAAGCAGCCTTTGCTGATTTTCTTGCCGGTTCACTTCAGTACAAGGTCCCCCGCCGTAGTTTTGCAAACTGTTGGCGTAGTTTTCGACTTTCACAAGTGCTATGTAACAACTTAGACTGAATACGCAATTTTTATTTGAAAATCCGAAAACAAATTTTCGGATTTTAAATTAATTCAAAAGTTTTATAAATGTATAGACTATTAAAAGTGAAAAGTTTCATCGACATAAGTTTTCAAATATAAATGTTGCATACAATCAAACTTGCGTAAGGGACAAAAATGGCACGGCGGCGCTTCTAGTGCTAATTCGTAATTTCTTGTTCTTATCAAGTAATTTTTGAATTTGATACATCTAAATGAAGTACGTAGGCTTCGCTGATCCCTAGCCGGTTCTTCACCTTCCCTATTTGAAACGAGAATCGGCTGCAATATCATGGTATAGCCATGCCTTTTTACAGCTAAGGATAACACGATCTACGATGCAATTAGGCAATATTTGATTCATCTAATTAACTATAAAGCCGCGTGAAACACAGGTGTAACTTATACTTTAGGTTGTTTATGGGTTCGCATCTCCACACCGTCGAGACCAATCGTCAGTGTCGTTGTTTGCGATGGTCGGGTTTCACCTAACTCGTATTTGACTTTTGATCCTTGTGTGCAATTACGGTGAAATTTACTTTAGCAAAAACTTAAGTCCGGTCAGTAGACACGGTTGGCAAAGGGCATTATTATAGGCGGACGCGTTTTTGTGCCGCTAACGGTATCCGAGTGATAGTGGGAACCGACTTCGGCGAGGGGACCCGCTCGTCTCAACGCAGACGTCTAATTAAGGTATCAATCACACTGCGCTTGTTTGTATTTAATGTTGTGAGTAAATAACGCATCCTTTTGGAAACTTGACCGTCAAATAGGTCAATCCTTAGCAAATTTTCAAACATAGTTTCTATAATATCTTTATTTAACTCAAGCTTTCAGTTGAAATATTACTTGTTTATGTAAAGTTTCACGTACGATTGGTTTGAAGCACTGGAGCAATGTCAGTCTGACTTACCGTCGGCACAGTGTGCACACACAGAAGTGTTGTCTGTGTATGAATGTAAATGGCGAGCTCGAACAATGGTAATGTGAGTGGGTGAAACTGTTATGTAAATGTAGGAGCGGAGGCTGCGGGTGCTGGCGGCGCGGAAGACGCAGCCTTATCGACCTCCCTCCTTCACCCCACCCCACCCCCCGCCCGCGACCCGCGCGAATTTACAATGTCCCTCGTCGCCCCCCCACCTCATGCCGCCACCCTCCCCGCGGCCCGGAGTACCAGCACGTTCTAAAGTTAACCCTCCCCACCGGCAATAGAGCCCACATCGTTCGACCTCCAGCCGCACGATGGTAGTGTGAGTGAGATTTTCTCGCCTGGAAATTCTAATGCGCCGCGCGACTGCGATAAAAAATGAGCGGCTCGGGAAACATGAATACATTAGTGAGCGAGACGGAGATCGCCCGCCGCGCCCCGCCCCGCCCCGCACCCCGACACCCGCCTATGTGTTTTACACTACTTTATATTTTGATTCCGTCTGAAAAAGGGATGGAGGCACGCTTTATGTACGGACGGTTTTACGCCTGTTAAATATGTATCTCGCACCCTCTGAAGCTCCATGACTCTATCCCAGGTTAGTTTTGTACATGGTAAAGTTAATAAGATTAACGCCGCCGCCTGTATCGTAGCATATTTCATGTATATTCATCGGGACATGTGAGCTAATTAATCGGCCGCCTTTTAAAGGTCTACAAACGAGCTCAATCGGCGAGGCAATAGAAGTTATAATAATAAAGTGTGAGAATCTAACGCCTAATTAGTTCCGGCAGGGAGGGCCGGCGTTAGAGGCCGCTAATTGCGGCAAAAAGTGCGGCGCGACAAAGGGTTGTTATTGTGTGGCGCGCGACCTTGCGTTTTTCTGTGGGTGCACCTGTGAAGGGTTGCGCGCGTGGCACAGATTACCGGCTGATTGTATCACCTGTACACACACAAACGCACAAACACACACATACACACAACGAATTGTATTTTAACAAGCGTGTAAAAAGGATTATGATGTCACAGAATGCTTTGATTTTTTTTATTTCTTTTAACAAAAAAATATTTTGGCAATAAATATGAACAAACATTTCAGCAAAAGGAACTTATATTAAGTTTGACAGATATTTTATAGAATGCAAATGTAGTTCCTTTTTCCGATAACAAAATTGAAGAAACAAAATATTCAAATAAATTAAATATTTCTGTAAAATTCCTTTTGATACAAGAACATTATAGAAAGCGAAACAATTGTACCTATGTATATGTTTTGATTCAGTAATTTGTTTGTTGTTTGCAGATTGTACCATTCCTACACCCTCTGTAAATTGACGAACCGTAGCATTTAGATTTCGGAGTTATATATACAATTTATCTAGTTTGTTCATGTATGTACCTACAATAACAAGCAATCGTGTAACTACACACATCTCTTCGTAAATCTACGACAGGATTTTTTTATTAAGCAGAATTTGCCAGAAACGCAATTATGCAACAGTCTTAAATAATAATAGTATTTATTACAAAAAGTAGAGTTAACAATTATCAGTTTAAATATATTATTATTAGTAGCGTACCTTCTTGAAAATTCTTTACAATTGTCGTTTAAATCAACGATAATAAAATAACTATGAATGATTTGTTGCAGCGTCGGCGGGAGGTGTCATGGCTGGAGTACCCGTCGTCGCGGCTGCACCAGCTGCTGCAGCGCGCGTGCACGGACCCTCACGCGCGACCTTCCGTCATCACAGGTCAGACACCACTCACCACTCAATGCTCACCACCATACTTACACATAATGTTACTCTTCTACGCTCTACAATGTTTGTAATTTTGTTTTAATAAAATTCTTTTTAAAATTCTTTTCATGTGTTGTTGCCTAAAAAATGTTTTTGTATATTATATGTGGTTTAAGATTCTGTAATAAATTATTTTTATTCTTAAGTTTCTTCGATTTACTCTAGTTATCTTTAGTAATTTTATTCACTTTAAGTCATTAATAACACTTTTATGTGCTTTAAATTCTCTATGAAAATAAAGGGTATTTTTTTATTAAAATATTCAATAGAGCCTTAAATATTCACGGAATTAATAAAGGGCTCATAACCTTAGATACCTACATCATTCAAAAAGGATTAATTGTAATCCTTTTTGAATGATGTAGGTATCTAAGGTTATTTATTTACCCCATGCTACCGTAATCTACCACCAGTTCCAACTTTGGGAATCTTGTCTTTTTTTTAGAGATTTTAATAGAGATGATGTTGGCATTTACCACCGGCTTGGGATCCCGTAATTAGTCAAATAAAATCTCAATCCAGATCGCACATTGCAAAACAAAAGATACAGTTAGTTCATTTTGTAAATATTAAATCAAAGGGAGCAATTCATTTTTCTCATTAACACGTTATGTGAACACGGAACCTGTAAAGGGTCCCAAACGTCAACAAAACTAAATACACTTACAAACGCGATGAAACCGTTTAAAAGTTGTTTCATTTATGGATAATGCGCGTAATAATATAAGAAACCAATATGTAAATAAGCAAATAATCAACAAGCCACCAAGTAAATCAGCAACATATACCGTCTTTTGAATGATTCCATATCCGTTGCACATTACAATCAAACTATAAACCAAATTTAAACTAAATAAAAACCACACTTCCATTCAAGAAGATCCTTGCGGCAATATAAAACGCGTATCTTTCACCACGTAAGCGATCTTTTCCCTGTATTCGAGTTAAATAAGGAGCTGCAGGTTTTTATTGAAGTTTAGTATGATGATGTCTTCACTCGATGCTCACTCCACGACACAGCACAGGTGCCGCGATACGGTACACACTATGTATACTTACTATCTTTAATTGTGGATAATCGACACCGTTTTTTAATTTAGTTAAATTATATTTTTATGGCAGCATTTTTTTATTACAACACTAACCAGTATCGATATTCTTATCCTAATATCGATAAATGGCAATATTTTTATAGCAATAGAAAACAAAGAACGACATCCGTGTGGTGCAATTATATAATTAACATAATGTTTCCAAAATCGACATCTTATTATGAATACGAAAAGATACATTTAAGAAAAGCAACTTAAAAGGAAACTTGAGTTAAGTCAGTCGCCACCGACATTGTGCCCGGACAACATTGATGTTTCACACGTTCCAATACGCGGCCATCTTTATGACTGATAGTAACATCTTTCTATACTAATATATATACGAAATTTCATTTCATAATATTTTTCTATGAACAGCTCCGAAATTACTTACCAGATAAACGTAATACTTTAAATATATGTTACACACACACTAGAAGAAATGTAATTATCCAAAATCATGAAAATATAATAAAATTTGCAACCTTCATTATTGTTAGAGGTTCATTAACGGGCATCGATTAATTATAAATTGACGAATATCTTATTATGAACAGACGAACTTGTTAGTGGCTAATTAATAATGCAACTCTGACGCAAGCTCATGCTTCATCAACTGATTTTAATGACGTCTGCTCTGTCTAGTGTTATGTGTTATGCCGGGCATAGAAACAAACGAACTAAAACATATTATACACGTAACTTACCACGTACATAATCATAGAACAACACAAGTCTAAGAGTTAGTATAATTTTTGAGAATTATCTTTCTTATTAAATAATAAATAATGTTTAAATACCAATAATGCTCTTGATGAATTGGTGAAATAAAATTTCCAACATAACTTTCATACAATTCTGTATTTTGAAATCCGTCATGTTTTAAATATTTTAAAAGCCAATACGAGCAGAAGCACTTTCCTGAATTGCAGGATGTGGTGGTGTTCATACATATGCTATTCGTGGCAACTAAATTTATAGTGCGCTTTAAGAACTTATTTGACCAAATAATGTTTGTTATAGCACTCAAATAAATTGGATCTTAAATTATAGGCATTTCGTTTAAACATATATAAATATTACCACAGATATTGACTTCAGTGAAATAATTTAATGTAAAGAAAACTTTTAGAAAGATCAAGAAGACAGCGTAGGGCATATCGTTAACTAGCTATTAAAATTCAATATTTTTAAACAGTCTAGTCTGTTACAAGTACTTGTAATCGTCGAAAGCCCTAATTAATGCAGATCGATCTATCGTTTAGCTAAAGACTGATCATTGAACAGCGTCGAGTATAGGTACTCAGTCTACACTATAAAGCTGGTTCACATGAAGTAGCTCGGCGGTTATTCCTGTCGATCTGTCATATACCCTCATATTGCTTTCTCTAATTACCACTTCTTCAGAGCTCTCAGTAACCATTTACATGAAATAAATTAAAAATTAAAAAAAAACAACCTTGAGCATTTTGTTTGAGTCATTTAGATGGCGACAAATTGCAGATAATTATGGTTAATTGTGGTTCAATATATATAAATAAAGCGGTTAAAAACTTTTTAGATAATCCGATATGTTATGGTACTACAGAAAATAACCAATCCGCATAAAAGTTCAGTTATTTGGCTTGAAAGCCATTGTTTTTATATAGATACGGAACTTGAGGTTTCCCCAGTTCTTTTTAATCCTTTATCCTCTCGACTATGATATGTTATTAGTCTAGCTAGACTGATAAAGCGTATTGAATTTTTCATCGTGAGGATTGTGTTTATAATTTGCACATTTGCCTGTGATGAGTTAGCAATATTGACAGTTGACATCGTCCAGCGCAGCGTTGGGGTAGTTTGCGATAAACATATGCCGGGACAGTTGCTCACACGCACGACACACACGCCATCTGACGATATTACGATCGGATTCAATTTTACTGGAAGCGAACCAAACGGCCTCTTTCTGTTACACAGCTTCAAGTAGGGGTAGAGACGAATGTCTCTTCTTTAATGATAGTAATCTTTCAATATTTTTAACTTCATGTTTTAAAGGTAGTTGATCCTAAATCGCTTATTTTTAATATATAAAATATAAACTAGACTTACTTTATATAAATAAAATATTTTTTCTCTGATTTATTTAATTATTATAAAGAAAAGTGACCATATTTTCTTGACGGCAGTTTTCAATTAGATGACGCTGTAGGCATTAAACAAAATAGGAATAAACAACAGCCCTTCGTCAATTTCTTGTCGGATCTTTCAAGTCGTAGTTTATTAAGTTTCCCAGAGTAAATAAACGATACTGAATTTAGTTTCTCTTATGATTTTATCACTTCCAGTGGCTCTATGATAACGTTTCTATTCGGGTGCGAAATAAATCTGCATGCGTAGATTGCGGGGTCGCGCGGTGCGGGGGGCGGGCGGGGGCCAGGTGCGTGGGCGGCAGATGTCGCGACTATGACCCATATCTCACTTGTATTGTGATAACCCCTCCCGGCCCCCGTGCCCCCCACACGTGCCATACCTAGCCCTAATGATGGCATTAGCATGGCGGGTCAAAAGCCACTCCAGCACAATACGTTTGTAGATTCCGGTTCAACCGTAAACTGCAACAATAAATCTATAACAGTATTCAAGTGTCGGTGCCAGATTGGAACCTTTAAAATTTTTATTGTGCTTAATAATTGTTTGTGTGTAACGGTCTGTTTTTATATTTAAAGATCAAGATTTTCATGAAATAAACATAATTTTGTGAGATACGGGATTTTTTATTTGTTTATAATAAGTAACTACGTGTTCGGATGAAAATTAAGTCTTACGCTGAATATTAGCAATTAACAAAGATCTTTTATAAATAATTTTGTATTAATGATATATTTATTGCTTGTTAAAATGATAATTTATTAAAAATCCTATTGCGTGTCATGATGTTGGTTGTGAACTCGTGAGTGTTATTTCATTATTATTCTAAATTTATAAAGTGTAGACCGATGCACAACTTTCAATTTTATTATTTTTGCGAAAACATAAATAAATAATACATTATAAGTTCAAGTACAGTATTTTTAAATTCGTTCGGTAGGTAAGACCAACTACTTATCAATTAGAAAGAAACATTTTTTAAATTCTCGTATGATATTTTCATTTATAAGTAATACATGTATCAGAAAACATGTCGCAGACGATTAGTGACATCTTAACTAAGGCAATATTATCGACTCTGAACTAATTGGTATATTTCTTTTCCTAACTTATTTATAAGCATTTATCGCTGGCGCTGTTCCAACGTGGGTGTATTGAAATAAATATTTTGTCAACCCTTTTATTTCATATAACGTTTCAATCCTTCAAAAAAACGTTTTGGCATTGTGATATTTATTTATTGTGTCTTTTTGAGTTTTTTTATTTTAAATTTGGAAATGCATAATACTCGTAGGTAGTTTGTAAAAGTGCAAGGTTTTCAATTTGACTTTTTGAGATATATTGTGATTTGTCGTCGATTTAGAGTTAGTTATGTTTTGTATTTTCATGTATCATTTCTTGGCTACTTTTGAAATTTCTAAAATAATGAACTGCATCACGTACTCACCTCGCTACGAGTAGTGAGACATCAAAAGGGGTCTTTAAAAATGTATTATTTCTATTCTAATTATAATAATTAGAAATGTGTTTTATTATGATGGTCTATTGGAGTCAGAGCCTTAATTATTTGTTTATTATAAATTTTTTATCGTTGGTATCAAGATCTTGGTAGAAAATACCTATAAATAATAAATGGTTGAATGGCGTATCTGTTGTATTAATTTTCCGTCTATAATGATGTTTTTATTATACATTTCGCATTGGAAATGTCCGCGGTTACGGCAATGAAATAAACCCTATAAAGCATAGTAATAATTTTCCCTGGGTCATAAAAAAAGGTGTTATTTGGTGAAAAGTATATTTTACTTTGTATTACCACCTCGACCACCTCGGCCCGTAAGTTGTCTAATAAAAAAATAATTTTGTAAATGGATCAACAATTAACCATATATATGTTCACCGAGAAACTATGTGCATAAGAAAAACATACGACGCCGTCGAACACATAACCTCTTCCTTTTCGATTTTGAAGTCGCTAAAAATACAAATCACAGAATATTGCTTTTAGTTTCGCTAACAAATATTTATTTTCAAATGAATGTCGGTAAATCTCGTTAATTTCTATAATGATTACTTCAACAATAGCGCTCGGACGCAGAACGATAGTTATTCTTATAGTTCATTTGACTCGTAACAAAGTATTTTTTCAACAAATTGTTTATTGATTACAATCTATTTCTGATATTAATATCCTTTTTATAACAACTACAATATTGTTGAAAACACGAATGTTTCAGTAGATTATATCACTACATAATATAAAACAAAGTCGCTTTTCCTATCCCTATGTATGCTTAAATCTTTAAAACTACGCAACGGATTTAGAGGTGGTTTTTTTTTCATAGATAAGGTGATTCAAAAGGAAGGTTTTTATGTATAATTCGAGACCACGCGGGCGAAGCCGCTGGCGGAAAGCTAGTTCTAAATAAAGATTTATTTTTTTTATTCGGATGTTAAGATTTCATTTTAAAAACCTCAACGTGAAAGAATGTAAAAACATTGCAATTAGATATTTCTATCAATAAATTTATTTGATTGTATTTCGGATGGTCCATATGTAAATGTTAAGAATTAACTTTGAAATAAAATGGCAAGTCAATAAACTATTTTCAGTATAGTATCAATAGAGTAAAAACTTCTGTATAAATTACTGTAAATTTAGATATCTACTGACGCTAAAAATATTTGGCACTATGGACAAACCATACTGGATTTTATAGTGCCATCTAACCATTACTAATGTAAATTGTTTAAACTGTTAAATAAATTTAAAAAAAACTAATGTTTATTTTATTGACTCTCTTATAGGCGAGATCACTATATCAACATATTGCTCGAAAGCTATTTGGGAGATTGAGTTAAAAAAACGATACAGCACATAGTTTGTTTCATTGCTGCTCACATATAATTATCAAAACTCACGTGGCATTAGTGTGAGAACTCGTATTGACTTGATCAATGTTGAGAATAAGTTTAAATGTGTCCCTTGCTGTACTCACCTGTATGTCATAATTTGAAGATCACTTGCGCACGCGCAGATGTAGTGGCGCGCGCACCCCGCGCCGCACATCTTTAAGACACCTTCACTCACTACCAACAAAATTATTTTTAAGGTAATCGTCCGGAACATATGTTGGCCTGAATCTACACTTATCATCAATATTATCTGCTGTAGGCATATAATAATAACTTGCTTTCCGATTCCCGAAAATAGAATGTATAATTAATAATTATCATTTTAATCAGCTATTTTGTAATCTTGATAACAGTGATGATTATTTTCAGTTAGTGACGAAAGTAATTAATCACTATGATAAGTAAAACTTTATGCTAGTTTTGAAAATATTTGCAAAATTTTCGCATAAATATTTAGATAAAAATATTATATAATATCATATCATATGATACTTATACACCAATGTTCAAGACACTCATTACCTCAGATATTGAGTTTGGCAACGTATCATTCATACGATATCTGACCATAAACCATATCGTATGGTTTAGTAATATTATTTTTATAAATGTGTGGTCATTTGAAAACTGACGTCAGATCAATCTACCTACACTTTCATCTTATAAAAAGTCATATATAAGTGATGATTTTTTTTTTAAAAACCTAAAATACGTTACATATTTTTATTTGTTATATATGAAGTGATTTTCGGATCTCTAGCACAATTTCTTATATTTTTTTTACTTCGACCCCTAATTTTAATTATTTCTTTTATTTTATATTTGATTTACAAGTTAAAATTGTTTATTCTAATTTTACCATTATTACAACTCTTTCAATTGAAATATGTTCCTACCATTCGTTCAGGATTTCTTTATTAATATAGAGATGACACGCGCCAGATATTACGGGTATGGGACATTGCGTAAATATATACTAACAATGTTTATAAAAAAAATGTGGTGACAACGCCTATTAGGCATACCGTTGTAATATAAGTGAAGTTTCTGCATTCTTTTCTACTGTCTCTACACTTATAATCAGGTCTTATATTAATAATAATCTGAGAATAAGTATATGCTTTATTACCTTTCTTAAAAATAAATTTTGGATAGTTGATTTAAATTCATTTGTTCAATATTGCGTGGGCGTGTTTACAGACGTACTAAAGGACTTTTTAATGAATAGTTAACTTATTGAAGTCTCGCGATAGACACTCTTGAAAGTCGAAAGTATGCTTTAACATTATCTTTTTCTTTCACTTTCATATAAATATTTAGTTCCTTTTACATTGCAAAGACGCTGATATCAAACACGTTTAAAACGACTTACATTTTTATGGGTAACAATGAGTTCATTTACGATTCGGGTAAGCAGAGTCATGGTGTGCGCGCTTATCGGCAAATTAGATCAATCGACGGACAGACCGACCGAGGGACGGTACTACCCAGCAAGACGTTAACAGAACAGCTCTCGTTACGATCACAACAATAGTAGTTCACGTTCTTTTTTATCTTAAAAATTCAGATTTATTCTAATGTGTAAAGTTCTGATTACACGTAACTATCTGCCAAGCTCGAGATATTGAAAATGTTAGTTCGACGGCTTCTAATAAAGTAATCTATTTTAAAAATACGATACAGTTAAATACATTTTAATTATGCAAAATAGCATCGATCTTAAATTAAACTAACTTCTCAGTCTAAAAACAAGGACATTGAAACGATAGATATATCTTAATATTTGCAATTTAAGTGTCGCAGAAAAAAATATGTCATCCTAACATAAATTTGTTATATAAAAAATTTCGCTTATCTTATTTCACTATTCAGTTTCTTTTTTATATAAAATAACAACTCAAAGAATAAGGAAGGAAGGAAAAAGAACAGGAAATTGATGAAGTTACTGTTATCTATTTTATTATCACAAAGATAATTTTAAAACACTCGATATTCTATAGACTATTATGAAGTTATTTACGCAAAAAAGTCAATAAAAATAATCTAAGCTCAAGCGTCCCCGGAATGGTAATGAACGGAGGGTGAATATCAGAAATTAACTAACATTTTGTATCTAAATTGTAATTATTGGTGTGCTGGTGGGGTGCATAATGAATGATCTTCTCATGAAGTTCTTTGTAAATTTATATCGTGTTTATAATGGTGTTGAAATAACCATACGTAATGTAATACTTGAATTAGCCAATACATACATGATAGATGTAGTATGGCGTATGTATTAAAAAGAAAGAATAACTTTTATAACATCTATAAAGAACTTTGTTTAACCCATTTGCATGTCTTCACCACGCCTTTGATGTTTATCGTCGTGTTGTCGATGTATTAATTAGTTTTCGGGCAAGGTTGTGTAGGTTCAAGTTCAGGGAGCTCGGGGTCAACGCCCTCGCCCAGCCTCCGCGCTCTCGCTGCCTTCCCGCCACTATCTGATACAGGCTTCTGAAGATGTGAAAACCTATGCACAATTGAAATTCGCTTAGTTAAAAATAAACACTTTTTCCCTTTTTTTTAAACATCTATCATATCCAGTCCCCATAGCGCGTGACGTTTGCAAAATCACAAGTGTTGTGAGCACAATCGTATAGGGTTGGATGAAGACGAACTTATTGTGTGATCTCGCCGGAGTAGGTATCGTCCATCGAACGTATACGGGGAGTGAGAGTCTGTCCGCTCGTATGTAAAGTGGCTCGCGGAGGAAAATCCATAACGGCACGCGGAAAACCCTTTTAATATACGGCACGTAAATAAGAGTAGCGGCGTGGCGGGGTGTCGCGGGGGGGGCGGCGGGCGGCGCACAGCCATTGGCTCGCCGCTGCGCTCCGCCCCCGCCCGCGTCTAAAAAAATCCTCGGAAAAAAAGCGGCGATCGCGCGGCAGTGTCTCACGGACGCGCTCGGTGGGCGGACGCTCGCACCGGAGAGACGGCGCGACCCACGACCGGCGGCCGCGGCCGCGCCATGCCCGCGCTGGCCCTGCGCGACCAGCCGCTCGACTGCTCCATGCGCCTGCGCGACCTGCCCGCCTGGCCGCCGCCGCGCCCGCACACACACGGTCAGTAACCGACCGTGCTGTGCCCGCTCGCTCAGTGCCCAGTGTCACAGTGTGTTCAGTATCAGTATACCTACCTGCGCCACGTATCATCTTGCGAGTGTTTTCAACTCCTGCGGGTTGTTGATAAACAGAAAGTGATTCGTGAAATCTTATTCAGCCGTGTCAAAGGAATCTCTGTTGGTGGAGTCGTCGAGGCCCCGTTTGATAGAGCCGGTGCGATGCTTTATCATCGCGACCCCTCGGTCCGCGTCTCGGGGGTCAGATTGAGAGTTTATTGTTATCCCTCTAAACCCCGACGACGTGCGTTACTTATACAAATTTGAACTCACAATAGATAATATGTCAACAGACTTAAATTATGGTACCTCCCTATGTTTTGACCGTTCACATTACTTTAATTGATTTTTCTTTTATTACGAATCCAAAGTAACAGTAATATATTAGCTACGCATTTAGATTTCAAAAAGTATTTCAAAAACTGAGACTTGATGAATCTTCAGTAAAATCTTGACGTTGATTTATATGAAAACTATCTTGTGTTTTGTGTTGTGCTGTCGCAGATAGAATCTGAAGGAATAAGTATCTGCTACTCCATCGTCGTTTAACTCTCGGTGAGATGCCGGACAAACGTGAGCTATTTCTGAAAAAAAAAGTATTCAAACATTGAAATTACTTTTTTTAATAATGAGTGTATAAATATTTTTAAACATGTAAATTAAACAATTCACAATATGTATCTTATATTATTTATATCTCATAAATAATTATTTTCACTCCAGTCTAAGGGCAAGTGCCGTAAGTTTCTACGGTTTGTTTTTCATTGTATTTTATCTAAATAAACAGATGCGAGGAGGTCATTTGACCATAATCCTTATGTCGTATGAGGTCGTGTCCGTATTGTGATTTAGCGCGGGTCCGACTGCAAGGGTTATCCGGCCAGTCCCCGGGGCCGTCTCATCGCAACCACCCTCCACAAATAATATTAACTCTCTTTATACTCGCCTCTGTCACCTCACCCACTCTCGCAACTCATGTGCAAAACGATTCCTTTGACACGCCCCACATACACTTCACCTTTTTATTATGGACTCGAGGAGCCACTTTCTATTTGGGGTCGTAATACCTTTAATTTCATTTCTAAATCTATAAAACAAAAATGCAATCAGATTTTCTGTGTCAATACTTGACTTATTTTTATCAGCAGATGGAACCGTGAGTTACATTCTTTTTATTATTCATCATAAGTACACCTAAGTAAAAGTAAAAGATTTCACATTGTTAAAGCTACAATGAAGCCACCGAATATAATCCTCTCATTAGTCCTAATATGCCTCCACACGCGTTCTCTTGAAACAATAGAATAGTAATTTTTATCGTTCCGGTATGAAATTATTATGATATTACAATTAGATAGGTGGCAAATCACTATATTTGTAAAGTCATCTATGTAAAATGTGAACGCTCTCACAGAGGTAATTTGACTATAATAATGTCATCTAAGTAAGTGAATTAGTGTTGATGGGGTCACGCGTGGTTTGCGGAGTAATGATACGGCGAGTTGTGTTCGGGCTCCGGTAGAGCCGGCCGGGCGGCGGCGCCCGCGCACGGTAGCGCCTGGGAGCGAGGTGAACTTTACGATCGGCCCGTTGTGCTGTCTAATCATAGTCTACCATATCCGCGACACATGTTCATATAATTATCGAGTGCCTAATTTTGCATCAGCTGGTTGCAATATAAATAATTTGAATATATTATCTATATTTAAACATTAACTGTTAATGCAATAAAATAGTGTGTCATTTACAAAATAATCATCATTATGTTTTTTTAAAACTGAATTCATTACATATGTTTTCAAATTTTTTTGTCATTATACGATGGTGTAGTGAAGTATAATTTTTAAGAGTATTAATAGTAATCTGACTGTCTTTTCTTCTTTATAACTCTACTAAAATATTCATTTACAAAGTTATTTTTTGTATTAGTAACTATTACAAATTAACTAATAATTTGCTTTAATACTCAAGTAATACAATATTCAATGTGTATTGTACAACATGGTAGTTGGTTTACTTATGCAAATTAAAATTACCTTATCAAAGAGCAGCCCGTACTCATCTAATACTAATGTAGAGTCTATTATATTTATCTCCATGCCTCATAAAACTTATAAAATTAGCTCGAGCCAAGTTTTCATTTAAGCTGTAAATATTTTTATATGTGACGGCGTCTACACAGTAATAATAACAGAGGTTTACGTAGCGTGAACTGCGGCGTCATCGAGTCGCCCGAATATATTTTTCTAATTTGCATACTGGCGATGATGGAACCGTTCGCATTGTCGTTAGCGACGAATTAAGTAACGCGAATTTGGGTCTTGTATGAAACTTTATGTAAGCGACCAACGACGCTACACGGAGACGGTCATTGTCGAACGTTATAACTATTATTAGTTGATGATTATTTTAAGGATTGCCATGCATGGAATTAATAGTCTTCGCTTTGTTCTATAAAGACTAATTATAGGTACAACCTATGACCTACAGACTTTGAAAGTTGTATTCATTATTGTGATAATACATATTATTTTGGTAATGACATGATTTATGTAAATATTATTTTTTATGATAAAGAGCTGGTGAGTTTCTTTCGCTTCTTCTTCTTGTCAGCCAAAAGACGTCCTGAAGAAGTGGTAGGGGAAAAAATTTTGTTTGGACGATTAAAAAGTGCTTGTAATAAGCCTACTTGAATGAACATAATTTCATTTCAATCCTTTGCCGAGTCGAAGCGACCCATGAAATGAATAGCCACCATAGTTGTAATGGTCTTAATAGTAGTATCAATTTGAAAAACTTACAGTTTACAAGTTTATTAAATTGTTTTTATGCTTATTACGTTTTAATTGGGTTTCAAAAAGCATTTGAAGCTATAATAAATTAATTTGAATAGCAAATCCCAGAGACATTACTTTGATGTGACGGGACACATGTCTTCTATCAGTTAGAGGCGCCTCATTGTTAGTTTTTAGAATGTAGAAAGTTATGACATTTGTGAATCAAATCATAATCGTGATATATCTCCTTCATTGCATTATCGAAATGTAATCTTAATTTTTTTTTATCTGCTCCTGCCTTAATTGGCACTGTTTACTTGGGTACTATTAAAATTTGATAGTTTGTAAATGTTATCGTCTTTCAACGTTATGATTCCTTTAAAATAACTACTCATACGACGTAATGATTAATTTAATTTCTTCCCATGTTCATTAATCTTGAATATCTTTCTCTTATATAACAGCTTTAATGTTTTCACTTTATTTTAAGACAATATATTACAGACAAAACAGTTTCAACAATCACTTTCTATATCCATAGCTACTGGTTCGCAAGCAATGCTATATTTCATGCGTGTAGAGTTTATTTTGTATAGAGATTCAGTACACAAGTGGTTTTAGGATAATAGTAGCTTGAACTTGTTCCATTTAGTGTAATCGATTTCCGTATATAGGGCAATGTTTGTGGTCGCAGCGAAGGTCTCCGTGACCCACAGTCTGGCGGGCGAGGGCGACCGCGGGGGCGGGGGCGCCGGGGATGAGACGCAATTAACCACCCGCGGTCACTCACCTCGCTTCTCATTCTTTTCGCCGGTGTATTAATGTGATGAGCCATCGCGTCCATAGATTACTACACTAACACCCCGACGCTCTCCGTAACATAACACATCTATCAATGGCTACACTCATGTCACCAGAAGGCTATGCTTATTATAAATATTAGGACACTAAATTTCAATGCTCTCGGCAGCGCAACGTCGGCGCTACAGGTTTTATTGTGATTTACATAATGAGCATGATTTAAGTTAAAAATCATGTTTCATGCAGTAGGCCGATGTAGAGATTATAAAAATGATAAACCTACAAATGAGCACAGAAGCGGTTCAGGTAATTAATTGTTTAGCTCTAAGTATTAACTCATAAGGTACACATATTTCGAAATATTCAACAATAATGCACAAATTACGTTGAACGATCAAAGAAGTTGTAACATCAGGGTGTTTAGCATAGAGTATATATTAGGTGATATATTGTTTATCATTATTATTATTTAAATAATCTTCTTTCTCACTTTCTTTAAAGTGATTCTAATTAAGAAGCTTTTAAAATTATTGCCCTTGTATTTTTGACTTGAGTTTAAGCATTATGTCAAATAAAATAGGCAATAAACTAAATGTGAATGTGAATCATCTTAAAGATTGAGGGACTTGTATTGATATCGGGCGGATATTTTGTGTAAGCTGTTAAACGAGTGACTTCAATAGAAGTTAAATGAACATAGCCGCGTTTTGAGATTGTTATAATTTTTGAAGTTGAAAGTCAATTTTATTTAATGACATATGATAACTTTACGAAAAGTAAAATAATCTTAGAAATTATGTTATTACGTATAAAAACAAAACTGGATTTCCCATAAATTTTCGATGGATAAAGGATCACACATCTGTCAGGCTTTATCGAATAAAAAAATATTTTGATAAATTATCCACAATATACATATATAAAAAACCCATACCCGTTCTATGTTAGAACCTCGATTTTGTAATAATAAAATGATATATAATTAAAATGCTAATGACGGAATAGAAATACAAAAAAGATCTATGGAAATTAATATCTTCAATTATGCTAGATGTCTTTTTAACCACATGATTCTATTGATTCTGTTGTTTAAAATTATCACTGCACAGTATCATTTTATTTCTGGTGATTCACAATAAAATCTCGAGAAGTATCGTCTGCTTAAGTATGTTTTGAAGTTAATAAATTCGAAATTCAAATTTATTCCGCATGTACGTATATAAATTCTAATCGGATCATTACTTTTTGTTTGTATATCTTGACGGTTTCCGTGTCACAAATATTTTAAAGTAAAATATGTTTTTCTAAAAAAACTTAAAACATAATTCTTAAATACTACAGATGTAGTTAATAAAAACAAGAAACTTTTATTAGAAATTTGTCGGTCCCACTCAGGTTCGTATGAAGTTTATTGAATTTGTTAATGATATTTGTAGGTAGTTTTAAAGATTCATTTTACTTTTTTTTTAAGTTTTCAGTAAATTTTTTGATAATTGTAAACGTGACGTGGAGTTTTCTTCTTATATCTTAAAACTATGTTTCTGCTGTTATTTATATCTCTTATATTGGACCGTTACTATATATTATTCGCAATAAATACTTCACATACTGATATGTAATCGTTATATATCAGTAATGGCAAAATTACTATTTATCTGGTGCAGGTTATTTAAAAAATTATCAATGTAGATAATTCTTTTTCATTATTATTATCAGTAGAATTATCTTCACATGTGTATCATGATAATGATTATTTGCATTGCTTTGTAAGCATATGTAATTTCTCGCTGTTATCAGACCTAAGTCGTCTATCCATTATAAATCCAGTCGTGATTCATTAATTTATATTTGGTTTTAAATTATCAAATATACCTCATAGGTCGCAATCGTTTTCATTCGCCATTCGTATGGAGGGAGCCGGTGCTCTAATGGCTTCAATTCTGCGCGGCAGCGCGCGATAACAACGAGCGGCGCGCTATTCGTATGCAGAGACCGCGGGCGCGGGAGGGACCCTTTCTACTTTCAAATTGGATTTAAACATTGCGAATTACCTCCTTTGATTCGCGGCCGCCAAATGGGGACGATTTATGGAGTAGCGGGCAGGCGTCGTCCCCCGGGAGGCCGGCTAGATTATCCGGCGGCGGACAGTATTTCACTCGCGCGATTTAGTGCGGCCCTGGTAAGCGATGGCCGCCCGCCCGCGCTACACCCGCGCGCGTCCCAAACGCCTCGTTTATACCCGCCAGTTAATACGACACCACTTTTTATGCTGATAAAGGAGTTACCCCTTTAACGCTCCATTAGGTGACGGCCCGTTACACTGGCCCAAATGACACCGTTAAATGCGGACGTTCGCTGCCGGCGCAGCAGATGTAGATCATACAACATTACATATTAATATTAACAGGTGTAATAGTCTATGTACTATTCAATAAAATAATTCCTCGTCACTCTTATACAAAAATTTTCTAATCTTGTGGAATAGGTATTATTCTATTATACCTACTATACATTTTTTTGAAATGAAGGATTTGAATACTAGCTTTTCTAAATATAATATATTAACTGAAGAAGATGTAAGCAGCCATGTATATATTTACCTGTACATCGGGAATGGGCTTTTTTTAATTAAAATCAACTAATGTCATAAATTAAAGTTACCTATGATCGTATCTAATCTTACTTATTCTTCTTCTTTATATTTACGTTTAAAATCGACGGAACCGGATGGAAATACAGATTATCGATTAATTTAAATGTTGACAAATCGTGATTAAGCGTTATTCTATCAGTTCTTTATCAATGATAACAGCGTTTAAATTCATTAATTAATTTTATTTAAAAGACATGTGTATGTACACCAGAAATCACTTACCTCAAATTAGTTTCGTATAAAGAAATATCATCAAAACAAACTGACATTAAAAATGATAAAATTACGTACATCGTATTTAAAGGTCTCTGTGACGGTCAAAATGTGAATTCACAAAAATTTTTTGATAAAAAAATGATCACAAAGTTATTATAAGAAATTATCCGTTTGTTGTTATTGTTTTTTTTTATCGGGAAAATTGATAAAATTGTTAGTTAATTTGTAGTCGAAGGCTATAAGTATTTTTACAATAATATTAATCAGTTAATACATAACAACTATTGGCGCTCAATACGTAATCTCAACGCGCCGTCCCTGCCTGTCTCATTGATGGGCGCGTTAATATTCGCTCATTTTTTCTTTTGTCCTGACGCGCAGCCTTAAGCAAGTTAGTAAGTTTCGTTGTAAGGGTTTATAAGTAAAATCTCTCTGTCCGGTTACTTGGTCGGTATCCATGTGACAACAGTTTTTCCATTTCTTCGTTCGGTCACAGAAACCAAAAGGGGATATCTTAAGTATTCCATCGACACTCAATTGTCATTTGTGAACCCATACATGGACTACAGGGGAGATATTAGTCTTCGAAAACAATAATCGGTGTTAACTCGACCATGAACAAAATTACTTTTTCAATAATCATTTAGCTTTCAAATATTACAAATTTGTGTATAAAAATACATGTATAATCTGTAGCTAAGAAAAACTTTTGAGCATTATTAATATGAAGATTTGATTTGCCATGTGAGGCCGTTACTTTTACGTTCGAGATTCTATTTTTGTTATTCAGGTCAAATATTAAAAATTTTGTTCAAATATTATCGTATTTATTTGATCAGGATTTTAAAGTGTTAAATCATAAAGTACTTCTTTTTTTTTAGGAAAATTAAAATTGCCTAATTCGTGGTAAAATAAGTGAAAGATGGATTTTGTTTATGGTAATTGAATATTTTACACGGTGTCTTATTTCACAAGAGTATACATACGTTATATAAAGACGTTTTTATCCCAACGTTCCCCGTGGATGACTGCCGCGGCCCGCGATCGTTGCCGTTAAGCATATTTCGCAAGGGTCGGTCACGGGATGGGTGACCAAAAAGATTATAATGTCGAGCTACTCCATGCTTCGGAAGGCACGTTAAGCCGTTGGCTCCGGCTGCATTTACAGTCGATAATACCCTCCAATCCGCATTGGGCCAGCGTGGAGGGTCATGAGCCATCCTCCTTAACCATCCATAAGGAAGGCCTGAGCCCCCGCAGTGGGGACGTAAAAGGGCTGATGATGATGATGATGTTCCCGTGCGAAAGTTATAGTAATAAGGTTCGGTGGTTGTTGTTGTTTCGTACACGTGTTTAATGTTAAACTTCACTTGCCAAATGCGAGCAGACACAAGAAAACCAACCGAGGCGATGGTCGAGTGTGGCGCGCACGCGCACACGCACGGCAACACCTATATATGTACGTACATACGGATTTAGTATTTTAATTGGCCGCAATAACATTGGAAGCTATACCGTCCTCGTCGCGGAACAAATTAGTGTTCGTTTTTATAAATTCTAATTTAAATTTATTTATTGAAGCCTCGCTTGAATATATTTGCACACATTAATTAATGAGGATTCCACGGAGAAAAAATATATGTAAGTTTAGTTATTTCAGGAAAATAAATAGCATTATTATCCAAAAGATAATCTGCTTATTAATAATAACCGAATTTAAATTATGTAAATTAATATAATCATTAGAATAGCAGAAACTCTGTCTGTTTATAATAATGACTCAGGATGCTCACAGAAATGTATATATTATTTTATTACATGTTTAATACATATTCTAAAACCGAATGTTATTTAAGTATTCCACATTCGAATACCCTGTGAGATTTTTATACCAAAGTACTGTACTAGTTCCAAATGACTTGCATTTATCGTTCCTCTATAATGCAAAGGTAGCGAGCATCACATCAGCCGAACTCATCACATAATGTGTACACTTACATAATTAATTCAATATTACTAATCAAACAAACGTGTCACTTAACAAGACAATTACGATTGTACTCGTATTTATGATTATTTTGACGAACCGACAGAAATATTTCTATTGAATAAATTATGATCTACTTCCAGAAAAACATTGCACCCCTTAACAAAACCATAGCGTGTATTTAACTCGGATAAGGAGCAATAAATACTCGTAAAAACCAGTTACAGTGCAAGTGAACAAGCGAACTCAATACTCGTATATGTTCAAACCAATAATGAACAGACGTTGAGGAAAATACGCAACAATAATTAAACATTATATTATTTTAATACTTTACACGTCGTTGGGGCGACGACATTTTTCATCAAGACGATTAAATATTCCAAAATCACACTTCTTTACTTTCAAATAATATGTGTACACTATTTCATCACAGTGTAGGTATCGACCGTTGGTTAGATTTCCCCAACATTATAAGGCTGTGTTGTCCGAGCAACTGTCGGTTGCGCAACAAACGTGTACGTTTTCAAATGAGTTCTGCGTCTAAATAAAATATTGAATGTGAAACAGTTCGGTTTGCGGTTATGGTAATTTTTTATTAACCGCAACCGAATGCAAAGGTCTCGCAAATCGCCCGCGCGCTCACCAAATAATACCTCACCACCTACGTCACGTAAACGGATAGCCCCACAGTTTGTATATCCGCTAGTTGCTTAACACCACATCTCATAATGCTAATGTATTATTGATCAATCATACATTAGCATTATTTATTATCAATCATAATTAAGTATTAAAACTGTTATGAATATCGAGGATGCGAAAACGTGTGTTAACTAGCCGTTTTGCCGCGACTTTGCTCACGTTCTGTAGATTAAAGAACTTTGAAAATCGGTCTAGTAAGTTTTAAGTTTATCCTTTATAAACGATCAAACAAACAGTAAAAATCATTCCTCTTTATATTATTAAGTAGTTTATATAATAGATATTTTCACAGATCGAAGAGTGATTTCAAAAAACCGTTCGAATTTTACTTGGTTAAATATTGATGATTTATTTAATGGATGGATGGAATGGAACAGAACGTGTTTTCCGATACCTCACCTGCGTAACTCGTGTAACCCTCGTATGATGTAGCGTCTCGTAGGTGAAGAAATTTCCATGATTAGTATTTCTGAAGATTACTCTCTACGAACAAACAACAACGTGAGAAACTTTGTCTATATATAATATTAGTATAGATAATGAGCACAAAAACTATCCCTTAGGTTCACTTTTATTATCTATTAACTTATATTAAGACAAATAGACCCTAACTATCTGTCTATTTAAGTCTTAATATAATATGTATACTGATATATATTTTCTTTATCTTTCTATTAATATTCTTTAGAAATCAAATATTATTTATTAATGGAAGTAATTCAAAACCCCTTTTTAATCGTCCACCTTTTCACTCACCTTTTAAAACTTATTTTAAACAGGTGTGAAGAAGAACAGTCCAAAGGATTATGTAATCCAAATGTGTGAACAATATTCTTTCTGAACACTATCGACAAGGTTCATTACAAGAATTTATTTTTAATACATTTCAGTAAAAGAAGACTTCGTATTCGAAATTCCAATCAAACTAATTTTCTCTTTTCCGTTTGATCGGCTATATAGATCAATTAAATCTAATCTTATTAAAGTAAGTAACACCGTCTGGAGATCCGACTGTACTGTTACAATTATATTAGTTAACGAATTTTCAATTTCAACTTTTTTTATTGGTAAATTATTTTCCACGATGTGAATAATATGTTATATTGTCAGATATTTGTTTATTTATGCTTATCTAATGAAACATCCATAATATTCATGTTAAGAGCAACACCACACAGTATACGTCCGGTTTAAGCTCGGTGCCAGCTTTGATATATGATTACTGGTATAAGTGATTGCAAGCATAAACAAAAATTTGCTTCTGCAATTTTCCTAAAAAGGGGCATTAATTTCACGTATTAATATAAATGTACATGTACTAGAAATGAAACAACTTTTAAACGGTTTCATCGCGTTTGTATTTAGTTTAATTACTTTTAATTAAAAAGTTGATCAACACCTTAGTCTTATATGAACACGGCACCTGTAAAATGTACGAAACGTCAATAAAACCTTCAAACGCGTGAAAATATAAAAAATCAATAAGTATATGTTCTTATTATTATTTATTTCGGACCTATTAAATCAGCTTCCCAATAAATTATACAAAATCTTTGGTATCGGCAACCAGCAGATGGGCGAGGGCAATTCGGACGATACCTTTGACAACTGCAAAATGTAACGTCAACTGTTACGGGTCTGGTGACGTGATTTAGTGCGGGCTCATTGTGTGCGCGTGCGTGCGCTGGACACTGGACACTGGACACGGGACACGGGACACGGGTCGCGACTTTGTATAGAGAACAAACGGTGGAGCATATGCTCTGATCCGGACCAATCAGGTGTTCAATAAACTACGTCGACTGAACACTATTAATGTTAAAATCAAACAACAGTTTTGTAAGAGTAAGCGTGACTGTTAGGAATAACCCATTTTTTCAAAATAACTTTGAGTATAGAGAAAAGGAGATTTAAAATTATTTTTAATAAAAAAAAGACTTGATATTGTAGGTAGTTTATCAAACGTTCCGGTAAATAAATTCAGCACGCTCTCGTTTACTATGTAAATATGCAAATAAGCAATGACGATACCTCATAAGTGTGTGTAACTATATTGTGTAGTAAAGAATGTTTTTGTGTGTTGTTGCAGTGTCCGGCCGCGGTGACGTCAACAGCTTCTTCAACACTCAAATGGTGCTGGACCTCAACGGTGAGTGGGAGCGTAGACAAAACGACGACTTAATTAAATCAATTCCAAACTGCAGCTGAGCCAGTTTTTGTACTTCGCCGACGCGACGTTTCCAATTTTCTAAGCTCGTTTTTTATTCGCGTTAATTATGGAATGAATGGTCCGGGGAAAAAATCGTCGCCGAGTAATCGGTGGGTCGAGGAGTGTCGGCGCGGCGGGGCGGCGGGGCGGCGGGGCGGCGGGGTGGCGGGGTGGAGGCGCGTGCGTCACGGCGCGTTGCCGGCCGGCGGCGCCCGCGCTGACCGCGCTCGCTCGCTGTATTCAAATCCAAAGCCACAAAAACTGCAGCTCGAGATTTTCCATCTGTCACAGTCGGCCGGTGCCAGTTTTTGTCGCGCGTGTAATTCATTGATAGCCGTTAAAACCGTTTAATTCGAGAAATTATTCTCAGCTTACGGTCGCCCGCGCACTGTGCCTCCACTCCATCCGGTGTGGTCTTTACTATCCTCGCTGCACTTATACTAACCCATTTTCATTATATCATATTCAGCTATTCTAAAGATAAACTTAACACTCTATGATAAAGTACCTACCATCATCGGAATTTAACAGCCCCGAATTGGCTCTGAACTTTAAAGACATAGAACTCGTAAGCGACGGGGTCAAGTATACACACACTTGTCGTAGTCGGGGTTGGCTGAAGTGTGTTGTGTCGGCTCGGGTGATGATATGAGGCCCGCGCGGCCCCCGCTGCCGGCCGTGCTCGCGCCATCGACGGACCGCGGCCGCATTATTTCAAGCTTCTAATCGTTATCTACATATTGTTACGTAATAGAATCATTCACATTTCCATTTTCCACTGAAAAAAATACACAATTAACAATATTATCTTTTTATTTTATCATCTCTTATTTTCATAATAGTTGTTACAAACAAAAAAATTCAACCTGTACGCTACCTTATAGGCAGTATATTTTATGGCATGTTCTTTTAAAAAATATCATATCTCACACTAGCAGGATTACCAGTCACAGAAGAAATATGTAATCTGCTGTGCTCATCCATTGTTTTATACATTCTCAGATTTCAAAACTAATTACGCATAAAATCAAAGAAACCAATAGTCAAAAATTCTTGCAATTGGTAGTAACATTTTCTATGAGCATTTCACGCAGTTAACTAAGGTTTACTCCTACTGTTTGAGAACGTGATCAATATTTCCCGAGTAAGTACTAGTTATATAATGAATTGAAATTGAATACTTTTTACCGATTTATCTTTTTTTATTAAACGGTTTCGAAAGTACCTCCTTGACGTTAAATAATACTGTCGGTGGTCAAAATTAAATTGTTGTCGAGTAATTTAAATCAGGTACCAAACCAAATTACAGTTTAGTACGTGCCCAATAAATACCGCTTGCATTTTCTAAACAATATTCGCTGTAAAATGATGCGTTTCAGTAACTGAACGCGTGTAAAGCATTCGGGTGAGCGCGGCGCGGTCGTTTCATCACAGCATAGAGTCTTCTGCTAAGAACAGTTGCGACATCTCGATCAAGATATAATTTTAAATCGATTTATTTGAACAAAAGCGGTAAGGTTCCTACCTAAACTATTCACATCGGACGGCGCGTGTTATTTCTACATTGACGTTTACGGCGTCAGATAAAATCAGTTACCGTCTTATTTATGTTTCTCTTTGCCAACTTTTTTCTAACCGAACGCTTTGTTATCGAGACTGGAACCGTTTAAGTATTATAAAATTGTAGAGCGGTTTATTGAACCGATATTTAAAGTAAGTTTATTGTTGTCCCCGGTGTGTATTGTAATAATATGATATTATAATAAGGGTACCTCGTTACAATAATCTCAGCGCACACGCACCTGATTAGCATAGAACGGCCACTCGTACTTTTAATTAGTTATTTATGAAGTATAATTACCATAACACTGCCGCTGTGCGCCGACATTGTAACACTCGCTAACTATATTCACAAGTCACAACTTTAATATTGCATCCCATTCTAAAGAACTATGTATATCGAATAAAATTTAACTTTAAATGTCATTAAACTATGTGTTGAATAAATATAAAACTATATTAAATTATAATACTGTTGAATTACATATTTGTGTAAACAGAACAAATCATATAACAATAATGTCAGGCTGTATTCGACAATCACCAATTGGCGTTGTTTGTATATCTATCAACGCAAAACATTACCCGGACACTGATCACTAACTGGCGTTTAGGTATTATGCTTATCAAAGCTTATTGCTTTGAAGGTTTATTACAAATGTACGTTTGTAGTGTGTAGATGTTTGGACGCCGATTACGCGTGTTCAGGTGGTACCGGCGGTGCCGGCGGTATCGGCGGTGTAGGCGGTATCGGCGCACCTATTATTACGTTTATGGCACTAATCTCGCACGCGGCCCGTTTGTTTTGTGCCTTAATTGAGCCTTTCCTGTTCTCAGCCGGTGTGCGTGCGATCAAGTACACTTATAAAAATTAGTTTTATAAACGTAATAGAGAAAGAAAGTGCTCGCAAACTCTCCGCAGAGCTATTTGCATGCTACCTGCGCCCGCGCATCTGCCCGTTTTTTTCTTGCCGAATGACCGGCCAGGCTCGTATACTCTTCCTCGCTTCCATTAGTTTTTGTTCGCTTCGAGAAATGAATAAAGTTTTTTACTTTGTCGAAATATATTGCGAAACGTAGAGCGTTAGCAACTTTGCATGGGGTGCGTCGGGCGATAATGGCATGCATTGTGTACTGTGGGTGATCTTAAAATATGTAGGTGAGAGCGAGTCTACCTGTTTATGTGAATTTAGGACTCGTGGATCACAAACGGTACCATCGCTCTCGTTCTCAAAATGAATCTATATTTTTTGTGGTATATAATTTATGTCGTCACATCTCCGCGCGGTCGGTCACGAGGCGCGCGCGCGCACGATCAGCGAGCTATTGACCCGATGCTACGATATTCGCCACTTGTTTTTGACATTAAAGTGTTGAATAGACCGAATCATTATTGTTTTAACTGTAAAGCTTAAAGTTAAACATATATTATGGAGATTAAGCTATATTATTGCTCATCGCGTAATTCCCTCACTCGAAAATAACTTTTTACTTAGCTTTTCATGCTAATGTAGTATTTCTATAAAAAAGGAAACTATCTATCAAAGCAAATTGAGATTATCGGTGAACAAAAAATCGTAAGACGATACCAAAAAAATTTAGGAAAAAAAAGAAAATTACTATTATATTGGTAGACCCTGAAAACAGAAAATTCTTATGTTTGATTTCTCAAAAAATTGAACACGATATGCCTGTAAGATCTGTGAGTTCTCTTTATATCTATTGCATTGTGTGTATGTATGTATGTTTAAACAAATAAAAACTATTTTAATGCAGTAACAATGTGAATGCATTGTTTGCCTTTGACAGCGTGTTGCGTGTATGCAAATATAGTTAGCATGCTAATGTTATAAAATTGAATAAGCATCGTCGCCTTATAAGGTGTTGTTTTTGTTGTTGGGGCGAGGAATTTGCGTATAGTGCGTCGGCCGTTTGGTCTGTGCGTGCGCACATGTTGTAATCATTCACCTGATCCACGCGGCGTGTACTCCACACAACATTGTGTCGGATTGCTAGTAGATGCTCACTCAGTACTACAGTTAGTTGCATTTAATTATTATTATCATTAATGTTCAAAAATAAGGTTTAACTTTCATAGAAATTATTGTGTATACTCTTTCTATATTAAAAAAAAAAAAATCTTACATATAATTCATTAAATTTCATTGCGCCTACAACAACGAACAAAATATATATTATTTTTTGTTTCGTGGAATAATAAGTGACTGTAAACTTTCTAAATACATATGTAATGTATTCGCTTGCTTAATAGGATATAAACATGAAATATATAAAGTATTCAATGGACTCTATTCATTCATAAAAAGGCTGGAAGTTAATTAAAAACCTTATATAAAATTTATAAAAATCGATTGTCCTAGGTACTTTGAGAAAATTCTAAACCGAACTGAATATGCGCTGCATGATATAATAAACTCTACGGAATATAGTGGATGCTACAAAAACCATACTTCTTACGTGTCGTGAACAGGTAAACGCGCCACGTGAGTCGACTCATAGTTCGTACAAAAAGCTTCCTGGCAAAAAATAGCCGCCCAGATAGTGAACGTATGCAAATCCTTTGTTCGACCATATAAAAACTTCTTTGACTGTATTAGCGGTGAATAGAGAATGAATTCCCTCGCAGGCCATCTCCACACATCGCCTTTACGGATGGTAATCTACGATCAAAGTGCGTTCATAAATTTCAATGTATAGTTAAGTTTCCGAGAAACTGACAAAACTGCGCCCGCGCAGTGATCGATGTCGCTGACTACCCCCTACTCCCGCCTCTGCCGTCCGCCGTCGCTGCTCGCTGCTCGCTTACACCGCAAAAAAATACTTTTTGTAACGGCTCATTATTAGCTCTATGAACTTTCTACCGGAAATATCCAGAAGTGTAATTTATTCGAAGCTTTAATAAAACTTTATACCTCACACAATTCTAAGATTTTGATGAATATTTTATAAGGTATTTTTAGTATTTTTGTAGCTTATTTTATTGGAAAATATGTGAACTTTAATACGTCATAACTACGTTCAAATTGTGTGACTTCTTAAATATATAAATACTAATTACTTCAAATAATAGCGAACGATTGCATCACAAAATAATTAAACTTATTCTTATTTCAATATATTTTAAACATGCTAAAAAATCCACTTTGTCCGTGGTACTCTGAGATGAGATCAAACCCGCGACCTTTCGTAATCAGATAATTTTAGCGTAACTTTCAAAACTCTACATTGTTGAAATTTCCTTAGAGTAATTCTTAATTTAATAGTTTTGTTGTAAGAAAAAAGCTCATTAGTGATTAAGTAATCTATATTTAATAATTGCTACATAACCTCGTTGCGCAATATAAAGTGTAATGTGAATTGAATTTGACTTACTTCCATAAAATGTTTAAATGAATATTAGGTCCATGCAATAAAATACTTGTTGTGTTAAGTAAAAATAACATTAAACTTGTAATAAGGTACAGAGTGTGAATATAAGTAGAGTATCGTGTCTGTGCCCCGTAAATAAATAAGTATAAGAATGTTTACTGAATATTCACTGGAACGGCTGTAGTTTATTGCTCGCACTGGAACCGGCCACTATAATAATTAATACACTTTCTATGACTCCAGTCACGGGTTCGCTTCCCATAACAACAGTTTCTTGATTTAACATGCACTTTGTCTTTTAAAGTTTCAATGTAACTTGCTTGACTCGGTGTAAATTAATAAAAACGCTTTGTCTTCATCTGTAGCTACTACAAATATGAAAAATTACAAAATATAATGATTATTTCAATTCTTTTGAACTTTCCAACGGCTGATCTTAAGATGGGTGACCAATCTATGTCTATGTTGCGTTTTCTGTGCTTCGGAGAGCACGTTAAACCATCGGATCCAGCTATATTTGCAGTCATTAACACCCCACCAGCACACTGAGCTTGCTCCGCGTCCTTGGCGGCTCACGTTCTCAGTATTCGGTTCCATTTTTTGTGAAGGCTTGTGCCGATGATGATGATAATTCTATTTTATATCGTTCTACTATTGTTTTCCCATTTTCTTTCTAAACAGATAGATCAGTCCACCTCTCCGCAGTCGACCGGTTACACGTTAATTGTTTAGCATCATAACATTTAGCTACCCCCCGATCGGCATGTCCTCGGTCCGCGTGCAGCGGTCACCGGGGCCCGTTAACCGGTCGTCTGGTTCGCCCCGTGTCCCGTTATTCGCCCCGCGCGCGCCCCGCTGCGCCCTTTACCTTCAAATCACCTGACATTTGAGTTTTTGCGCGAATCGCGGGGTGAATAATGCGCGTGCTTCGATCGTGAGGGGTGGGGAGGGGATGCGCGCGCGCACCATTCATCGCCGCGCCGGCATGGAGGGTGAGTCGCACCAGCCTCTACCTACACCACCACCACGCTCTCTACATCCACTGCACGCACGCACCACGAGCACTCTTACTATAAGGTTTTATTATTTTATAATCACTGCAGCACTTTTTCTCACCGCTCTATATTTGCCTCCACGAAATTATAAAAAATATTGTATACAATGAAGTATCGCACAGAATATTTTTAATAATTACTATACTGAGACGATTGTCTTCGCTAAAAACAGGTTATGATAGATTCACATTGCGTGCCGTACTTTAAGCGTCATCTTACTCACTTAAAGTCAGGGCAACGTACATATATGAATCTTATTTTTTTCATTAGACACGTTAATGTAATCGATCGTCGATACGGTTTTCATTTTGTAAGCCGTGATTTATGATTTGATTCCGCATTGTGAGTATTGAGAGTGCGTACAATGGTCGCCGATACAATAAGGTTTTACCTGTATCGACGTACTACTGCGCGCGGGTGGAACTAGAGAAAAGGACTCGCTACTTATTCGCATTTTATAAGTATTCGCTATTCGAACTGTTCCGAAACGTTTTATACATTACTTCGAGAATATACAGCATTAATAAGTGTAACTACTCATTATATTAACGCTAGTATAAATTGTTTATTGGAGGATACGTTCGTCATACAACAAACTTCGATAAATACATAATGTTGGCGGGTTTTAATTACGTTCGCGTGATCCGATCATCCACCCCCTCCCCCACCCTCCATCGCAACCCCCTCGCTCGTCCGCTGCTGAATTTTTATTATCCTGTTCGCGGTAAACCCATAATAAGATTTTAAACTTTTACTACTTTCAACGGTGACTTAGAGCGAACATTAATTAGTTTTAAAAGTTTATTTTTAACGCTTTCGTAATCTTTCCTATTGTGATGAGTATTTCTAGCAAGCAACATAACTAACTTCAAGCAGAATTTGAGTAATATTACAAATTTTAAGCGTTTAATGAATTATTTTATTTTATTATACAGGTATCCCAGTTTATATTGATATTTAATGTTAATTTTTATATTTTTCACTATGAGACTTAATTCGTTGGCTATCTCATAACAAAAATTTGTTCAGATAGATGATTGTTTTTCGCTGTATTCAATAAAATGGTAACTGCACACGTAATACCACTATAATTAAGTAAATGATTGCGTAATTCCAACATGAGTGGTAACAGGCGCGGCGCCTTTGTAGGATGTCTTCACGCGGCTCGCTCCAACTTAGCGTTCCTGTCAACTAACTGTACCACGCACGGTGGAGGGGGGGCGCACGAGATGTCTCCTACTTATTCATGCACCTAGTTATGTCTATCAGATAGACGACCTCCGTGGTCGAGTAGCTAGCATAACTCGTTCGATTCCCGGTCGGGTTAAAGCCAAAAGTGTTCCTTTTTACTGTCTCCAGTACCTTTGTGTACCTTTCATTATTTTTTATCTGACATTTTGTAATTAGTTTGAAGCGTGAGGAATGTGTGTGATGTTGTCCATTATTAATATATACTTTATTTTAAACATTTACCGTTTTCCCGGGCGCATAGGTACAGTTACACCGAGCTATTACCTCAGTTTCAAGGTCGACATTTTTTTAGGGTGTTAAAAGCAATTTGCCACTCATTGTTCCGGAGAAAGCTCGTCCCAAAATAGCATCGGATGTTCGCACAAAAAAATGTTAAAAATGGAGATACTTTCTAATTTAATGGCTCCGGCCGACTGACCATTATGAAAACAAATAAAACAATCGGAACTGTTAAAATTGCACATCTCGGTCCGTTGTCCGGCCCCGCGTTATTTGTAATCTTCGGAACGGTACCTACCCACCGACCGACCGGTCGGTATTGTACAACGAAATATTGTGACCGCTGCACAATTACCGCTCTCTCTCTCTCTCCGCACCATGTGTTCTAACTCACGGGTCCTCACTATTGAACTATCCTGTACTTGGACGTTAGTTGCCTTCTACGTTTGTATTGCATTTCCACTGTAAGCTTCGCTTTACTCGGATCGTATAATATGACTCACGTAGACTTATATTAATCATTGTTGTCAGTTCAGTATACCTTATCGTATTTATAACCAAGACCCTGCTCAGTGACAGATTTTTCGTATGATTCTTGACTTAATAATAATACAAAAAAATCCACTTTGTCTCTGATTTTTAGGCATTTTTCATCATTAATATTACCAAAATTATGACATTTCATATTGATATTATTCCTACGTTATACAAAACTGTCAATTTGATCTCTGTACAGCTTCGTAATATAGATGTGCCAGTAAAAGGGTATCGGGGAAAAAACTAAGTAGTCGGTAACCTTTTAAGGAGAATGTCCCGCGCCGCGCGCTCGACCTCCATCCACTACACGGGACATGCGTTAACGGAGGGACGCTCTCCTACCTCTACACTGTTACGATTACCGACATACACCTATATAAAACCTCTCAACGGTGGGAATGTTCCATGTAATTTCAATTATCAGTATTTTGTTGTCGATGCTATATTTATTTTGTCCTGCTTAAATCATAAATTGTACATTTCTTAGATGGTATAATAGGTAGAAACATTTAAATATATTTAAGGCAGGAGTTAATAAGTTCGTCCTGGGCAAGAGTGAGACACATTACCTACTAATGAATGATGATGATGTAGTTGGAAAATTTTGATTTTGTTTTTCCAAATTATTACAGGGGGGGGCAATTAAAATACTCAATTTTATTTTAGTTTAGGTATGCTCAACCAAAAATACATAATTTTTGTTTATATTAATGTTATTCGCAGATTAACAATAATGTTTAGGAGAGATTTTAAATTAATAGCTATTTTAAGCATATTTTCTGATGCACACCATGGAAACGGAGTATATAAGACCCGAAAGAGTTCAATACACACCTTTCACGATTAAATTGTTCGCGTGTTATCAGCTCATGATGTCAGAAGTCATAAGTACCGGCCTAGTATTATCAACAAAGCGAAAATCAGGCGTAAACCTTGTGACGCTCTGCCTACCATACAAGGGTCTCAAGAATAGAATAGAATTATTCATTTGTCTTGTCATTGCATGATATACGAGTAGATAGACTCAGTGAAAATTGCTGTAACATAAGAAATACACAGCCTACTGGTTTTTGGTATATAAAAGTTAAAATCAACAAACAATTTTATTCGAAGCCATGTGGGAAGGTGTCGGAACTGTTGGAAAGCAGTTAATATAATCAAACTAAATGTTCAAGTAAAATTATTCACCTTAGACGTTGAGTAACAATAGAATTCACGATATCGTATTGTGGTCGTATACTAATTAATATATAGGTACCGTTATGAGCGTTTAGAATAGAGCAGGGTCCAGACGCCCCGGCGGTTGTTATGACGCGGGGTCATACGAGGGGTCGGGGGGGGGGGGGGAAGGACTGATGGGGTTGATGTTGACCTTTTACAGGTCCCGTTATCCACCTGCTTGGACGTTGGACGCGCTACTGCTGCGCACGCGACCATTCTGTCACAGAAACAGATAGATAGTCATAATATCCAACTGAACTAGTTTTCTTGTTAATATTAATAGTAAATAATAATTTCATTTGATTATTTCATTGCTTATACGTATACTTGTCTTACCTGGTGGTTTATTTAATACTTATTTTATTTTAATCGAAGCTTTCACATTCATATATGTATATGTATACCTTTAAATTATCAAACGTGTCAGACAAATTAAATTAAAAATATATAACTTTAATCAATACACTAAACTATAACTACGTTATATCAGCCCAGATGATACTTAACAGAATAGTTCGTTTATATAACCGCCGTTCTAAATAAATTGATACAAGATCATTTCTTATAGATCTCATATCTAAGCCTTACAATTTTCGTTACGATACCTTGAAAATACAACGGACACTCTAATTTAGTATATTGTATATTATAACAAATGAGTTACGGTTCTTTCCCCGCGTAATAAAGTTACGCATATAATCAACGCTCGCGCGTCGAGTCGCACGCGCATCGTTACTCCAAATTGCATGAGCTCGGATCCAATATCGCGCCAATAACAACTGATATGATTTCCCGCGCATAATTCACGCGCCGGTCGCCATTACAATGCGCGCGCGCACGTTAAGTATCGGCCTACCGATTACAGGTGCACCATCGAAATACCATTATCAGTCTAAATAGAGTCGTTCACTTTGCTTCTCCAAAATCTTCAACGTTTGACTTAGGAGAATTGTCACGCGACATTTCAGGACACTCAGATGCCATTCATATTATGCTGTGTTGTCTCTAACATGATGTTATAGCTCTCATGTCTGTTATATCATTCATAACCAATATTTGTAGCATACTACTTTAAGCTCCAAAAAAATCTTTGTATTTGCTACAATATTTCTTAAATATAAAACCATTTAACGAATAATTCCTAACGATTTAATTCCTTGAGATAGTAGCAGAATCGATTATTCACATTGTAAAGTCAATAACTACTAACTATAAGGTGCCTCCCAGACTCGTCTCTAATGCGGTAACTGACGATCACAATATCGATGACATTTTCATGTAGGTAACTAGTTTCATTAGTGAGTTATCGCTTATAGCAAATGAATGTTTTGTACTGGGTGTTAAATTAATTGTTTTTCAAATCTTATTTAAATTTTCAGCAAGCATAAACTTGGACAATTTCTTTATTATTCCTAAATTGAAATTAAGTGTTGATAAATAAATAATATCTTTCTGATATATCTCTGCACTCAGAAATGACAAGTGGAAAATGTTGACGGTTGCGTAAAATGGCTAAGTATGTGCAGTACTTAAATGACCTATACTCCATTCATTATAGCATTAGACAGAATGAAAATAAGGTTCTTTTTATGGTATACTTTGTTACAAAATGTCAAAAATCATGTTACTCTTAAGACTAACGGCTAATTTGCTACATATCCACTTAAATACCAGCTGCTATACTTAACTGTAGTCTTTTAAGCTATATATTACACAAATTTATGATTATTTGACTGACTAAAAACATTTATTAATTATTACAATAAAAAGTGTTCATCTTAAAGAACCTAAAGAAGCAGGGTTAGATAGTTTCGGCATGATTCTCATATCACTATAACTCTACCAAATTTAAACGTAACCTAATCCCTTCAAACGTTTCGGCAGTACAGCTTTTAATTTTGTCAGATTATGATTTCTTCATAATAGTCAAAATATGTAACCTGGTATTGTCATTCATTGTGAATGCTACTGCCTTTCTTGTTGTTTTGTCATTTTCGGTGATTGAGTAATTACTGTTTATTGTTTTTTTCTTATAGTTTTGTTTAGTTGTTATCTTTATGTTGTTAAGTTTTGCTACATTGCGATTCCGGTGCAGGCCCGAGTGGCCTAAAAAAAAATACACTCTAAGCCCCATGCCTACCCTCAACCAATGACATTTCAGGAAGTTTTTCCAATGTCTTTATCAATAGTTTACTAATTACACTTACAATTAGAATTTATCAAAACAAACAGATAGATAGTTTCAGTTTTAGTTCCATTTTGGCTTGGGAGTAAAAGATGAATTTATAAAATGCTGGCCTCCGATATATAACCTCGAGGTATCGTAAAAAATGGAAAATTGCCCAGCTCTTTCAGACTACCTTATGTTCAAAGTTTTTAACTAAACTAATATATATATTTTAAAAATATCTTCAAAATAAAATGTTCTGAACTGCTGCTTCTATGACCCTCTTTTTTCTAATGTTATAATGAATGGAGTATAGTGTGTTTTATCACATAATCCGAACAGATTAACCATAACAAATTTGACTGATATTAATGAGATTCATTTATAAATTAAAGTTAAATGTGACAATAAATTTATTTGTAAACCTAAGTCCAGTTATAAGGAGAAGGTCGAGTTGTTCGGTGTGTATAGTGTGGCGCGCGACCTTGACCCCGCGCGCGGGTGTCGACAGGTGTTGCGCGCGCGCACTAAATATCAACATATGTCACTCACCCCCGATATATAGTTACGAGACCGTTATCTGATTACATTCACACGTCGTGCGAGCCGCCCGGCGATCCCTGCGATAATATGCGGCTCGATGTTACCTGGGCCATACTTAAAACTACATTAGGACACCTTATGTATTACAAGACATTTCGGTACTTTTTAAGTTTGAGTCACGATACGAAAACATTTAAAGTTATCTAACAAAAGACATGAACGAACTCCGTACCTGCACCTCGTAGTATAATATTTATGTGAGAAAAATATTCTAAATACGTTCATATGTCGCGTGTGTTTTCAGACAGATACCTATAGGAAAGCACGATTGGTATTAATTACACAAATACGTTTAGTCTCCGAACACACGTTCCCTGCCTTCTATGGCTTATCTGCGTACGTCCTCGATAACCTTTCAAAGTAATTTGTATACGTTTATTCTTTTTTTTAATTTGTCTCGGATTGCCACTTTTATAAGATTTAGTAATACTTGGCTTTTTCATGAATTTTATTGGGCTCCCCTTGAACATTTAATTTTGAAGAAATAAGTATAATGTACTTACTAACATCTGTAACTTAATCCATAATTCTGAATATAAGGATATTTTTATATAATTATTCTTTTATTTTTTTGTTCTATCTATTACTACGCCTCATAATAATGGCTTATTTTATTTTTGAATTTTATATGTTAGATATTCATTTATTATATAATAATGTCATGTCGCTAAGGAATTCTTAATATGCTTTATCAAACTTTTTTCTTGAGCTATATTTTTAATGATATCTATTTGGTTATTTGTTGAAATTTTTTATTAACATGACTAGTGGGCCGGTGTGGTACAGTTGGAGAAGTGAAGCCGGCAGTATGAGTTTGTTTCGATCTAGTAGAATTATCTGGGAATTATTTCCTCTTACATATTTTTAAATGTCCAAGACGTATATAAGTGAAGTTAGAATTTTGGTTTACAACTGTCCGTATTATGTAGATTATTAATTATGCGTATTAGCTTTTCTTGTTCAGTAAAGAGAGAACTTGATTCAGTACTATTTCCTCGCACAATCACGCCATAGCTAAGCCATGCAAATGCGTAAGCGCAGTAGATAGTAACTGCGTATGGTTTTGTTAGTTTCACGTAACGCACATGCAAATTTAGAAAGTTTAGATTTAAACTTCCGAATATGTGGTTTCCAGTGTAAATGTGAATCTAACTCCTCTACACTTACGATCTCTTCACAATTTTATAAGAAAGATTTAAACCAATCGAAACTTTTGCCTCTGATACCTGTATATGTAGGTAAACAGTTATAGGTCGGTAGTTACTAGTTTTTTGTATAGGTTATAAACAAGGTATTGAGACAGGAAATTAGTTGATTAACATTTTATTTTTTTAATAAATAATAAAATAGTGATCCTGGTTTGAAATGTTTATCTGTGTAGGCAATATGTGGTTACATGTGACAAATTTTATAGAAAAATTGTCATTTTTATCCTTACGAGTAGATCACAGGGCTTTCTCATGTTTTTTTTATTTTTTATTCAAATGTGTTTAACGTGTGAACAAAACATCTCAAATCTAAGGTTTGATTCAAGGACGTATATCAATTATTTTATTTTATTAAAAAAAAATCCATTAGTCAACAAACAAATAAAATAAATACATTCGCCATGTTTACGGGCTTCCCTTCGAATAATATCCGTTTTAATAGTGTTGTCCGGACATGGGTATGTTCATATCACCATACATCCATACCAATGACATAATAATAAAACTAATAAGCGATAGACGCATGTTTACAATTACTGTCCGTTCACATTTATATTTTTGCATTTCTGAGTAACTGACAAATAAATATTTCAGCGGTCACAAATATGTGTGCATAAGTAACGTGTAGGTTTTACCAGCGCCTACATTAACCTGGGGGCCAAATCTACTAAATAAATTTTGTTTAAATCGAATCGAAAACGGGTCTACAGTTTTCAATGGTTTTTCTATTCTGCTAAGTGAGATACGATACAATTCCAGCTAAAAAAGAACTTGAATTGTATCGTATGTCACTTTGTAGAATAGGTTTCGTACGGTTTCGATCCGTTTTCGATTCGATTTAATAAAATTTATTTAGTAGAATTGGCCCCCCCCTACATTTATTTGAATTGAATTAAATTAAAATGACCTCACTAAAGTTTGTTACCTTCTCATATTATTTATAAACTATGAATCGAAACCGATAGCTGAGTTTTTAGATTTAGAATAGTGGCATTACTCATATAATTAGAGCTGCTGTCCGTTCAGTAGTAGTACTGGAAGCAAGTAGTACACTAGTCAGTACTGGAACTTTTATATTATAATGATGTATAATTTTACAGTGTTAGCCCCTTAATTATTTAGACAACATATAAAAATTCAGATTTCAAACTAAGAATAAATTTATAACAAATTAATAAAATATATATTAATCCAAAGTATATAGTTTAACATATATAAGCCGGTATCGTACGATCCAACTGCGAGAGTTACAAGGAGAATACGTGCTGTTATCAGGGATTATAAACACCTTTTCACCGAGGACATCTTTGAGAACCTATACAAACCGAAGATAGTACAACCACCAAAATTATACGGATTGCCGAAAGTGCATAAGGCCAGCGTTCCACTGAGACCGATTGTGAGTCAGATTGACTCACCTACTTATTATTTGGCAAAACACGTTGCTTCCGTACTGCAACCCCTTGTGGGCACTACAACATCCTTTGTGAAGGACTCGCGTCATTTTGTACAGATCCTCGATGATACAAAACTGGATCCGGATGACGTAATGGTGAGTTTTGATGTTGAGTCGCTGTTCACCAAAGTTCCAGTTAAGGACTGTCTAGAGGTTGTTAGGATGAAACTTAGACAAAACGATATACCGGAAGGGTACATGGTTCTATTACGAAACTGTTTAGATGGCAGCTATCTCCTATATCGCGGCAAACATTACCTTCAAATTGATGGTGTCGCCATGGGTAGCCCCGTAGCGCCACTTTTGGCCAATATATGGATGGAACATGTCGAGTCATTGATAGATTACCAGTCACATGGGATCCGTATGTGGAAACGGTATGTAGACGATGTGTTCTGTATCCTGAAGGGCGACAAACCGGAGATTGAGCAGTTCCTTACACACGTCAATAATATCCATCCGAATCTCAAGTTCACCTATGAGTTAGAGAGTGACAAAACCTTACCCTTTCTGGACGTTAAAGTCATGGCGCAAGCTGATGGGTCCCTGAAACACACTGTCTACAGGAAACCAACACACACAGACAAGTACCTCCACGCTTCATCTCATCATCATCCTCAACACCTACGTTCTGTGGAGACAACTCTTATTAACAGGGCTAACGCATTATGTAATACTGACTTCTTAGCAGATGAGTTGTCCCATGTACAGGACGTGCTAAGGAAAAATGGATACAGCGCAAGGAGGTCATACCCTATCCGAAGGT
Organism: Diatraea saccharalis; assembly: GCA_918026875.4. NCBI lineage: Eukaryota > Metazoa > Arthropoda > Insecta > Lepidoptera > Crambidae > Diatraea > Diatraea saccharalis. The sequence goes on from OU893345.1 coordinate 19,428,303, forward strand.
GTAAGGAAAGACTACCTAAGGTTCCCAGGCAACGGGCATTTTTAGGCTATGTTAAGGGGGTAACGGACAAAATTGGTTCCATTTTGAGGAAAAATTTTTCTATAGACACCATTTTTACTCCTTTATCAAAAATGTCACACCAATTGCGATCACCAAAGGATAGTATTCCTTACCAAAAACCTGGCGTTTATAAAATTGACTGCAGCTGCGGTAGTTCATATATCGGACAAACGAAGCGGACTATCGCCGAACGTGTAAGAGAACACATAGCAGCGGTCAAAAATCGTCAAGTGGAGAAGTCCGCGATTGCAGAGCACTTATTATCATCTGGATCAAACCACTGGATCGAGTTACATACACCTCATGTCCTTTCCACTGAACGACATTACTATCCAAGGATTGTTCGTGAAGCGGTTGAAATCAAAAAACACAACAATTTCAACCGGGAAAGTGGATATAAACTCTCACCAACGTGGAATCCGGTTATAAAAATGTATAAGTGTCGCGATCGCAAACAACCACGAACAATATTCTCGGATACCGTAAGTGCAGTGTGTCGCCACCTTTACGTATAATAAAATCAAGTGGAGGGTACATCTGAAAATCAGTTAAAAACATTATTACCGGATTACCCTCAACTAAAATCAGAAGACGACACCCGCCAGTTCTCCAGTCTCCTCGTGACCACGGCTGCTGTAACGTAGCCGAAACGTCGAGGTAAATAATTGTTTTAAAAAAATGCACGAACAAGACCCGATTGCATATAATTATAATGTATACAAATCGTGTGAGTTTAAAAATATTATTAGCAAACCGATACGGGCCGGAAATTGCAAACAAAGTGCGCCATCTAGAATCGTTACGGAAGAAAAAAGTGAGGTTAGAGACTTCATCAATTTTTCTAACAAAATGTCGTGATAACGGTTTGATACCTACGTGCGTTCGTATTAAGCCGCGTGTACACATAGCACATTCCAGTGACATTCTACGGAGCGCGAGTGTTCGTCTTCTTAAACAACTGATACGTAACGGTCATCGTGAGTTGGACAGTGTACAGCGTGCCCTTTATAAAGTGCATAGTGAGTGTGTGTCCGAGCTATCGTACAGTGATTTTGAGTTATGTGATCGCGTAACGTATCAGCAAGCAAGCAGAATTTTCGAGTTATCCACGCAAAAGCATGAACGTAAATTCGAAAAATTGCTGTTTCGTAGTGGAAGATCAAGGATCACTGGGGAGTCAGTTGATGACGTCATCAACTTATCGGATACTACACTTGACGGTGCCACTCGCAGTGTTTTAGCAAAGGGACTGAATTTTGCTACTACCCCGAAGAGGATACCGTATGAACATATCATCAGCAGTATAGAGGAGACAATAGTTCGTAATAAGGTACCAACTGATGATGCCGACGCTTTGAGGCAAGATGTCGCTATCGTGTTACGTAAATCCAAAGTACCTAAGAGCAACGTCACGAACGAAGAGCGTAGAGCTCTTAAGAACTTGAGAACTAATAAGGACCTTCTCGTTCTCAAGGCCGACAAAGGCAACGCTACCGTCGTGATAAATACTAGCGATTACGACTCCAAAATACTTGCTCTGTTGCAAGATGATAACATATATAAGCCGGTATCGTACGATCCAACTGCGAGAGTTACAAGGAGAATACGTGCTGTTATCAGGGATTATAAACACCTTTTCACCGAGGACATCTTTGAGAACCTATACAAACCGAAGATAGTACAACCACCAAAATTATACGGATTGCCGAAAGTGCATAAGGCCAGCGTTCCACTGAGACCGATTGTGAGTCAGATTGACTCACCTACTTATTATTTGGCAAAACACGTTGCTTCCGTACTGCAACCCCTTGTGGGCACTACAACATCCTTTGTGAAGGACTCGCGTCATTTTGTACAGATCCTCGATGATACAAAACTGGATCCGGATGACGTAATGGTGAGTTTTGATGTTGAGTCGCTGTTCACCAAAGTTCCAGTTAAGGACTGTCTAGAGGTTGTTAGGATGAAACTTAGACAAAACGATATACCGGAAGGGTACATGGTTCTATTACGGAACTGTTTAGATGGCAGCTATCTCTCTATATCGCGGCAAACATTACCTTCAAATTGATGGTGTCGCCATGGGTAGCCCCGTAGCGCCACTTTTGGCCAATATATGGATGGAACATGTCGAGTCATTGATAGATTACCAGTCACATGGGATCCGTATGTGGAAACGGTATGTAGACGATGTGTTCTGTATCCTGAAGGGCGACAAACCGGAGATTGAGCAGTTCCTTACACACGTCAATAATATCCATCCGAATCTCAAGTTCACCTATGAGTTAGAGAGTGACAAAACCTTACCCTTTCTGGACGTTAAAGTCATGGCGCAAGCTGATGGGTCCCTGAAACACACTGTCTACAGGAAACCAACACACACAGACAAGTACCTCCACGCTTCATCTCATCATCATCCTCAACACCTACGTTCTGTGGAGACAACTCTTATTAACAGGGCTAACGCATTATGTAATACTGACTTCTTAGCAGATGAGTTGTCCCATGTACAGGACGTGCTAAGGAAAAATGGATACAGCGCAAGGAGGTCATACCCTATCCGAAGGTGTAAGGAAAGACTACCTAAGGTTCCCAGGCAACGGGCATTTTTAGGCTATGTTAAGGGAGTAACGGACAAAATCGGTTCCATTTTGAGGAAAAATTTTTCTATAGACACCATTTTTACTCCTTTATCAAAAATGTCACACCAATTGCGATCACCAAAGGATAGTATTCCTTACCAAAAACCTGGCGTTTATAAAATTGACTGCAGCTGCGGTAGTTCATATATCGGACAAACGAAGCGGACTATCGCCGAACGTGTAAGAGAACACATAGCAGCGGTCAAAAATCGTCAAGTGGAGAAGTCCGCGATTGCAGAGCACTTATTATCATCTGGATCAAACCACTGGATCGAGTTACATACACCTCATGTCCTTTCCACTGAACGACATTACTATCCAAGGATTGTTCGTGAAGCGGTTGAAATCAAAAAACACAACAATTTCAACCGGGAAAGTGGATATAAACTCTCACCAACGTGGAATCCGGTTATAAAAATGTATAAGTGTCGCGATCGCAAACAACCACGAACAATATTCTCGGATACCGTAAGTGCAGTGTGTCGCCACCTTTACGTATAATAAAATCAAGTGGAGGGTACATCTGAAAATCAGTTAAAAACATTATTACCGGATTACCCTCAACTAAAATCAGAAGACGACACCCGCCAGTTCTCCAGTCTCCTCGTGACCACGGCTGCTGTAACGTAGCCGAAACGTCGAGGTAAATTAATTGTTTTAAAAAATGCACGAACAAGACCCGATTGTATTTTCAAATTTTGGAATTATTTTTTTATTATATTGTTTATAAGTGGCCAGTTCTAAGAACTTTCAGTTTGACCCTCGTAGATTTTTTTATTATTGAACTGTTATCTTCATAATGATCGCTGATTAAAGAAGTCTTTATTTCGCTCGCCTGTACCTGTACCTGTACGCATACTAGCATATTGTTTACGAGCAGTCCAATTCGAGATTGTAGATGTGTGTGTGTGAGTGTGTCTAACAAATCAGTTTAGGAGGTAATTACGCGCGGACGCATTATGTCAGAGCGGCTAATGAGTTGCGCGCGCGCACCGCCGCCGCCGACCCACGATCGATGCATTCACAAAAATATACATCACTACATGAAACAACTTTTAAATGGTTTCATCGCATTTGTATTTAGTTTTATTGACCTTACATATATACATCTCTTAACGAAATTTGGAAATCCTAAAAACAATTATACAACTTTCTCGTATAACTTAAATAAGAAGATCATAAAATGTTACCTATAGAAACATTTATTTTATACAATTATGTGGAATCTACTAGACTTAATGTAGAGAAACAGACATTGTTTTAATAAATAGGTTAATTAGATAAGTTACTATAACTTTGTTTTTTTTTTAATTATTTTCCTGTGAGTTTATTGTGAATACAAGCGAGAAATAGTATGTGTGAAGTTGTTAACACAAGCTTAAAATTAGCCTAAGTTTGGCACTTATGTTTATCTTTGAGATCCAACTTCTTTTTCGTTTCACTCCCATCGTTGTGTTTTACATCTTTCCTCCTCCCTTTCTCTCGTCTATCTTTCTATTTTAATAATTGAAGAAAAAGGTAGACCCACAATCAACCTACTTTATAATAGAACCTGCTAGAGTTAATATGCGTCGTATGTGACATGTGATTTTAAAGATTGTAATGATATTAATTAATGAATACTTCATTGGACACACAAATTACAATAAATAAAACTACACTGCATAGATTGCGCGTGTATCCTCCAGCTCGACATGAGCCGCAGATGATGCAGCGACGATACTCAGCTAACACCAATTATAAAAGTAAATTCATTCATATTAATACATGGTGAGAATTTGTAAAGTACAGCGGAACATATTCGAACTCATATCGCAATTAAAAACTAAAGACAAGGCCGATATCGTCTATATTGTACTTAAATAAATGTATTTCATAATGCACCTAATTTTAGAATATTCGAATAAACAAAATTAATAAAGTCACGGTACAGATGTACCGACCGAGGGACTGTTCTACTTAATTCATAATTAGCGGAGACATAATATACGTACACTGGGAATAAATAATTATGATGAATAATAGTCTAAATATTATAATGAGTTCGCCATTTTCAATTATCCGGTGTGCGGTAATGAGCTCCCAGCGCTTCTCATGCGCGAGTTCCGCTCCGAATGGTCGCACGCGCGCACACACATACACACACACACGCACACATGCACACACGCACGCACATACACGCGCCACGCGCGCGCGCATCTCTACTCTACTCACTCAACATTATTATATTTATAAATGCTAATTAATAATATCATGATCATGATAGCAGTTATTAATCTCAGACGCACTACCACGTGGCAAATAAGCTTGCCACAACACGGCATTTTTCTCATTTGGTGGAGTACAGCGGCCGACTAGGACACAGCCTGCTTCTTTTTAGTACAAGTAAATTTATACATTTATACTGTACTTATTCAGTAATAGCGCGATCGGGCAACCATTATTGTTACCTATCCATCGTATCTCGTATCAGACAAACTTTAAACAACAAGAACACGATGTCAATACAGTCGATTTTAGACTGGAATTTCATTGTAATTTAATCGTCCTGTATAAACCACGTGCTCGGCAGAATCGAACTCGGACCTTCTGATTCGATGTCAGACCTTCAACAGATGGAACATAACCGCCTGCAATTATTTTGATTGTACTTGCTATATAATTTCTACTGTACGGAGATGTACCGGGAGCGACAGATCATTAGAATCGTATTGGTGAGACAATACCATTAATAGTGTTATAATGAAACCGCAAACTAGCACCACTCGGGCATATGACAAAGGAACTGTGTTTGAACTAGCTACCTATCGTTAATTTACAGCTTAAATAATCATAATAATTGTTAATTTGCAAAGTATATACAAACTTATTGTTATTAAAAAAATAAGCAGATAAATTAACCTTCTCGTTGACTTAGTTCCACATGATAGCCTGCCTATTCAATTTCTTAATATACGTCAAGAAAATTTTATCGTTCCGTGTACAGCCCTATTATATTTTCAAAACACGCTATAGTTTATCTGGTGAACACTGAAGCTCCTATTCGGCACGGTAGTCACGGTCTCTCACGCCACGAGTGGACACAAAACATATTTCAATTTTACTCGCTAGTGAGCATTAGTTCTGCGCCATAGATGCTGTCCACTCCTTATCACACGGCGACCAGCCGCAGGATGCGGCCTCGTCGTTCAGAGTCTCGAATTCCGAGGGCGAGTGTTTATTCCGCTTATCTGAATTTTAAATTCGCTCTCTCCCGCCCCGGCCCTCGGCCCCCGGTCCGGACCTCGACTCGAATTCCTAGCGGTCCCGCCAATCCACCCGTAAAAACCCAATCAACTGACTATTTTTGCAATGCACGCCGGCATTTGACACACGATTTCACTTTCCACCGAAAGGGCGCTCATATTTACGATGCGAACTCGTCTTTTTAGAATTCCCCGCTTTTATAAGTCACTTTTGAGTCTACTCAAAGGCTCGATCAAGGTTGCCGGCTCGTGTTTTTCTCATAATAGCTGACGCTGGCGACCGACGGCAGATGGTAGATTAAAACGGTCACTTATAAGTGAAATGTAAATTGTTCGTAAGTGCAGAGGAATAATTTGGTCACATTAGAATCGGTAAGGCGCGGCGTCGGACGGCGGCGGCGACGGCGGTTCCCAGAAGTGGGCCCAATTTGTCGGTCATGTGATTTAATATTCAGCGGCGTGGGAACACGCGGCTGCCGGGTTACGTACGCCCGCCGTCGACCACGCCAAATTGAGAAACTCACGTAAAAACAATTACGCGCTCCGCACTCGCGCGACTGTGACCAATTACCTACTCATTTATTTATAAAAATAATTAACAATTAACAAATTTAGACGTTCAACCATCACACTTCAATAGTTTCGTGTCGAAATTGAATCTCTAGAAACTCGCATTCGTATAATCGCCGCTAGAGCTAAGGAGCCACGGTTAAAATAACTCGAAAGGCATGCAGTTTTTTGTGCAGACCCCGAGTGTACACTTTTTGCTTATCTACCTGCTGCGGAGCCGCGATAATTTCTTTACAATAGATATATTAATTACGCTCCCGGGCGTCATTGCCTCGATATTATTATACACAATAATAATTAACAATTAGGCAACTGTAACACATCTCTTGATGAATAATAAAATAATTCAAATGTTAAATAGTAGGTACCAAAGAAAAAGCGTCGGGTGATGACCCACTTACATTGATTACTCAAATGATAATGTACATTACTGTTGAACCGGTTACTTCCTATCCCATGGAGGTGTCCCTATATATAAAATAGGAATATGCGACTAGTTTTTGTATACATATGTGCGTGCGTGTGCGTGTGTGTAAGCGTGTTATGACAGTGTGCGTGAGTGTTCGCCTCTACCGTCAATTTTGTTCCTCTCCGAAAATAATTAAAGGGAGATATTTTGTAATGATGTCGGTAGCATTGTTTTTGTAAAGTTAACGATTCGAACGAACTGTAAGGGACCGATCCGGAGTGTGTGTGATCTCGACAATATTACGTAATACTTAATAATTACTCGTATCCATTACATTTATTTACTTTTGTTGCTAACTCACGAAATTGCAAATCAATTACGACAAATTATATTCAGATCACATAAAGTGAGGAAAAGCTAAACTTGTTGATAACATTGGGTAGTTACTTTATTTTTCTATATTAATTTAGTTCTCTTTAATATTTCATTATTAAACATAGTTTTATTAAAATAATATGTTACAATACAATAGCAAATTGTTACTATACAACTTAGGGCGTTTAGTAATTACTAGATTACGAGTCGGTGTATATCTGACAGAAGATGCGTTGTGCAATTGTTGGTAGCGGAAAAATTACAAGTTTGCCTGTCAATAATGCTACGACATTCAACCTTGCGCCCTCGAGGGATGATCCGTAGCGTCATTATGCATACATGTCTAAGAAGCTTTACGAAGCTTCCGGCATATTTACATGAACCTTAAAATATCAATCAAATTACTATTTATAAAATGAACGCAAAATTATACCCAACAATACGATCAAAAAAAAACGGACGCTGCATATGTTTTCAGCAACTATAATATTATACATTATCAATGGTAAAAGAACACCACACACACACAACACAAATATTATATACCAACTTCAAATGCCGTCGCAGCGTGCCTTGAATTTAATTAGCGGTAGACTGCGTGCTGTGTGCGAGCCACCGGCCACATGCAAATAGCAGCATCGCACCGCACCGCACCGCACCAGAACGCACCGTCCGGCCCCGACCGCGGCCGCCGCAACTTGCCGCCGCACGACGCGCCACCCGCCGCGCACTCCACCGCTAATGGATCCACTCGCTACGTGCGCGACCCACTCGCTAAAAGGATCGTAAACGCACTGTAATTATTTTATCGGCAGTTTAATTATTCATCCCTTTTCGAATTATCGTCCTTTTGTTTTATTTTAAGAAACTCGTTCCACGATTGTATAACATCGGTATCGGCCTATAAATAACGGCGTCGTTAATATCTACACGTGTGTATACCGGCCGATCCGACAAACGATTTATTTCCTAATATTGAATCGATAATTTATTCATTTTCGTTTATATTGATCGATGACATTTGAGACGGAATGTACGGCGGCGAGCGTAATTAACTTTGTTGAAATACAATCACGCTAACGACGTTTCGTATGTCAAAGGTCAGGAATCACGATCGAACAATATTAATACGCGCTAGGGGCGCGTATTTCGATGGCAAACGTGGACTCGCAGCTTCGGATAATTGCACGCTCGTATTCAAATTATCATCACTTTTCTAAACGTTAATCCGTGCCATTGTTTGCGTAAACAATCACTTCCCATACAACTTCATGGAAACAAACTCGCAGCTAGTGAAAACTATACCTTACATAACGGATGCAAAGTCCGTATTTCTGTCTTGCAAAGTCACGTCTTATATCCCTATGTTGTGGTAAAGTAGTCGGTAATTATCGGTATATAGTCGCGTCCGCCCGCACCTGGTCGCATCGCTAATTAAACGTAATGACGACGTGATAAACAAACAAACATGAATCACGGCCCTCCTCACTATTGATCTCAGCCACTAGCCGCTGAGATGCGTCATTTGAATACAACCTACAATATAATGACCGTTGATTTAAAAAATCTGAAAAGAATTCGGAAGGCACTCGTGTATGTTTGAATAGATCATTTGGTCAGACTATTTGGATGCGATAGGCCGCTTATGTTCAGTTTTTTGGTTATTAAATCGATGTACTCGTAGTATTTGGTTATGTCTGTACAAATATATAGAACAGCGTTATACGCTACGTAACGAACACAACTAAAGGCAACAGTCATTTTAAAGTAATTACAAATTACGTATAAATAAGAGAATCCTACTAATATTTAATAAATCGTGAACAAAACAGATTCTAATAAGAACAAAATCTTCCTAATAGATTTTTGAATGTTGTGAATATTATGCACCCACTCGAATCTAATAGTGACTGCTATCAAAAAGATCTTTAGCTAACCGCAACCTAAAGTTGTTGTAATTCTTCAAGAATATACATTTTGGTAACTTTTAAAGATCTTGTATCTCGTCTTGATTAATTACGTTTATAGGTAGAAAGTCCACATTCAAAGGTTACGCTGCGATGTTGCACGCTCCTGTTTACAATATGTGCAATCGTGCAATAATAGAAACATTTAATATCGTAATAAAACTGACGTCTGTTTAGTATGTAATGTCCGAACAAATCTATAATTGAAAAATCACACGGGTACTTATTCAATTGAACTCTTCGATTTGTGTACAGGTATATCTAATTTTTGATGAGTGGCCTCTCATTAAGGTCTTGGCGTGTTTCAGTTCACCAGAATCGCATTGGGTTTGAATGAACATACCACAGTTCGATGTTTTCTCGGTATTTCGTTCGTTTCGTGTCTGTCGTTTTAGTACGAATTTTTCAAAGATTACGTCGATTCTTATTGGAACTTACACAGTAAATAGAGTTAGTTAAATTAAATGCAATATCGTTATTTTTTAAGAACCGAGTTACCGAAATTAAAAGGCACGTAGTTTTGCCACACGAAATTATAAAACAATCAACACTTTCAAAACTACTCCGACTTCTGATCTGAAGAACGATCTTATTGGATATAAGAAATACCGTTTGAAAATCTTTAAGTCTACTTCGAAATATCCTATACCAACTGAGATACAATACGTTCAGTATTGTCTGTTTCAAAAAACAACGTTTTTAATTAGACGGAATTATCGATACCTTTGGGTTCATTTGGCGTATAAACCATTTTGATCAGATTTTTTTTTCTCTATCGACTTATATATACGACTTGTGGAAATTCGCCAAAAACATTGATACGTCCCATAAATCCCAAACGTCTTCCAAAAGATAAATTATCAATGTAAAAACAGAATGTTTTTTTTTTAGTTTTCATAAGAAATAACGGTCAAAATTATTATGCAAAAAATATATATCGACTGGTTTTTACGTCAGTAAATGTTGTTATATTTTCTTCAAAAATGGACACACCCCGTTCATTTAAAATTTATGTCAATTTGGATGGGATGTAAGAACCTTAAACTGGATTTTTAAAGAAGAAAATCCAAGCTAACCTTAGAATTAACCTTAGAATGAAGACCAAATCCTAAAATTGTACTCTATAGAAGATTTTTTCTAATTTTTGTTTATACAAATAACGTACTTCATGTTTTGGTTTATACGTCAGTTGATTCTAAATGTTTCGTTGTTTGGATAAAAGTCATACCTATATTGAGACTATAGTGAAGTAATCACAAATTGCGGCTGCACACTTTGCAAATGATCTATGTACTCATAACTGACATGTAGCATATATCTATATTTATGTACCTTCTTAATCTCCCGTTTCCTAAGCCTTATGAACCTATCCTAAATTTCGTTCCTCTTAACCTTATTCCCTTTGGTTTCCCAAACTTAACAATGGCTAGGCACAAGCCGTGCATGTCAATATTAAAAAAAAGAATAATGTAAACTTACAGCAAGCGATTATTGCGCGAGTGCGCCGGCGCCGCCCCGACTTCCTCCCCCTGTCCCTCTTTTCATTGCACTCCCCCTCTCCTCCTATGCGAATTATTCATTTCGCGACACAAACCAAGTGCAATTCCATGCAAATGACGCTTTTGTAGAAGGCCGTGAGAAAATGTAAATAGATGATTATACACTGACCGCCTTATAGGACTCTTATTAGTATATTCAAACGCGATATAATCTAGTAAGCGATTGGGCGAGATAATTGAGAGTTGTTGACGGCGAAACGCAGACTCACTGAGATAATAGCTAGCGGCAGGGGGCTGCATTATCCGCTAGTTTTTGGACGAGCTTTAGAGTAACTGCACAATAACAACGCATTCTTTATTATTTGTTTTGTTAACAAGTTTTAGGCTTACATTAGAATTAAACCATCTCCACTGCAGAATTTATTCCAGTCTCACGGAATATGGAATCCTGAAAATAGCATCTGGAACGATGTTACTACATTGCATAATTGAGGCACCGTCATTTTTGGACATTTCTACAACCAAATTACGGACGATATGCAATATATATAACGTTACGTTCTTTATTATATTACTATATTTACTAAGTCAATATGTCTACATATGTAAACTTAGATATGTAAACTTAGATTTATATTCTAAGCTTCATGAGAGTGCAATCATTGACGACGCTATTCTATTATCAGATATTTTAAGTCCTCTACTTTGTTGTAACTCACAGTTTGAAATATAATATCAAACTCAATAACACATTGACTTAAACAGAATAGTACCGCATGCGAAATAAATCATTTTACAAATTCAGTAATTCCTGTATTGTGAAATAGAGTAACATAGAAGATTCCATGATCAACTGACCGCGAGATCATATGGAAAATTGAACTGATACGAACCGATTATGAATCGACCGGCATCCACAGAGATAGAGACACCATTAGACACCTAAGTCACTAGACCACAGAGGATATCATAAAATAGCGTTGACAAATACGTTAAAACAGTTGAGATGTACTCGGATTTTTATTAAAATAAGTTAAGTTATTTAACTTCTTACTACTATTTATATTCAAAGAACGAAGAAGCTAGTTAATCAATTGACAGTACAATTAGTTCAGTAAATGGTTACACGTCGTCGGTCAGCAATGAGCTTTACAGAGTACCTCCCGTGGGTCGACGACCCCGATCCGATTAATAAATTAAGATAACAAATTAAAGCGAACCCGCGGACAATGAGGCTTTGTCTAGCGGCGGCCGCGAGCCTTCACTCACTCGGACTACCATGCAGCACGACCGGCTGCGGTACTCGTATTGTGAGTTTGTTTATATTACTCCCAACAATTACATCACTAGTTTTTGTACGATCCGAGTGACGAGGTGTTTTTAAACTGTAACGACGTTCGTATCGTTCATTCATCATAAAATATATATAATGTGTCACCACCTATTTGGCGATATGCGGCGGGGGCGACCCCCCGGCGCACGCGCACCCGACAGTAATTGATTGACGCGGCATCCGCGCGCCGCGGCTCGCACAAAGCGGATAATATCTTCATAAATCGATATTTCCTCCGCTAATAAAGCGATATTAATTATCTAGTATTCAAATCTCGAATGTTGGGCATTCGTGCGCGCTCGTGACCGGGCTTCCCCCCCGCAGTCCTCCCCGCTCGCCCCCCTATTAATAACCGCGGTCGACGGCCGCGGGGCGATCGCGCGGCTCGTGCTATCGCCGATCATGATTCGATACCGACCAGTGGAGCCGTCAGCGGCAGGATGCGCATACGCAACCGAGGTGAACAAAACCCACGGCAGCCTTCAGGAACCTCAGAGGCACCGGGCACGGGGCACTCGCGCAGAGACGGGGCCCGCCGCCGCCGCCCGCCCGCCGGTGCTATTGAACCTCACTATCGGCGCATCTCAGGAACTTAACAACTTATTTAGTCATTCTCTTTGTGTTCGAACTTGTCTATTCATCAGATTCTGTTGATTGGTAACTTCGACGAACTCAAATGAATGTTTGTGGAGTTTGATTTTTAATTCAGATCCAGTGTTCGGCTCAGTCGCAACGCAATGTTATTAATGTGCCTATCTTGATACATCTCGATACGAATCCCAAAATTGTGAAATATAAACCTCTCCCATAAGTAACAATGGCTGGCGTTGTTCATTATTTAAATGGTTCAAGTTTTCAGTGGTAACTTTGACTTCAACGTTTTCTCAAATATAGTTAATCGAATGCAATGTTTATTTGAGTGAAATTAATTAAGTAGTTTTGATTCGTACCTTTAAATATACAAACGAGCGGTCATCGGTGCAGCGCGATGCGCGGATTACTATCGCAGGGAGAAAGTGGCATAAACCGGGCATGCGCCTGTGCATCCACGCGCACTGTCCGACGGCGACGGTGCGGTGCGCTAGCGCTCGCTGCCGGACGGTGCTAATTGCCGGCGATATGATCTGTCCCTGCCGGCAATTACTGAGACGCGACATCCGGACACATTACGCACTAACCCCTCTGATTCGCACCGTGCGTGATATCGCCGACATTACAATAACACTCTTCAGAAATCATATTAACATAACTATCATTTAAAAAATCAGAACAAATTAGTTTTTTTTTACTTCTCCTTGAATATCGACTTTATCTGTTGTTTATGAATTGGATATAAATATTTTGATACAAATATTAAAAATAAAATTAGAACACATTTTTCATCTTTATCGAAGGCTTAAATATTTGTATAAAATATTTCTTAAAAAAATCCTTTAGGTGGATTGCTTGAACATTGATGAAAGTACGCTCTGTAGCAGCGAAAAAGTAACAAGTGCTTGAAAAATTCGTCAGTCCTGTTCTAGTCCCCCACTCAAACCCATGTCATATCGCAATCCGGAGACAAGATAGATTTATAGTATTTTTCATTAAGAATATTTTTTAGTATTTTCGATTAAAAATTTTTTTTAGTATAGCAAAATGCAAAATTGATCAAATATCGCAGTAATTAGTGCAGTTTGAGTAATTACTTACCTTATACACGTGTACTGAGACATGCGGACACACAAACCTATTGAAGTTTATAGAAAAAATCGCGTAACTTGGGAAAACTATAATTTATAATTATTCTTTTAATAAACCACGGAGTGTCGCGTAAGTTAGAACAGAACGTCAGATCCAGCGATAGGATATTATTCTAACTCTTTTTATTGTAAATGTTTTAGATATGTATCATACGATCATAAGTACAATAAATATAATACTCGGTGTTGTCTGTGTGCCGTGTGTGTGTCACGCACGAAACGGTCGCAGTTACCGGTGATAGTTTATGTACGGGGCGGTGACGCGATACGTCACAATTGTCAAACGTTTATACAGGTACGGACGGACAGCAGCAACAGGCACTTTGAGTCATACTTACAGGAAACGAATATTACAGATTTTTAAAAAATATTGCCAGCAAAAAAATATAAAATACTAAAAATATATATATCATTTTACTATATAACAAAAAAGCGCCTGTGGGATAAAGTCTATAAAGGTGATAATTTATTTATTATAAAACAAAAAGCTATTAACATTATTGAAGTAGTTTGATTAAATGACGAAGAACAGTAAGTAGGTAGGTAATATAACAACTATTCTGTCTGCAAAAAGTGTGTGTGTTTTATATGCATAATAAAGCGCTTACATATTTTAGTCGAGTAACGTAATGATTGAATGTTCCACACCCCAGACTGCATTTTGACTGATGTGTTCCATGAATAATAAACAAAGAGTACAGTATCGATCTCCCACGTATTAGGAGGGTCGTTTGATCACTAACAGCGATGGTTATTGAAGAAACTAATTTTCAATCATCATACTAGTTGAAACCGCGAACTTGGTGCCGCCTTATGATTAATTAAATACAGCCTGTGAAACTCGTTAACGTAGCTATATTTAGATACTATATTTACATTAAAACTAATATTTCCTCTTTTAAATTAGTTATTTCTTCTTTAAAACTAAGATAAATCGTCGATCGTTACTGTCAGTTATTTCCTAAGAATCAAATATACAACATTTAATGATTCGGGAAAAATAACTACAGCACAAGGTACGTTATAACATTGCCGCAGTCCAAGAGGTCTATTTTAGTTTGACTCACTTAAAATCTCCTTGCCGTATACGACCTAAGTCACAGATTTTTTAGTATTTTTGAATCGTTCGTCTGTAGGTGGTCAACGTGATACGAAATATTGAATTTTGTTCTTTGTATTTATTGTATGGAAAATATTTTTGCCGTATTAACAAAGAAATGTTAATATAAATAAAACGGCTACAAACGTCATTTATTAATTTCATGATATGACGTTTATTCTATCACTTGAATGCATCATTCGCTAAACGACCAGAGGTTCATACCACTCGTTGCAGTCGAGCGATTTAAAAATGGTGTATCTGTTATGTCGAATAAAAATCAGTAGAAAACGAGCGCTCGACGCGAGACGTATGATTCAAAAATAGAGTTCCAGTCCAAGTTACACGAAAGATTAATTAGATTATTATTAGAATAATTGCTTTATTGATTTCAGAAGATTATAAAAATATATACTTTTTGAACGAATTTGTAGTCGGTGTAAGTATTACTTAAACTTTTCATTACCATCAAACAGTTTTAGAATACTTCTGTTCTGTACTCGTAGTGTGTGACGGGTTCGATGCTTGGGAGAATTAATGAAAAGCCTGATTAAGCTTGGGAATTTATTTTATGGTAATAAAGTAAGGGTAAAGAAAAAACTGTAACAAACAAAAAATGAGTATAAAAACAGTTCGTATGTTTACCTAAATATAAAATTACAATAGAAAACTACAAAATGGAACAAATACATACCCCTTTTTGGATTTCCTGTAATATAAAAACTTGATATTTAATAAGATATACTTTTAGATTAAGTATAATAACTTCATTATTATAAAATTTTATATTTAAATTTATACGATTGCAATATCATGTTCACAACAGGTGAATGTTTTACGAACTGACATCCATAAAGAGTATATTTGATTAGTCCAAATTTCAAATTACGAAAGGTGAATAATAAAAAGAAATTATATTGAAGATCAGAGACAAAAAGTTTGCATGTGGAAACCTAGGACGAAGTAAACGGTGGTGCGGCACACCGTTACAGTAGTCTTATTACACGACTGCCCAAAAAACGAAATGTATTATGTTAAAGGTTAATGTATGTATGTATGTATGTGAGTTTCTCTATTCCACCATAACTTTTGAAAGACTTAATGGATATAAATGTATGTAGGGTATCATTTGAAACCTTAAACCAACCTATATTTATATTATTTATAAACCTATATTTTTTAATCAATTCAAAATGGCAAGTTAATGACGTCATTTAAAAAATAAAAATCTTTAATTATAACAATATGGCTATCAAATTAAAGCTTTAGATGAATACATTTCAAAAATATATTTACTTTTTGTACATTTACTTGTTACTACATGGAATAAAATAAAATAAATTATTTAAAAAATTAAAAACACGATTGAGTGACCGTGCTGTGGAATATCAGTGGTGTGAGAGGCTGCGGCTGCGATGAGGACTTTGTTTTTAACCAATTCATGATACAACTTGATTCGCTAGGTACTGATATTTTAATATAAAATCATATATTTTTAATAAAAAAAGCTAAAAACAATATTTCCGTGGTATAAGAATATTTTCCAGTACAGCATTGTGAATTAAGTAAATTTATCAAATATAATGACAATATAATATTTTGATTAAAATGGTTTAAAAGAAATAACTTTTATGTCAATAAAAAAAGTAAAAAACTTAGGTACAACATTTCCTCATCTGATCACGTAAGCCACAAGTACGACGGATAGTTGAGAGGTAACGAGGGATGTCCTTCAGGTATCTATTGGCACAATATTGAGGGGTGGGGGGAGGGAACACGAGTGGCTCGCAAACCTCGTTAGCTGAATATGCACTCCAATCTACGACGGAATCGAATTTGCGCCCTCCGCGACCCGAGTGGCCTTTAAAAGGGCCTCGCGACGAGATGTTGATGGATTATTTGTGAAGTGGCCGGGCCGCCTTTGAAATCTTTCGCGCGTTAAAACGGAGGTAATCTCGGCCCTCGGCCTCTGCCCTCGGTATGCCCTCCCCCCCCCTCCCGCACGCCGCCTCCCGCCTGCAAACAGCCCGCAGCCTTCGTTTTGTTTACCTAATCATTTTATTGGCAGCCCTCCCCGCCGCCCCCCGGCCCGCGCCTCGCGCCCCGGGCGACGCGAAATTTATTTGAAATGTTGTAATCTCAGCCGCGACAGATGTCCCGCGACAACCCTTCCCGGCGAGCCTCCTGTACTACAAGCCGTTATTAGATTTATCGCGAAAAAAACGCGCGACCGACTCCTGAGAAAACTTGATCGCAAGCTGTGCCGTCATTTTTACATTTTTTACCCTAAAAAACTGTGTCAGAGGGGAGCGCGGCAGGTCCCGGCGGCGAAATCTCTTTTTTGGCGAAAAAACGAAGGAAGCGAACAATGCGTGACCCATTTCCCGGCCGTGGGAAGGAATAACGAACGCGTCTCCGTGCTAGTGAGCATTTTTACAATAAAAAATGCATTACCCCACATTTTTTTTAAATAGTCGAGTGTAAAAAACGCACGGATGCATTGTTCGCGCGGGATATTGAAATTTTAAACTGGGAAGGGTGAGATTTATGTGCAAAATAACGGTTTTAGCAAAAAAGCTGCGGAATCAGCTGCGTATGCGCAACTAACACAAAACATTCGTTAGCGCCGCCACTGCCACCGCCGCCGCCGCCGCCACAGTATATGTACATATGTACATGCACACAAACATACGGCGGAACAATCGCGCCTCAGTGACCGAGTGCACCGCGCGGGAACCAAACCAACACTCGTCACACCTAGATTCTTTAAACCATTCATTTATATATATATATATCAATAAAATGACAAAACCGATTCTTATTATTTTACTATATTACATCTTTAGACGATGACAAGACAGTTTTATTTCAGTTCCGTTATTTTCCGTTAAGTGTCACCATAGATAAATCAAGCAAGCGAAAATATATCCCCACTCCTCTGTTCTATCAACTTTACGTTGCGATATGTCAATGATATTTAGTAAGTAAAGTCTACATTACACACTAATTGACTATAATTATTAACACTGTAATGTGTTACAAACAGAGTTTATATAAAATATGTTTGGTTTAAATATAAAATAAAATGTTATACAGATAATCTAATACAGTAAAGAGAATTAAAACTCGTAATTCATCGTTAAAAAACCTAACACTATGAATATAAGTTTTTAAATACATGAATTATGTCGCCATTCCACAGATGTTAATTTACAATGTTGACATAAAAATGTCTGTCGAGATCATCACAAATAAACGTTAAGTGGTTGATGATCCGACCGGCCGGTGTACTGGCACTGGCACTGGCACTGCCGGTGGCGGACAGGTGCGGCACTGCCACGGTCACTGTGGCGGTCACTCACCACTCGCACAAATAACTATTGTGCTCTATTACTTTATTGCCGCGCTATAAATTATTAACAAATGAATATACGAGTAACCTGCATTAAACACTTAAACTCTGGTACACATTCATTTCATTTATAAAAAAAAAATGTAAGTTATAAAAAACTTATGTTACTGAAAGACAGTAACATGGCTGACATTTCAAATTTAACTATAAATATATACATGTCAATTAATGTTGCCGTTAAAAACCACTAGAAACTATAAAAGGAAATTAAAACATTGCTATTAGTAGAAGATAATGTCCGAGATGGGATTCGAACCCATATAGCCTTTCATAATATATGTGACCAATTCTTTATTTTTGTTTCTGAGGATTGCCTACACATTGATGAAAATACCCTAACAAATAGGTAGGGAAAGTAAAGTATAGATTAAGTTAAGATCTCAGATATTTTAAAAGTCCGAGCAGTAGCCGGGATTACGGAAGGTTATGGCTTCGAATCCTGTCGCCTGGGACTGGTGAATACTATTTTGAATTTCATTAATATTATAAAGGCGAAAGTTTGTTATTTTTTCACGCAAAAACTACAAAGCGGATTTTGATGAAATTTGCTAAACAGATAATTCTAAACCTGGATTAACATATAGGCTATTTATCACACTAAACAGTTCCCTACGGACCACGTGGGCGAAGCTTCTGGAGGAAAGCTAGTATAAAATATATCAAATAAATAATATTATACGCTATATTTGGCTAGTAGCCAGTCTAAAAGTGACAGTCTACGAATATCCCCCAATTAATTAACATATTTGAATAAAACAATTTAAAAAGTACCTACATTGAAATCAATACAATATTGTTAACATAAATATTGATTAAGTATTGACATGACTTTTGTAAATTTGCTACTTGTGTTAAAGCTGGTGTCCTATTTGCGTCTGTTCTATTGTCTAACAAATGATGTCCTGAATTAAATTACGTAAAAATATTTAGGAAAAAAGCTTTCAATAATTTTTAAATAAATAATAATAAATACATAATAAGTTCTGGAACTGTTTGTCTCGCATCTCAGTGCAACAAACGGCATCTTTACTCCCCGCACCGAACGGTCCTCATTAAACAAAGATCATCTGAACGGTTCCTTTATATAAATATTAAAAGATTTAACTCTATAATATGATATTTATTGTAATGCGTGCGTGTGCTATAATCGGTTCGGATGCGGCGGATCCGTCACAGGATCCATCGATCACTCTGTTTGGTGAGTCTTGTGTAACAGGATCCGCATCAATGGCTATATTAGAGGCATTCACTTTACATTGTTCCGTACGCCATTGTTTAGAAATAAAATGTCTAATGCACGTCATATTATTCAATAAACACCGTTATGTTTTACAAATTTTCTATATCCGTAATAGTTTATCTGACAATATTTTTCTCTAAACCATGCTTTTGTTTAAATATTATAAACATGGACTTATATAATTAGTGTTGGTAATTTTGACATATTTTTTTTTAATATAATATCTTAAGTTGTCGTTATAATTGTACTACCTACTTATTTTTTCATGCTATTCAAAGTGACTAAATAGGTTAAAGCTGTCACTCAACTCGAATATCATCCATCATTGTGTACATATATCCCTATTTCTTACAAATAAAGATTATTAAGAGTACCGTTATTTATCAATTTGATTAGTATTACGATTTATAATTATTTTACCGTAACGTCTAAACAGAGAACTTGGTTCTGCGGCTGTACCGTATACTAATCGAACTTCATACAACTTCAATTCGAATTTAATTCTCTTATCGTTAAATAAAATATAGAGCTACTCTGTTAGATTGTGTAAGATTGTGGAATAATGATCTCGTGAACTTTAGCTAACTACGACAAGTAAATAAACGGCTTGAAATGTTTAAATCAACGTGATGTTCAAATCAAGGACATTTCCAAAAACTAAATTATTTAGTTAAGTTTTGTTTAAACTTGAGACCGCAAGCCGCAAGATTTTCATAAATAATCATAATTAGCCAGAGTGTTGTGAGTAAATTTTAATTTTGTGATTTAAATTGACATTTGTTAAGTCTCTCAATACACAGGATAATTGGAATAGGTTTTTGTTCGTAGACATACACTAGTGTAGTGAGGACAGATACATGCGACAGTAGTGCTGGTGTACGAGTGAGAGGTGCGGGCGGCGGCGGCGGTGCCGCGAGCGAGTCGCGCATGTAAATGAGCCGCGACGACGAGCGAGTAAGGTCCGCGGGAGGGCCGCATGCAAACGAGGGGCGGGGCCACGCCCCTCCCCTTGCCTATCCCCCCGCTACCTGCAGGAAATCGCGTAAAAAATGCCGCAATCTGTTCCGCGCGACATGAAAAGTGAAACGGTGAAGGGTGAATCGCACGAGACAATGCGGCCCGGTGCGCGCGCGCACACCGCACCACCTCCTCCCGCACCCCGTGCCCCCCTCAACACGCTCAACCGTCGCGGGCCCCGCACGCAACCCTTGCGATGCACGTGCGTATGTAGGAACATGTATACATACTTCATGCGATTGTGTTTCACTTTTTAAATAATCGAGGGTTTAAAAAAAGAAAGTGATTATTATTAAGAGACATTGTAACGGTCTATGGGGTACATGATATGACCCACTAACTATTTTTCTCTAGATGTTTTTTACAATGAGGCGTCATTTAAATCAAAATACAATATGGATTCATCAATTGGAAATAAAAAAAGTCTATGAAATATTATTATTATTTCTGTTTGAAGCATTCGTGTTCCTATCGAAACTTAAATTTATTTATGAAAGTATAGGTATGCGGTATTGCAGTAAAGCTATTAATATTTAGAAACTTTCTATTTTGAAATTCTATTTGCGTTAGATGGAACTCGTTCAAGAGTTGTGAGCGTGTACCAGACATAATGTTACTTACTTGTTTATAAGTATGTAAAAAAGCCGGAATTCAATTTTATCGAATTCTGTAAATAGAATGCGGGCAAACAAAGGGATGTGAACCGGAGGCGATATTAAATTTGCGAATTTGCCGGAGCGCGGCGTGTGCGGTCAAGCGCGAGAGTTTGTTTAAACTTGGCCCCCCTCCACCGCCCCACCACCCCTGGCCTGCCCTCCTCTGTGGCCCTCTGTCTTTGATCTCGACTGCCGCTGACGTGCTCACCCTCACTCCAACATACACTGCGAATAAGTTTTAAGTTCCTCTCAATACGACAAGTCCTTATCTGCGAGCTCAAACACTCCTCTGATCACTGATAAGAAAACTATCGACAAATCAATTGATGAAACAACATGTAGTGCTTACATACACTAGGTGCCACCTGTACAACAATCAAGTCTAACTTGGAAACTGAAAAAAAAAACATTCGTGTGCTGTAAAACTGCAACGCGCAACGGCAGTCATAGATCGTTCAGAGTAGTTGAATCATATAACTACATTTAGGTAGGACAACTACGTATTGTTACCTTTTTATAAGGTTTATTGAATTCAGCTGTTATACGTTATAAAGAATTTACACCTCCTTTTCTTTTTTACAAATCAATATAACAACAATGCTAGTTTATTAAATTTGCGTATCGCAAATCCAGATTGCGAAAGGGTGTGGGTTCGAATTTCAAATTGGTATAAAGTTCATTATCAATCATTTTTCACTAAGAATGCTAGTTTAATTTTTTTAGATAACATCACCAGTCTGCAGTCAGGCTGTAGTAAAAAGTCGACAGTCTCACCCGATAAAAACCAACATAGTCACATAATGTCTGTTTACTAAACAAAACAAGTAGTAAATCGTATTTTGCCAAGCACAAAATTCTAACTTTACCGGGTATAAACAATTATACATTTAAGAAATTAGTCAGGAAATATCTAGATTTTTATAACAGGTGAAAGGAAATAAGTTTCCGATACACTGTACGAGATCCACTCCGACTCATTGGTCATGTCAATTAAAATATTCAACAAATTACCAAATTCAATTAGAACCCAAGAAAATAGCTACTTAAAGCAACTAAATAATTTGTTAACGTCAAAACATTATTAGTCCATGATTGGGTTCCTATAATGGTTTGCAATAAACGATTGTGTATAATTGAATATTTACATATATGAATTCAAAACGATGTTTTTTTCTTATTTTTAAATGTAATTGTTCTAACAATAAACATCGCATATCTGTCACATTGCGATGGTGATTTATCTATACATAATTGATTAAACTTTTTACGATCATCAGTCATTTGATGCTTAGAGCGCGTAACTGTAACGTACCCTATTACTGTAAAATATGGGCATATCGGCGGCCATTAAACGTGATTAAAGCAATTTATAATGTTTATTCGGCCGCGATATGAGCAGGCTGCCCGCATCCTCTGAAACGTCGAAGATCGCGGGCACGTGGCCCCGCGCCCCCGCCCCGTGCCCCGAGCCCCAAATTGTTAAATTAAATAGAGTTAACTGCCGCTAAAGGGTTGCGGCGCGTGGCGAGGATTGTCACCCCCCACCCCCCTCCCCACCGCCCTCCTCATCCCCGCACAAAGCCAGCTGCGTGCGCGCACAATGCCACCCGCTATTCGCAACGTGACCTACACCTCTGATTCCACATCCGATTTCGCTTTCAGAATTGACAATCCTTTAATATCGAACAAATGAATTCTCTGTTCCGTTTGCCTCAAACATTGTACTCGAGATTCAAATTGGTATAAATTATTATCGTTTACTTGATAGAAAGAATTCAAGCTCATTCAATCAACTACCGATTTGATTACGATTCTAGTGTTTTAGTGTCAGTGACACTTTTAGCAAATATAAAAAATAGCTTATCAGGTTCTTTACCACATTTTTTGGATAAATCACATATTACACAAAGAAATAATGGTTACTTGTTATAACAAGACACAAATTTCAATCAAACGTTTATTAGTATGTTGTGTATTCAGTTATTGTAAACGTGTAAGGCTCGGGGGACGTGTGGTAACCACCATTATACCACGATGTTTGTCTACTGTCGGTCTGTGTGTTTGCGTCCCGTTCGTTTGCCATATTTGCGCAATCATAAATTCACAATCAAGTTTTCCCTCTCCCGAGACGCCCACCGCCGATTGGCGCGCTCTCCAGCGACCAGACGACGACCGTCTATTTATTGCCAATTTAATTAATAATTACGATTTCATAATACTTGAATTTACCTCTACGTTATGAAATTACATAAGTCAATTGCAGTATTAATTTTTTATTTATTTCTTTCTTGATAAAATCAACACCGTTAACGGTAATACATTTTCGATTTGAAATTACGTATAAACACTATTCACAATTAATTATATTACTTAAAAAATTACGATAATACAATTAGGTCCCAAAACTTATGAAATTCAAATCTAAATTATTCCCTACCATTATTATACAAATAATAAAGTATCACATATACATAGGTAATCAAGATAAACCGTTTCCTCGCATATTATTTTTTATCTCTAATTTTCTGACTATTCAATGCAAGAAATGCTCTAAGAATGCAATAATTTCCTAAGTAAGCCCCGTGTGCTGATCGAATTAGATAATGTACATTTTCATATCTGATATTCATTAGTGCGCTCGGTAGGTTGACGTGAATATTAAGAACAGTTTCACCATGTGGAGCGCGAATGTCGGCGGCGGCGGCGGCGGCACCGGCGGCACCGGCGTAACGGTCGCCGCGCGTGACAGAGACGCGCGCGGGCGCTAGTCGCCCCCGACCATACATCATCCGGCTTTAAATTAAAGCCGTCACCGATATTGTCGCGCGACGGAATAATTTACAAATGACGTAGCTCATAACTGGTGATAAATCACGCGCCGTGTGTCGCAACCCTTCCGCTCCGTCTCACCCCCCGCACTCCGCACACGACCCGTTTTTTAACGCTTATTTCCATACGACGACGCGAGGGTTAAAGGGTGAAATGAGCGGCCAATCACGGGGCTCATCACATCTACATATCATTTACATACATCAAAGCACATAGCTCACACACGCGATGCGCAACTCTGATTTGTTGTAAATAAATAAGTGTTCAATTTACAGTATAGTTTCAAATGCTACGGATTTGTAGATTTCACAAGTCTACATACATTTATTCTATTATAGCGTTATAACAAAAGAAATTGTTGTTATTATAAATGAAATTGAATTCATTTTTATGATTTTAATATGTTCTCTGTCTGATACAGGTGATATGCTGTACATTATATCTTAAATTTGTTTATTAGAATAAATCTTACCGATGTTTCTTGCATTACTTTACTAAAAAATAAAAGCTGTTTTCTTGTACAAAACTATAATATTGTAAAATGGAATCGATAAAATCAGTGGTGGGTTATCTAAATTATTACATCGCTTTCTCCGTGTACAAAAGGAGGTAGATAAAACTACAAAAGGCAATGAAATGAAATTAACCGATTGTGCGGAGGCGTTTCTCATTTGTAACGAGATGGTGCGATGCAACCGAATTTGAACGACCGTGCCGACTCGTCCGTCGCGATGAATAGAAAGCTCTTTAGTCGTTATCAGTCAGTCGTGTGTGTGCGACAATCAGCCAATATGCATTAACAGTAGGGCTGCCACCACACGTCGGCGCGACTACACACGCTATAAAAGATCACAATTTTGTTTTACTAAGGACCTATAAATTATGAATTATTATAATTGAAGGGATTGACTAGAATATTGGAGCACAATGAGTTTTGAAAACAATTTTATCCAAAAAAATAAGTAGAATAAACAAATAGAAATTACTTTACTTATTACTTTATTTTACTCTTTTTATTAATCATTGTATAAAGTGAGAAACCGCATAATGATAAAATATTACTATAGATATACAATATTTAAGAAGACACAAACAATACTTTCTTACAAGTACTCACTTTCACGTACCTACTGACTTTGTGTGGGGAAGTCACCAAATATCGTAGTTATTTCCATTTAAAAATATATTTTATATAACACTTGTTAATCGTCTAATATTAAACAATTATACAAAATAAATTAAGAAAACATCTAAATAACAGATATCAATGGATTAAAAAGAAAACAAAGCCTTATTATACCATAATTAACGATAACGGGAATTCAAAGTTTCCTTTAGAAGTCAACGATACTAAACTTCTTACTGAGATTTAATTCCTTTTTTTGTAGCCGGGAGCTCACGTGACTGGTTTTACAATTATCGTAACAGTTTGCGAGTAATTAGAACCAGAAGCTCTATTATTATGTTCATGTTAGGTACTCATAAACTATTTATCCCTACAAATGTTTATTTACATTATATTATAATGTTAGCAACCCTAATGTCAATACGAGCGATACCATCGTAGAATAGCGCGAGGAGGCGTGGGGGTACAGTGGGGGGTGGAAAGAGGGGCAGGTTGGGGAGGGGGGGGGATCCGGTGCAGCTGCAGCAGCTATTGATTAGCGCGCAATCAGCCCCAGCGCCATTGTTCTAGCGAGACGACACAACGACTAATGCAAAAACTGCTCACCTCGAGTCGTGCCACCACATCTCACTCGACGCCTGCACATGTGGCGCTCATGGCACTGGGAATATAAATATGATAAACACTAAAACCAAAAGAGGTTAATTTTTTAGTTCTAATTTACTTTACAAGTGTTTCGTATATGATACGATGACTTCGAAGAAAACTGATTTATACTATATTATCGTCTCGGATCTGGCTGACTGTTTGTTGTGCCGTTATTTGTTTTGGGTTTGCATACTAAATTACTGATCTTACTTAGAAACAATATACTTTACTACTATAAAATGAAATACTTATGATAATCAGAAATGGTAAATGTCCGTTCGGAAATCTACCGCCTCCAGATCTCCATAATGATGAGAAGCGCGTTCAAAAACTCACCACCACAACCTGCATCGAAATTTTCTAAGAACTAAATAACAATATCGTAAACATTGTATATTATATAAAATTTTTACAATACAAGAGTTAATAGTAGAAAAATAAAAAAAAAAACAGATTATAATCCGTAAATAATCTTTGATTGAACATATTCCTCCGTAATAAATCACTAGCGAGCACATACGAGTGGGACGTCGCTTCGTGATCGCATTAAAGTAAATTGGTATTATAAACAGGCTCAGTGGAACAGTTGTCGCAGACTCTCGTTAGCGGGAGCGGGGCCCGGACCCCGGGGCGCAACCCTTCCGCCCTGGATCAAATGCAAATAAGGATTAAACAACATGGCCGACCCCCATTTACACACACTACGTGGATGATAAGCTAACACATATATTGATTTTTTAACAATTATAAACAGTATTTTTGTAATAGATGTGTTAATATACCGAACCTTTTCCTAGTTAAGAATCTTCTTATTAACTTAAAATGCATTTCATCTTAGAGTATTAAATTAATTCTCTTAGCTTTTGATGGATTTACAACAAAAAACATATCCCTAGATATTTAACAATATTTATAAGAGCGAAATTTTTGACTCTTAGCACAGACGCAGCATATATCCAGAATAATATAATTGTTCTATAATCGGCAACAGCTTTAGTTCGACCGGAACTGAAACAGACGGATTTACATACTTGAAGTATCGTTAGTTTTGTTTTAGTAGTCCATGTGTCCAAGATAGATGACGATCTGAAATCGCTATTCATAATTCAACAATCTTATATTATAAGTAGGTAAGAAATGTTTGTATAGGTATAGCAATATCGAGAGAGTTAACTTGACAAAAATATTCAGGTAGGCTAAACTTGATTATACTATAATCTATGGTCTCTATGGTATATGATAGGACAAAACTTACCGAATTCAAAATAAATTATAGCAAAACTCGCAACTATCAAAATACAAGAAGAGCCACGAAGATGCGAGAAATGTCTTCGTCGCCGATTAGATGGAATTCAATGCGCCGAAAAAGTCTAACCGATCAGAGCGTGAGAACGCTCGAATGCAGTTTCGGTTTCGTTCGTAGTTTCGGCAGGTTCGTCACCAAAACTGACACTAAACCGAAACCCGTTGTTCAGTGTTTATTTTATTTAAATACTTGAATTCTAGTCGGCCTCTAGTACGAAGTGTCCCGTGCCATTGTTTATATAAACTCAAAAAATCACGTTTGTTGTTTATGAAACTCCTTAAATAATTATTTTAATCTGTTTTCAAATAATTGTTGTTGCCTGTAGCGGTAACAGAAATACGTCATGTGTAAACATTTCAACTGTCTAACTGTCACGGTATATGTCATACAGCCTGGTGACAAACAGTACTTGTAGTAATAAAACGGATCAATGTACCGGCGACCTTTAGATAACTGCTTGTCAGTCTCTTTATGTCGCCGTTAGTTCAGTTGGAAGAACAGTCGCTCGGTCAGAGACATGTCTGTGGTTCGAATCCAGACTAGTACCTACACGAAGCAATTGTCTTTCACAAATATTTTATATATCCTTTATCTTATATCTTAATGCATAAAAGTAAACCTCATCTGCGGTAGATACTACTTAAATAGCTGATGTCAAATCATAGTCATAAAATACAATAGGTTCATATTATAGTCAAAGCATTCATACAATAATAAAGAATGAGATTTATCTTGCAAGAATTCATTAATTGAATAATATTTTTTATCCATTAAATATTTAAATAAACAGGATTTGAAGGTAATAACATCATCAATAGTTTTAATATTATTCGGTAATTTATTATAAATGCGTAAACTCATACAATATGAGTTCTTTGAATTTTTGTTTGATGTTTGAAAAAAAAAACTTTGAGTCATAACAAATGAAAAACTCATAATTCATAATAAGAAATGGCTAATATTTGGTATTAAACATACGTATATAACACTGGGCACACGAGGCTTGCAACGAAATATTTGCTTTAAAAGGAGCTGAGCCTGAGCATACGCCGGCCTCCGGTCGCCGGTCACCATCCGCCGGACAGCCGTCGCCGTAGATTTACGGGCGGCACCGGAACGACTCCCGAGGGCACCGGGCCGCCCTCGCACCGGTCAATGTCGAACTATAATTTAATGCATTCGTGCATTACTCGAGTTTAGATTAATGTCTTCCTTGTAGCTTACGGATAGTTTTGTGTCTATAAAATTTCAGTATTATCTGATAAGATTTGCATCATATTGTACTTAATAATATATAGTCGTGCGTCATCAAGCGAACCTCCTTGTAAAACAATAAATTACCCTTTAGTAACTGTGCTAACACGACGCCGACAAATCGAACTTCATTTTATGTTGCAAAAAGACATTTCAAATACCATAGACAAAGGAACTTTAAAAATATGATTGTACTCACTCTGTCCAAGGTAATTACTGGAATAGAAAAATTACATATAGATATATATGTATGTATGTGTGTGCGCAAACAATACACCAAGCTGATTTTTTAAGATTAGATAAAATTAGTACAACATTAATTTATACCCTCACCTGTGCTACGGACCCTCGTAGCGGCGACTACGACATGCACCGGACTACGACTGACCACTTACTACGTAAACAATCATCATTGGCGTGTATAATTATGTTGCTCAGTTATTAATGTTTTTCGAATTAATGATTAATTTCATATAAATTATGATAATTTTGCTCGTAAACAATGTCATTTATAATTGTACTATAATTAAGTAATAACAAACATGCCGTTCAATGATTTGTAATTAATATAACTTTTACTCATCTAGACGTCTCAGGTCATTTGTATGTGCAGCTATTACAATTAAACTAAATTTAAACTACAATGGGACATAATATCTATAGTTCATTTATTTATAAGCATAAAAATAATTTATCTTATTTTAATGTCAAACTAGAGTAAAAAAAAAAATTCTATTTCAACATCATCATTTTAAAGGTTGCTGCTGAAATTATTTCAAGATGATCACTTATCACTCTTCCTGCTTAGCCACCTTCGTACTATTTATATCTATCATTAACACAAACAAATTCTTATGTTTTTATTTCATTATTTAGTAACCGTTATTGTTTAGTAAATCTACATAAAAATTTGCCACAGGATTGGTACATATCGCCTTTTTATTGTATAAAATAAACAAACACGGGGAGCCCGCTAAAATAACCGGTGGCCGCTTTCATCCAGCTACTTATTCTTCGTAACATTTAAACGTTAAACGAAAAAACGGCAAAGCAAACATCCGTGAATAAACATCAATTGTGAACGCTCGCAAATATCTCAAAGGAGGTGAATATCTTATTCAAAGTAGCAATAGGTCGCCTAAACAAACAGCGGCGAGCGGGCCGAGTGAGCCGATCGTCATGCATGAGGTCGGAAGTGGCCGCGCGCCCCGAAGGAGGTCGAATTAAAGTTTAATCGTGGCCCGCGTGTGGGACGCATTACCATCACAAAGAGTCGACCAACGCTGACCGCTCCGATCCGACAGACGCGAACGCGCTGCTGCGCTCTACGTCGACTTACTGCAAGGGCGATAATACTTACGATTTTATTCTAGTTGCCAATGTTTATTTATTTGTTAATTAGAAAACCAGCAGCAGCAGCAAAAATAGTGAACAATGAGCCAGTTACGGTTTAGATGTTCTAGTTTTCTTTTATATTTTCAGCCAGTTTTTTTACTCTTGGTAATAAAAAACAACACAATTAATTAAGAATAATGAAATCAACAAAAAAATGTTATCGTTATAACGTCAACAAGTCTATGATAATATTAAAATATAATAAATATAGAAATCACCTGTCGTATTGACTGGAACCACTAAAGTTCAACCATTCTTATCTGCTATATGATCAGACACCTTATAAAAACTTTCTTAACGCGTATTTATTTTATACTATAGTTACATATATAAACTGCTATGTTTTATGTATATAAATTTTCCTTCAATTTCAAAAAATATTTTACTATTTTTTCACGACTTTATAAAGTAAAGTAAACATAAGCTGTCATTAAACATAAATCTGCGTGAAATGAAGAAAAAATAAATAGGTAATGAATATAACGAAATTTTTCATAAAACATACTCTCCAATAGTTATGTGTTGGAGTACGTAGATGCTACGTTTTCATTCCATTATTCAGTTCGCATGCTAGTTCCTCGTGTCGTATAGCTGTTAAGATGTGGAACATTCCCCATCACATTAAGCAAAACTTTCCCCGCACCTTAATACTAAATGTGACGCGTCTCGTGTGCACGCGGCCGCGGGGGCGCACTCTTGTCTACCAAAACGGTGTCCACTCCACCGGTCGGAGGGTATAGTCCCATTCAAGGCCCTCCCTGACCCCTACACAAAGGAAATCTGGCCTTTTTTTCTCGTAAGTTTTATCATTTAAGTAGAGATGTATTAAAACTTTCCCTAACGCATTTGCATTGAGGAGAGGCAGGAGTGTATTAATCTAACATTGAAAAATGTTTACTGTTTGTATGTTTATATTATAAAAAAATATACGTATACATGTGACGCCCTTGTTAAGTATTAAACTAAAATTAAATTATGTTTTATAAAAAAATTTACATAAATAAATTTTACTAATACTAAAAAATAATTTTAAAAAGTTAAATATATCCAGGTGTACCTTAACAACAATGGCAAAAACAAGAATACCAATGGTTTGTTCCAATTATTCTTTAAAAATTCATTACATTTACGTGCATACTTCATAAGTCGTCATCTTGTCCATTCATCTCACGCGTTGGACAAACAGCAGGACTATAATTTTTCATGTTTTTGTTTTATAAAATTCTGCCAATCGTACTTGACTATGATAAATTGCGACGCATGATACTTGTTTTTATTATTATTTGCGTGAATACTTCACATTGTCGGAGTACGGTAGGCAAGAGAGGCAGCAGGCCGCCGCTACCACGCATTGCAACGTATTCAAAATGTGCTTCTCTGTATTTACATTAATTTCAATCAGTTAACGTAGTTATTTTGTGCTCGGACCGGTCGCTCATTGTAATTAAGAAGACGACGACGACGATTGATACCTTTTTTCAAGGCACATTTTATGTAAACCACGTTGCTCGGTGTCCGCACGGAATACCTCACTGAGGTATTTTAAATAGCTTTACAATACACTCATAGAGGAGTGTGAGGTTCGGTGGCGAGCGTGATCCAGGCCCAGATAGTGGGCCGTTCGTTTGTGTTCTTTGTTAGATAATAACGCCATAACGACTCTCGGCACACGCTCAGAATGATTTCGGAGCGAACCTTTTTTTCAATCAAACCCGATATCGGAATTCGCGCATCGGTTAGCCGAACCCGTCGTTCCCCTTTCCTAAAAAAAAATTAAACAGCTTTTAAACGTGCATCGCGCTCGCTGCATTCGGCGAAAGCGAAAAAAAAACATCTCAGGTAATCGAAATAATAGCGAGGTTGCGCGAAAAAAATTCACTAAGGGCGGAAAAAGAAACGGATTCGTACAAAAAAGTTCACAAAATGTTTAATTCGTCGTTCGCGGGGTGCGGGCGGTCGGTCGGGTGGGGTCGCGGGGCAGCGATGCAGCCAGCGAGCGACGCTCTCGGTCTCGCCGCAGTCACTCGCCGCGCCTCGAGGTGCGCGCATATGTACCTGAACGCGAGTGCGTAGCTCGCGAACGCGCGCGCACACGAACATTACACACATGAACATGGTGCTATCCGCATGCGTGCGCGCCACCGCGCGGACCTACTGCTCCTCCTACCGTGAGTTATTACTTAAAGATTAATGCAAATTCAGGTTTTTCTTTTTAAATATATGATTGTTGATTATTTACATAACTTAATTTTGTAAACAACATCTACACCAAACTTTCTAATGACTTTCTTTTACCTGAATTTTTGAATAACAAGTTTATACAATATTTTTTAATGAAAATTCAACGTAAGAAATTTGTCAATGATTGCCTCCCTTTTAAGTTTTGCGTAAACAAACGTGCATCGATTACTTTTATGAAAACTATTTTTTGTCTCATCGCGCATTTTCGGTTTCGCAAGGATGCAATTTACATGTATAGCATAGTAAGCGTTCACAGTCCTCTGGATATTTTGCTTACTTCTTCAACGACGATTTTCACACTTCTGCCAATTCCAAATGCCTTAGTTAATAATACATTGAAACCTTCCTCATGAATTACACATCACATTCCTAAAAACTGCATAAAATCCATGCCCTGGTTGTTATATTTAGTGCGTTCAATCAATCAGACATACAAGGAGAGGGTTTGGTTTTATAAATCCAAGGATAAGTTCATACACAATATATGCATGATTTATCGTTAGA
Organism: Diatraea saccharalis; assembly: GCA_918026875.4. Lineage (NCBI taxonomy): Eukaryota > Metazoa > Arthropoda > Insecta > Lepidoptera > Crambidae > Diatraea > Diatraea saccharalis. The sequence goes on from OU893345.1 coordinate 19,460,872, forward strand.
ACCTACATAGCTTTGTGTTACTCTTTATTTATTTCTATTGCCGTTAGTTGCTAAATATTTATATATAACTTTACGCTTGTTTTGAAACAAATAACTGTTTACTTCATTATCTTAATCAAATCATCAATGTTTACGTCTATTTAATATTCTACACTAATTATTCATGGTAATTAACTTGTTAATTATGTAATTCCAATTACGTAAGTTTGCATACCTATGTAATTATTATATCATTTATATTGACGTATTCATTATAAAATTGTTTCTAAAGATTTTTAAAAAAACGTCTCTAACTCAAAAACTTGATGACGAATTTATCAAATCGTTTTCCCCGATGAATCAGGCTGAGAAAAATTTAGGATTATAGCCGGTTAAGGTTTTATACAAATTAGCTGATATGTGATGATGGTGGTTAAACGTGTAGTACTCACTAGTATTTTTTCAACACATAAATAAAATTAAAGCCTCTCCTATTATTTAATCTACCAATAGTGAATTTCATATTCAAACAATTTCAATAAGATTTTTTCTGAAAGTAGTTGTCACTCCAACAGCCGACATTTAAAATTGAAACATCTGAATCTTCAAAATAGAAAAAAAATGAGTTATTCAAAGTTGCACAATCCTTACTTTTATTAAAAAATGTGCACAACAAAAAAGGGACAAAAGCAGCTTTTTTAATCGCAAAAAAATATTTGATCCGCGTTAATATTATTTCTCTGTCTGTACCCTTTTTGTGAATAACTAAATGGATGCAAAAAAATACAGTACGCCGCCGTGATGACGTCACAATAATGCGCCGCACTTTTTACGATAAATCACGAGTTTTTAGACATCGTATTACATAAATTCAAATGCAATAATAAAAAAGAAAACAGTTCTAAACCGAATTCTAGTACACGGAATGTTACAGAATTTCAAACGTATATATATTGTTAATACATTAGTAATTAGTAATTTTAACATTAAGTAAAAATTTCAACGACTAAATTAATCAAAATATTATGTAATTATATCTTTACTAAATTACTTATGAATTATTACTTTATTTTATCCAATTTTTTATTCAACCTGAAATTTAATCACAATCAGTATATACTATTATAATACTATCTCAATCGAAGCATATAAACTATGTGTAGACAAAAATATACAAAATTAGTAATTCAATAACTCATATATTAGAGTTGTTTATGGATATCTCGTCGTTTTAAACATATATTCTCTAAGCATAATATCTAATATCTCAAAATAAAATGTATGCAAACAATTATAATCACGCACTTGTCCGTTTTTTGCGCGTTTATCCGCGTAATAGTTGCCGTAGCGAGCGCTCGCGAGCGTTCATTGTGCGAGGGATCAAAGCAGGTACAGACACCGACAACTCCCACGAACATCACCTTTACATTTAAAATTCTCATTCAATGCTTTACTGTTTCCGTTGTCAATCAAACTTAACTATATTATAAAGAAATACTTTTTAAATCTGGTTTATCTCAACTTAGCATTTCGTAGCAATCTCGTAGCGCACTCGTAGACATATATTATGAAAAATTATACTAATGTTGGAAAATAATTTTCTCGATAGTAAAAATATGTCTTAAAACGTTGTTTAATGTATAATATCGAAAAGCAGTAAACTTGTAAGTACTTATAACAACATTCGTATGAATTACGTTTCCCTGTGTTATATCAATAAAAACGTAACTGAATGTCCAAAGCGCTATCGAAAAGTGTTGAGGTAAAGTCTATTGATTTTGTATGTCTTCGTATGTCTTATAATCATACCGGTGGTGTACCCGGAGCTTGTGCGCGTAATATTAGTAGGTCGCGTGGTCGGCGCGAGTTGGCGCGAGGTGTCGCGAGCACCTACAACGTCTCGATTACGGGGATGATCCGATTAATTAGCTAAGCTCGTTAGCTCCGCAACGCACCGTCGCCGATACTTGTCATTCAAATTAACCCAATTCTGGGGCCAAACGACCACCGTCCACATCAAAGTCTTCACTTAATCCCGGATAATACGACGCCTGCTCGTGTCCCTACTACCGCGCTGACGCCTCTAATTACAGAATTAATAAGAAATCCTGATTAGTTTACCATTGAACATGCATGTTATTTTCTTTCAACTTAAAAAATGTATGTAATATAATCATTAATATCGTAAGTAGGAGGCTGATATATAAATGCAAACAATTATTTGTATTTAGAATATAGCGGAACAGCTTGACATTACACCTTATCAGTTTTTGCAAATTGTGCCTTAACTAGAAGTTTCTTCTTTCAGTTTTACGCACAATTTGCTTTATGATCTACTTCATAAACATGTGTTACTTGTACATGTGCCAATCATGATCTTCATGAAGATTGATATATAGTGTATATGTAGTGTATTACCTACAAATAAAAGGCAATTCAAAACCCTAAATCGTTAATCACTAAAAATCTAAATTAATATTGTTTTGTTAATAAATAAAACTAACTTTAAAACATCTCATGGTTAATTAATATTCGAGCAAAGATGAACTGGCCATGGATTTGACTGAATGATTTTAGTTTTATGTAAAAATATTATTTTCTATCTGTGCCCGCGACTTAGTTACTATATGAAAGTTACAGTCAAAACGAACGTTGTCCTTTCTAGGCTAATGATAACTAATTTTGAATCACTATCTCTATATCTAGAATTGAATCTAGAACTGTAGGTAAAAATTAATGAGTTTTGATTAACAAAGCCTGACAGACTTTATCCTGCTAGAATTTCAAATGTGAGCAAAATGAGTAGTAGGTACTATTAAATAAGTGATATCATAGACTATGAATACATGTCTAGAACGGATCGTCTAGCTTTACTTTGAATAAAGATGACACCAAACTGTCGCTGCGCTTCGTGGTAGTGACATTAATGTTGTTACGTAATTTAATTCCCATGTTTTAAAAAAACTATCAACTTTTGTGTTATATTTTTTAACTTTTAGGAAATCTTGCGGAAGTGTTGTTAAAGTGTGTTTTTATTATCTTCCAGAAGAGTCCGGCGAGCTCATCAAGTCGCCGTCTCCGCCGCCCAGCCACGGTGCGTATGACACATTATTTTTATAAATTTCTACACTCATCAGAATGATTGCTAAAAAGCGGATTGCTACCGTGTACCTTATATTTTACGAGTTCCCGACATTTCGGCGCTGTAGCGAGCGCCATGACCGCGGGCTACTCCGCGGCGGCACACGGCACCAATCATTCTGATATTAATCACCATGAAAGTTTAAAACAACAAGTTCTATACTTACTCAGAAGCGTAGACAAATTAAAAATGAAACGGATGCCTACTCTGTTTTCGTCTATTTTCAAAACGCTTCTATGACACCAAAAAAATCTTCATCTTCTCTTGTGTAAATGGACATAAATTAGTCAATAATTAATGAATATTTATTGCTGACATACAAGTATGTAGTACATATTGAATCTACATATTGAATGTAAACCTTTGATATTGATCGATATATTGAGAAAAGATTGTAATCATGACTTTCTCGACTCAGCTTATTTGTAGATTATCGTTTGAAATTTGAAGCTCTGTTCTAAAATTAATTAGATATGTCCTTAATACCTAATTTTTTATATCCTAACGCAGGCTTTTAATCAAGTTTCGTGTATATCCTGTAAAGTTGTAATTTGTTTGTTTTCTCCGATGAATCGAATCATTAATATTATTGTAAGTTAAATAATTTGAAACCAACCTCGATCACATTTATGCCCTTATCTAATTCAAAAAAAAAAGTTATAATAGTAAAGTCTTACAAACCCTTATATGAAAGTGAACCCTTTGCAATCACTTAAATGCATTACACTACCACCACATTGAGAAAGTAAAAAATAAATAGTTTTATTCGAGGCGTAGATCAATAACAAAAGAGTTGAGTTTCGCTATAGTCGCGGGCAGGCAGCCAGGTATATAGTCTCCTCGTGCGTCGTGTGTCGTGTGCGCGGGGAGGTGCGCGCGCGCCGACGCACGCGACAACTCTTTCTTCGCGACCCCCTCACAAACTAACCTGTAATCTTTTCAACCCGTTCGTCTCCTGCTACTAACTTATACGATACCATTTATTTCGTGTGCAAGCGCCGACCCCTTTTATCTGTCAAGACGTCAATAGCACGTGCCTTGTGTGATAAATATTCGTTAACTTCAATTTAGACTAAACTTTATGAATTACATAGATCTGACTTACTATCCGAATATCGATAGGTTATTTTAAAATATATAATGAAACCAGCTTTTAACGTTAGAAATTGTGAACTGATCAGCAATATATATTACTTGCATCAATGTTTTATTTCGTTTATAAACCACTGGCAATTCTTAAATATATAATGTTGTAAATGGTGAATAAATATTTTTTGTTTGTTGTTTATTTCGATTATTTATTGTAGAACTCCAAAGTTACTATTTTATGATTTTGCGCTTTGAATTCTTGACTAAAGGAACATACAAAAAACATCTAGGTATACAGAAAGAACTCTGAACTTACCTACTAAAATTTGTGATTAACTATAGATAAAATTTCGAAATTAAAGTTAAAGTCGCGACACTTTCTTTCAATTCCTATTCAACTCACCTCCTATTCAAGAAATCACCTATCCATTTGCTGGACTATTTTAATTCCAAGCATTCTTATCTGTTATATAATCGGATACCCTATAATAAGCTTTTATTATAAGTATTTTTTAATAGTAGATTTAAACTGCTTGATCTCTAATTGTTGTATTTTGCTTGCGACCTTATTGTAGAAGCGCACAGGGAGACCCCTGATTATCATGAGAACCTCTGTTCATCCCAGTTGTATTGAACTACCAATAATGTTATATTAAATACGATAATTGTTAGTAATTCCAACTTCCGTGTGTACCAACTTTGAAGATAATTTTAAAACTGTTAATTAATTCTCTATTTCAACCTGTAATGAAGTGTTGTGAAGTAGGCACAATTATGTATATTGTAACTTAAAATTATGAATAAAATTTTTGAAAATGCTAAAATCAAAACCTTTTAATTCTTAAATTAACTTAACAGATATTTTTAAAACCAGGTAAAAGCTATAGTTACCATTTTGTCTTAAACAAAAAGCTAAATATCCATTTACATGATTCTGAATTGAGCGCTTTAAAATTGTTTAACACCTATTTCGAAGCTCACCTACAAAACGTAATGCGAAAATTATCAAATATCAGACAAAGTTAATGTTGTATATATAGACCATAAGGCAGACGAATATTATAGAATATAACATTATATGATTATAATAATAATAATATTCATTTAGTCAAAAACTAATTTTTAAAAATTCTCAACTTCTAATGCTTTCGTTATATATTATTCGCAGACATGTCAGCGGAGGGTAATAGACAGTTTACTTAGTAAAGTCGATGAGCGGTGGACGCACGGACGGACGGACGGACGGTCGCGCGCATTTGCATTCAATTTCCGGCGGTTGTACAGTTTACCCAAACAAAACCTAACACACCGTATTAAACCGAATTTGCAGTGCGCCTCCTAGAATTACAATGAGTCTGTAATATTTACATTTTTATAGGAGGGTTGAAAGGTTACATTCTTAAAAGAAAATATCATGAATCATCTTTATTTATTACTAGCTGTTTACCCGCCACTTCGCACACGTAAATTACATACTATGTCAAACCCGTATGGTGTAACTACCCGTAGGTTAAAGAATTTTTTAAATCGGTCCAGTAGTTTGAGCCTATTCGATGCAAATTCTTTATAATATTACTTTTTAGTCAACAACCGACACCGATTGAAACGATGGTGTTCTTAATTATCCGTCAAATTATGTGGTATCCTGCACTATGAGCTATTCTATAACGAAGCTTCCTGGCCGATAAACGTTCATATAAGACTTTTGTACTGGACTCATGCCGATCTTGTCCGGATCTGTTGATACTCTACTACCGGCTTATATCATTATCCGCACAATACTCGCACACGTTATCTTTAGTAGTCGCACTAGAAGGACATCCCTCTCAATGAATTTACTTCAAAAGAAACTGAGTTCACTCACTCAAGAGGAAGCAAAGCCAAAAAGGTGTCGATGTTTATCATTGCGCTCGGAAATATAGGGAATACAAAGACTAGAGAACTGTTACAGAGTTAAATACAGAGAATAGAGAACTGCTCTTCAAAAACGGTTTTTATTAATTACTCGCAAACTATATTTGTAACAGTTATCGTTATTATAAGAAAGCCCTCGGCTGGATAGAACATATATCTTTATTAATTACTTTAAAAAAACCTTGTTATTCAGTAATGCTGCTGCAAAAGTCGCGATAAATAATTGAGAGAAAATTTTGTATTGTTGAATCCGATTCGATGCACGACAGACACTTTTAAGTTACTGCCAATTTGTAAAAAAAAAACACAACATTATAAAATCTACAAACACCCAAGTAGTATCTGATTCAAAATCAAAATTTTCCACCGACTCTATTTTGCTGGCTTATTCTAGAAATTATGAATCGTTGTATTATTTTTTCTTACTTAAATAATATTATTTAAAGCAAAACCTTTTATATATTGGCGGTCGGATCAGTGGATTTGGAAAGCGCTAGATTTGATATAACCCTTTTAATGTAGCTGTGTGTGACGAACACCGTTGGAAAAATATAGGTGACTATAAAGTTTCATTGTATAGTCACCCATATTTTTATTAAACAACTTACGAAAAGGAGAACTTTTTTTGGATGGAAGCTGGTACTTTATTCAAATTATCTCTAACCAAGCATAAAGTATATATTAATCGATAGAGGGTAAATAAACCTTACTCATCATCGGCGCCACCAAAATGTTTATTTTCTGATTTGAACATCATTTGGTGGATGTTTTATAATTTATGTAGCAACACATAAGTGCATTAAGAAAATCTATGGCAACCCCATCCCTAAGTTACGTTCCAATTCATGCTGTGAATCAATCTATTTGAACAATGTATTATTTTGATTTGCTATTAATTATTGTTATTTCAGATCTCTAAATGTCAAATGCAGAGATATTTTAAATGAATCGAAGCTCGTCAACGCAGATTAGACCGGTTTGAGTCTATTCACTGCGTGGCTTTATATATATTATAATAAACACAGTAAACAAATTATGAATTCGGTTTTCACAATATTGATATATGATTTCACTACTAAGGACGCTAAGTTATTATAAGGTGCTATCAACAACAACAAGCTTTTATTAGATAAAAAAAATATTTTAACTATAACAAACATATTGCTTTTTATTTAATTTATTATCGGAATTTCCCCACTTTCGTAATTACCCCAAAGTACCGAAGACGAGGCTGTGGACAAAGATTTGCGTTTGTTTTAATTTTCTGCACTTTATTTTTTAATGAGTTTATGGCTGTGCATACTAGTGTTTTTAAGCAAACCATACCATTTTTTTAAACTTAATTCTCTAAAACGGGGAACTTTCAGGCCTAAAACTTTGGTGAAAGATAAAGGATTGAATCTAGATGCTATAATAATTTTCTTTATAGTGGTTAGATTTCTTGAGAATAAAGTACCAAAAAAACGTTCTCCTTTATATTAGTTTGAAAGCGTTTCGCGTCGCGTTCCTTCATTAAAAAATCAATGCGAATCGGGCCTAAGATGTTGTATATTGAAGATGAATTTGCATTACGAAACTAATTGCATGAATTAGTTTCATGTGAACGTTCACTGCCACAATGTTCACACGACACTGTGCCATGCGCATATTTTTGATGAAACTAGTATCACACAACTAATGTCATCATCACGATGTTGACGGAGCCAGTGTTTCATGAAACTAATTTCACAAGCGGTGAAATTACTTTCGTGAAACTTGTTCTATCCTACATGACACTAATTTCGTAATGTAAGTTTAGCTTATAAGTATGAGTTTCCTCGTATAGAGCCCAAAATTCATTTATCCTATATATTCCTATGATAAATTAAATAAATGGTAATAAATTTTAATTAATAAAAACGTAATAATTTTCATAAGATTATGTATTGTGATCGTCAGATGGTTCGGCGAGCGGTGAGGGTGAGGGGGAGATCAGTGGCGACGAACGCCCTCCGTCCCCGCCCCGCGCGCCCTCCGCCCCTCTCCCGCTGCCGCACGCACCGCACGCAGCGCACGCTGCCGCCGCCACCGCTGCAGTTTTCGTAAGCATAATTACATTTCAGAGTAATTGATCGTGCTTAACAGCACAATTAAACATATTCTTCATATCAGAAAATAATTATATTACAATATTAAATATAGAAAAGTAAAATTGTAACATTAGCTGTGTCTTATGAAGAAGGTTACAAAATGTTCCTGAAATAATTACGAAGAGATTTTATGTCATAGACATTACTATAATTAGTTTATCTAAGTACAATCAACAGCACACCAGACTCCACTTGATTTTAAACCTCGATACTTTGAGAGTAAAGTTCGATATTAATTGAGGACATTTGACTTATTGTGGTAGCCTAACGTGCTGCCGCGTATAAGTGCACGAACAAAATAGATTGTTTGTCGTTGTTTGTTTTGGGATTATATTTATTTCATTTAATGTTTTAATTTTCCTGATGGATAATGTGAGGGTATGGTTACAGGGCGCGGCCGGTGCTGGCAATGCGCTGGCTCAACTCCAACACTTGCTGCTCACACAACATGGCGCGCACTCCCTACTACTGCACACTCAGGTAAACGAAACAATACTTATCTATCTATACTTGCATATTAATGATTTATAAGCGGAAACATTTGATTGTTTGTCTGTTTACATCGAATAGGATCCGAAACTCTTTCAGCTCACTATGACGACTTCTTACAACAAATTAATAAAACGCGAATGTGACCGCATCAATAAGTATAATTATGTAACATGTTATGTGAAACATACATATGTGCGAAACAATAAGGTTATTTATTTTACAAAATATATGTAAAAGAAAATTCACGAACGGCGAATTGATGTTTTCCGTGTCCTTGACATCAGGTGCAGCAGGCAGTGGCGCAGGCGGCGGCGCAACAGCTGCAGCAGCTCCAGGCGCGCGCCAGCGCCACCGCCGCGCCGCCACCCACAGGTACAGGTGACACACGCACGCGCACATACATTTCGCACGTACTGTACTTATCATCAGATCGATTTGCTGTTAAAGGAATGACTACTAAAGTGATTTGTCTCATATACATATTTCGTTATAATTTACTCCTTTTATTAAACTACAAATAATTATTTACTATGCTGAGAGATAATAATAGCTCTAGTGTAAGGAAAAATTTCCAAATCATATTTTGTTTATTGAAGATGGGCGGTCGCCTTCCCCGCGCCGTACGCCGCCGGGGGCGGGCGCGTTCCTGACGCCGCACACGCCCGGCTCCGGACGCGCCCGCTCCCCCCACCACCCGCATCCTCCCCTCCACGCGCACACGCCTCTACATGCGCACGCGCACAAGCCGCGCGCGCTCGAGCCCGCCGCTGACGACACCGCGGATCTCGAGGAGCTCGAGCACTTCGCGAAGACGTTCAAGCAACGTCGCATCAAGCTCGGTGAGTGCCGTTGTCTCATGTGACGCACATCCTCCGACCGAATCGCTTTTAACCGTCTCGTCTTCTCTTGCAGGTTTCACGCAGGGCGACGTCGGCCTCGCGATGGGCAAACTATACGGGAACGACTTCTCGCAGACGACGATATCCCGGTTCGAGGCGCTCAATCTGAGCTTCAAGAACATGTGCAAGCTGAAGCCGCTCCTGCAGAAGTGGCTCGAGGACGCGGACTCGTCGCTGGCGGGCGGCGGAGGCGCGGGGGGCGCGGGCGGCGCGGGGCTCGGCGCGGGGCTCGCGGAGGCGGTCGGCCGCCGCCGCAAAAAGCGCACCTCGATCGAGTCCGGCGTCCGCGTCGCCCTCGAGAAGGCGTTCGTGCACAACCCGAAGCCGACCAGCGAGGAGATCGCCGCCCTCGCCGACGCGCTATGCATGGAGAAGGAGGTCGTGCGCGTCTGGTTCTGCAACCGACGGCAAAAGGTGAGAGCCCGCGCCGCCCGCGTTTCGACCGCCGCCTACCGCCCGCCGCTAACCTGTTGGTTTCGCTCGTCGCAGGAGAAGCGCATCAACCCGCCCGCGGGGGAGTCGGGGGGTGTGGTGCTGCCGCCGCTATCCGCGCACGCGCTGCCGGCGCACGCGCACGCGCACGCGCACGGAGGCCACGCGGGCCCGCTGGGGCCACACTCCACGCACGCGCACGCGCACGCGCTGCACGCCGCCGCGCTGCAGCCGCTGGCGCTGCTCGCGCGCCCGCCCCCGCGCGACTGACGCGCGCGCCCACATATCGACCTGTAAATAGCCGACGTATCGCAATAACAGTGTACAGACTAGTTCGTTAGTGTATATAGGTGTATATGCGGGGGGTCCCGCTGGCCCCCGTGTCTGTAAATTAGCGTGTAAGTTTATATTAATACGTGAATTTTATTTATATCCGTTCGTCGACGGACGCGCCCCGCGCTCGGGCCCCGGGGAGCTCGCCCGCGGGCCGTCTCGTCCGCGCCGCCTCGCGCCGCTCCACGCCGACTCGTGTCCGCCTCCGGTGGCCGGTGGCCGGCCGCCGGCTGCCGGCCGCCGGACGCCGGACGCCTGACATCGGACACCGGACGCCGCCGGTGATCCGTAGGTCCCGTGGAACAACGCGAGCGCGTCCGCGGTGTACAGAGCTCATATCAGTTAGCGCATGAAGCGTATGTGAGGTGGATGTGTAGAAAACTATCTATATGTTAAAAAAATAAAACACGATAGAGACTATATAATCGGTTTTGTGTTTCATTTCTTCTTCCCCTAAATCCATAAAGAAATGGTTTTACCATTTTTTAAATTACCTCGCCCGTCATATGATGTCGAATAGTACAGCACGACAGGTCTTAGAAGACTTAATTCAGGGTAGAATTGAAAATCGACTGCGAAATAGTTTCAAAATTAAAAAAACACGAAATTTTCCAAAATCGAACAAGTTGTATTATGGCTTAACTAAATAAAATTCTCATTACATGCAGGAGACCGTTTAAAAAAGCTTATTATAAGGTATCCGATTGTATAACAGATAAGAATGCGATGATCCAGCAACTGGATAGGTGATCATTTCTAAACTCATCATATATCAAAAATTATCTCATTTCCATTATTATTAAATGATACTGTTATCATTATAAGACAATCGTTTTTTTGTCTCTCCATTAATAATGTATTTATCTGGTAATGACATGTCTTTTTTTGTGAATTTCATTACTCCTATTGCGTTTCTTGCTCGTTCTTCTTATCAGCCAAAAGACTTCCTGAACGAGTGGTAGAGAAAAAAATGTTGGACGATTAAAAAGTACTTTTAAGAAGTCTATTTGAATAAAGATTATTTTGTCTCTGACTTTTATTCTATGGAATATTTGTAATCTAAAAGCTTTTTAGTTCGGTTTGGGCAGTTGTGTTTTTTAATTTTTTAATTATTGTAACAAAATTTCTAGATTCAACCACACCACACATCATCACCGCGTCTCGAACATAATGGCCCTTTAAAATTAGCAACTACTTTACGGCAGGCCTAGTCAAATCAGCTATTTTTATTAAGCCAATACAACATCTGTTTCCAGACAAGTGACATTACTTATTTTTTGATAAATAAGCCGACTTATTTAATAACACTTTCGGTAAATAGTTCTGTTCTGTACAATGTTTTAAAGTTACATGGTCATTAATTAATTAATTTCGGCACTGTTACAAACGCCATGATATAATATCGGGAACTCCATAAAAACAAGGTATTATAATATTTCAATTATTGCACGTCACATACTATAAAGTTGTTCATAGTTAGTAAAGTTGGTGTGACACCCAGATGCAACAAATTCAAATTTTATTTATTTGAAATAATTTAAATGTTTTTTCAATGCAGTTGCTCATAAAGCGCTATTTTTTTAATCCATTGTAAACACCGAAAGTGAGTCTTTAAACACGTGTTAAATAAAAATGTACTGAAATCCTTTACTGCATACGTGCTTATAAGTATTTTTTTATATTTTTTGGCCGAGCACCAACGAAATGTAAAAAGAAATTTATGAAAATATGTCAAACTTTAGAGGCAAAAGTATTTCAAGGAGCCTAGAACGAATATTTTCAAATAAAAATGTATGACACGAAAACATGTTCAAATATCACGTTTAATTTTAACAAATATTTTTTACCTTTAATACATACTTAGTTTTATTAACCTATATATTTGTTTTATTTCCACGCAAAAAGCATTGAAAAATGTTGTAAGAAACTTGAGCGTAAAAGATTTTTCAAATTCGTGCCAATTTGGCCCTTATTCATAAAACCTTACTTTCCGCACTCGTATCTTAAATAACTATTTCATAAAAGTTGAAATGTGAATTTGGTATTTGAATTATTTTTGTAATTTTATTGTGTTAAATAAAGTCGGATTGTGAACTATAATTGGCGTGAATTTTTAACCCGAACACGTAACAAAATTATAATAGCATTTGTCAATGAGGTATTTTTTTTAATATTCAGTTAATGGATTTAGTTGTTATATTGCTATTATTTTGTTCGGTACGTTGTTGTATATATTTTGATCGTCATCGAATGGAGACTCGTCGTGACAATTTTAATTTAGAACGTATTTATGCTTAGTGGCTTTGACAGGAGAATACAGGTTTTCATATTTTCCCACAAAGTCACAGACTTCAACGATATACAAACAAATTAATGATAATATGGAATGTTTTTATAGTGAGGTCTACAGGAATCCATTTTGTCAATATTAGTTAATATTCTAATACATTACTTTTGTTGGATAAAAACACTTTGAGCAGTAGTTAAGTTTCTCCAAGTTACGGCGTCTACGTTTTCAATAGTATATAGTATTTTATAATTGCGTTTTTTGAATATTATAAGTCTATTCTAAAATTAAGTACATTGATAGTGCAGTAAAAAGAAAAGAACATCTTATAATATTATATTTTTAAAGATATATCTTTTTACACAACAACATTATTTATTACTGTTTATTTTTGTGACTTGATTTAATTTTGTATTATATTATTCAATTATAGATATTTATTATAAATAATACATAAATTTTATGGAATATTTGTACGCTAAACTATGTATATTTTATTATTAAGAAAATATCCAAACTAGCTGGTTTTGTTGTGCGACTTTTTGGATATATTAGAACTGTTACAATTCTCCGCACCGCCGGCAGCCGTTTTCAAAATAGAAAAACCGTTGTACTCCCTTTATACAGGACTCGTTCACTCACCTCTGTACCGAATGTGTTTAGAAATTAATGTCCGTTATAAATAAATTTGAGGTTTTTGTGGTTCTATGGTTCTGTGGTGTCAGCTAAACAATACCTAACAGATGACAAGATTTATTAGTTGTTGCATCCGTACCGGCTAGTCCGTAAGACATACAATTGTTTATTTTCTGCATGTACTTACATCAAGTACATTACGATGTTTCGTGAGCATTCAATTATCAAAAAAAAATGTTTATCTGCACTTAAACCAGTTTTATGAACTAAAATCAAATAAAATCAAATAAAAAAAATTTATTAAAATTCATCATAATATAAAGTGGTCGACCGAGTTCGCTGCACACAATGCGAATAATGATAAAATCAACATATCAAATGAATGGCGAGCTGTACCATAAATAATTCAAATAAACCAGGAATCCAAAAGAGTTAACTAATCTGAATTTAAAAACTGATAAAACCACGTTAAAGCCTACTCTCCAGTGAATCCAGCACCCAAATACGTGTTATGATAAACGATTTATGTTATTATGGTACCAGATGAGGATTCCAAACCATTTTGGGTGATTAACCGAGTTCAAAAAAGGAGGAGTTTATATATTCGACTGTGATGTATTTTTTACTCGTTTGTTCAACAATTTTTCCTTGAAATATCAATAGTTTCACCAAATATATAAAATATTCTTATACGATATGTTAATATCAGCAAAACAACAAAAGATACTCGTAGCTACGTATTTTATATTTGTATACATTCAAGATCAGGAAGGAGGAATTTCTATGGTATGTTCGACTTCTTCGTGAATTTTGAACTAATTTTAATCAAACTAACAGTCTCCCAAAAAATATATAGGACACGTTACAAAGGAAGAAAAATGTCAAACAGTACACAAAAAGATGGCCAAGTTATTGCTATGGCACAATCTCTTACAGGCAACAAATGGTGACACAGAAAAAATAGATAAATAATAATGATGAAGGGGTGTAGATGCAATACTGACAGAAATATTAAATAGGATCGCAAAGTGCGAGCTTTCCTAAATGTTTCTGGTGACGAGTTACAGAGCCGAGCAATTTGAAAAAAAAGGGATTGGGATAAGAAGTCGGTATAAATACGACAAGAAATGGAAAAAAAATGTGCATTGGGAGCAACATCACCCGCCACAAGGCACCTCCTCCTGATGTTGTTGTTCCTTTTTTGATACGGAACCCTAAAAACGATAAACTTCAGTTACTTGATAAAGAAAGAAATTTATTTAAAAGTAATATTTCCATTTATAATTTATTATAAATTCCTTGATTTTATCTCTATGTTAAATAATTCGTTACAAATAAAAATCACATACAAAATCCATTACTATATACGTTGTTGGTAGTTGTACACATGTCCATAAACTGATTAAAATCTAATTCAATACGACAAATATAGAATGCTCTGCTGATCCTACAACGCCATCTGCAAACGATATCTGGGACTATGTGTTCAAATCTATGGAACCTACTTTTAATAAGTTCGTGAAACGCTCGTCCGCGTGCTGTGAGCAGACTTTCAAAATGCCCTCAGTATAGTAGACTTAGTATAGGCATTGTCACACAGAAGGCGCTATTAGATTTTTTTCTTAATATAAAGTAAATTATTTAAAAAATAATTTAAAGTATGCCATCACGTCATATACAGAATGTATCAGAAAGGTTCAGTGGAATTTTAGGAAGACATTATGAAACTGATGACTATCCTTTACACTATAGGTACTACACTAAAGCTTATTATCAAATTATTTTATTTTTGAATGGTTATACTTATTCATTGTCATCTATATTTTTCGATGCACAATACATTACTAATAAAATTATGGTCTACAAAGATAAAAATTTTGTTCAATTACTTCTTTTTATTAATAACTGGATTTTTATAAAGTGAGAAGTTCATCTAACCATGTGTGTCTGTATCTATTTATTAATTTTCGATTCATAAAATTTAAATCGTTATTCCAGCTGACATTTCATGTAGTGTTATACTGAAATTTTCCTCTTTTAATTTTGAAAAATGGATTTTCAAAATAATTCACAATATTATGAATAAGTACATTAAATGTATTGGAGCAGCAGACGGAAGTCTTGACCAATCTCGTCAAAAAGCCGTCGACTTCCTTCAAAAGACTGCAATCGCAAAATTGTGTTCACCTAAATTGACGCAATTGGATTTTTTTGGGATTAATGTTTAGTGTTTTGCATTTAACTAAAAATGCATTAACCTAAATTAGCATTAAGGCGTATAAGTTCGTAGTAGACACTAATTGGAGCAACATTTATCTCCTTGAAAATGTCTTAAGATATTTGGTGAGTAAATTAACTTCAATATAATAATGGAGTACAGCACGACGCTACTAGACGATACTAGAGCATGCAAAAGGTAGTATGTGAAATTATCTCAGAGATGCGAACAGTTCCTTTACATAAGTTGCGCCGGAATTAGGTTTTATGTGGCAAGTATCGTTGTTTTATTGGAAATATCCGATGTACTCTTTTTCAAATTTGAAATTTAAGAGATGCAGCAGATACAGCGCTTCTGATAATGATTTCTAGAGTTGAAATCACTTCAAATATGTATATAAGCAAAAGTGAATGTTCTATTAAAAATTTTCGAATCGAGAAATTAAACCCATGTGTTGCTCTGAAAAGACTTATTTTTTATACTTCAATACAAACAAAAGCTACTTTGGTGTGTATAACATACATGAAAAAAAAAAGAAAGAAACGGGATTCAACGTTTATTCTTCGATTCCTTTACTTTAATAATAATCTATAATGATAATTCACTTTTTGCACTATATTGAAAACCTAAAATCAAAACTTTTTCTTTGCCTCTACTTTATTATTCTCTCTCAGATAGCGCCATCTTTCAATCAATTAGAACAACAGTTCATAGACTCTTGTTTGCTGACATTAAAAAGTGCGCCAAAGTTTGAATATAGATATAAAAAAAATTGTTTGATTAAAAATGGTCTACAGCTTTCAGTTTCTTTAATACATATTTACCAATATTTTACGTATTGGGCACCGTTTTTGGAGCATTAAAAGTTGGTCGACCTGGGTGCTATTACCCTACAGGATCACTAAATATGCTAACATATGTTAATGTGCGTAACTTCATAAAGCGCATATATCATTTTTGAAATTCTGCCTATAAGTTTCTCTACATTGTGATTTCTAATAAATATTTGCATCGATTTCTATGCCTAAAAGTGTGCATTAATTTATTTCAATTAAAGGTTATATCAATCTCGAATGGAAGTTTTTGATATGGATGAGATTGCACGATTTTAGTTTTTACAACATTCGATTGGAGATTATGTTCTTCTACCCATTTTGCCACCATTGTCAAGCTTGTGTTAATATTTGCATGAGTTATTTTGAATTATTGCCTGATGCTATTTAAGTGATATCGTCAGCGTACAATATGCAAGGTCTATTCCAATATTCTGGCAAATATTTAATAAAAATTAGAAGAAGAAAACAACCTAAAACACTTCCCTGTGGTATACAGTGCTGTATTTTAATTTCTGCAAATTATTTATTCTGTGTATTTTTAACTTTGTCAAAATATTCCCACACCATATAATTTATTTAATAATATGTTGTGGTTCACCCTATCATATGCTTTGCTTAGATCTAACATAAGAGTGATAGCATATTTTTTACAGTCTACTATATCTTGAATTTTTCGATTTAAGTCAAAAAGAGCTGTAACTATAGATCTTTTGTTTCTAAATCCATTTTGACTAATATTATAAATTCATTTTTTTTTTCACAAAAAGAGTTATGACGCCTCATTATAGCTTCGAAAATCTTTGGAAACACCGGTAAGAGCGCAATAGGTAGGAATTCACTTAGATTATTCGGTGTTTTTATTTTTAGTACTGATTTTATTAAAACAGTTTTAAGTAAGTTAGGAAAAGTTGCTTCTAAAAATAATTGATTTATTAAATATATTAGCGGTATAACTAATTAATATTTACAGAACTTAACCAATTTTGTGGGTATTTCGTCGTTTCCACGATTAATTTTATTTTTAATTTTCTCAATAATCTTAAGAACTTCTTGAGGGGTAACTGGATGGAGGTACACATCGTACTGACGGTAGTACTAATTATTAGGAAACCATTTGGTTCATTTTAGTTCAGGTAATTTGAACTTATAGATAAAAAGTATTTATTTATTTCATTGAATTAGGATTTTCTGTAGGTTAAGTTTATTTTTAGTCGTTTCTTTTTATTTTTAGCTATTTTTTATTATTTCTTTCTTTTATTAACTGCCGCATAAATTTTGATGTATAAACTATTTTCTTTAATAGTTTTACATACTACTTATAATAGCTCTGAAATCTCTTATTTTTACATGAGGTATATGCGAAATAATTGTAATTGTAATAGACCTTTTCGTAACCAATGTTTAGTTTTTATTTAACATTAATATTTTTAATCGGTATACATAAATCTCGGTTTAAGGCTAGCTGATTATAAAAAGATTCATAATTTTGGTTGATATTCTTTTCTGTCCTTATTACTTCACTCCAGTCTACTTAATTTGAAACTGGCTTACTGTCAAACCTCGCTCATTACATATTAGCCAGTCATTAGACATTTTACCTGTACTATATATTTTCGTAATAGAGGGCCCTTTGAGATCCTTAAGTGGAGTTATGAGATCTGAGCTGATATCATCCAACAGAACTTTTATATAATTTTCCCATTCCGATCTTTGTTCATTATTTTCTTATTTTCTGTTAGTTTTTCAAAGTTCTTCTTTCTACCTGTGCCAGTAAACTCTTTTACTTGTTTGAACAGGTTGAAACTGTCATGCTTACAATTCAATTCTTACGTAAATAATTATATTTTTCAATATTTGTATGTAAATTTTGCCTTCGTTCACTCATTACATTAAAATTTCTTGCGATATCCATGGTTTTTTTAGCTTCCTTTTTTTTCAAATCCCTATAATTCCTAGCGTACATCCAATGCTGTTGTTTTGAAATTTTGCCATAGGTTCTTGGCAGTTAAATCATTTAATTCCTTATTTGCGTAGCTTTCCTTTTATTTATTATTATACACAGCTTTAGTCATCATTTTAATATTTTCACTTTTAAGTTTTTTATTGCTATTTTTCTGTGTTGATTTAAAAACCTTTCTTTGGTATTCTAAATTTTAAATTGAAGTTAGCGAGATCTGGATTATGGTCTGAACCAACATTAGTACCGAGATAAGTCTTCACGTTATGAATTGAGTTACGAAACCGAGAAGGTTGGTACCATGTCCGTTATCGAATAGACTACATACTGGTAGTCTAATTGATCGAGGACTACATCATGTGGAGAATGCTTGGGCGAAGTTCAGGTGTAAAATCTTTTTGGCGGTTGTTGAAACCACGTATTTGCAAGTCATGCTCTGAACATGATTGTATCATCCTGTCTCCAGTCCCGTTTCTACATCCTAAACCATAATTCCCCACACAACTTCATCTTCCCAGTTTTATAATTCCAGTCTCCCATCACTATGCCACTGCCACAACCCATGCCACTATGGGTTGGCATAGTTTTATTGTCACTGAGCCAAATATCGCTCCTACAACTATGGGGTATCTCATCTTTCACACTGCACAATTATTATGCTATGATGTAAGTATAGTAGTCAATAGCTGATACTAAAGTATTTACGTGCAAAAAAGGCGAAACTAGAGACATAATCATTTATTTTATATTCGTTCTGTACATGCGACCCCGCCGATGACCCGGCAAGCGCGAGGTGAGCGCTAGTTACAGGTGGTGTGTGTGTGTGTGTGTGTGTGTTAGCGTCGTCGCGGGCGCGCGCGAGCAGTGTCATTATCGCAGGTGACGGAATCGGGCGCATCGCGGCGCGGCCCGCGCCCGCCGGCCGCCGCTATCACCCGCCGCGCGTTATCACTGAGAGATTAGATACCGGCCCGCGACCGCGCGTACCCAACGCACCGCTCTCCGCGTGCCAAAACAACGGACACCGCCCCACCGGGACCACCGGACACAGCCAGAAGCCAACGAAACACATCGAACCCTAATATGAGGAGCAAGGATCGCTTAGCGGAACTTCAGCGAGTGAGTACCCACCCTATACACTGTGATACACCGCTAATATAAACGTGAGATAACTAAAATTATGCCCTCGTGCTTATTAACACGGATAAAAGATGAAAATCATGTATCAGCTACTTCGATAATTTCATGTGCCAAGGCAGTGTGTTCGCTCGTGTCAATATTTGTGAGATTGACGTGGATCTCATATATCTTTGAGTAATAAATTATCATCTATATTCTAAGGTCGATTGTTGTGATATTTTTTATTGTAAGATCTGTATAGTGGTTAAACACTGTTAAAATTTTTGATTTAAGTTTTCTGTGAGGCGAGATCGACGACCCTCACCTCTAAACATTGAAAATTCTGCTCGATTGACTTCAACGCGTTAAAAAACTAATTATTCAGGTTACGGTTAAGAGGATCGACGTAGCAGATATAAATTGTATTATGCACTGTAATGTACAGTGCATTCAACTGTTATTGAAACTTGAAGCACCGAGTGTATCGCGTATGTGCACGAGCAGATTGTCATAATCCAGGTCGCGGCAGAATAAGACGAGCCATCATATTAAACGACATTCGTCCCACTGCGTTACGAGTACGTGAGGAATTCATGCTCAGAACGTAATGTTTTTTATGCGTACATACATACATACTATATTCAATCAGATAGAACTGGTAGCAACTGTCGTAATATTTTAAATTCCGATGAATATCTGTGTTAATATGAAGCGTAACTTTTAAATTAATAAGTAAATTACTTTATTTATTAATTTAAAAGTTAATAAATATAAGTAAATTATAAATAAGTTTTATACTGAGATAATTTGCAGAATTTCTCAAATATTACTTGTATTAGACAAAAAAAAATGCTAATTCAGTAAACTCCGTTGTAATAACCAGTAAAAAAATAAAATTGTATCAAAATTATTCCACCTAATAAAATAGGTGAGTTTTATAATATTTGTGATATCTCTGTACATAATATCATGAATATGATTTAAATACGATTTTATCAACTGTATATTTGTTATGCAGGTAGCGGGATGGGGCGAGACGGAGGTACTGCTGGAACCATCACCACCCGACCCTGACGTGGAGGCCATGTTTCAGGAAGTACGTCAATTCAATTCAATTCTTCATTGCAATCATGTTGGTAATATAAGATATTGTACACACGCACAACACCATAACATGAGCCCTGTCAGGGCGCAGCAACATTGTACAATAGACATTTAAGTGCACATAACACATTTACTTCAACTATTTACACTAAGTATAATAGTTACTAGATTTCATGCCAATGAGGAAGTATTTAAGAAAAAAACAGAAAGCACTAAAAAGCACCTCCACTAGATGGCGACTCTAGTAAAAGTTGATTTTTACAGGAATCGATTGGCCCAAAGATAGTCATTTCCGATCCTTTTAACTAACATATTAAATGAAATATGCAAAATAATAAACTTAGATATCAATACAAATACGAAAAAGTACAAATAGAATATGAGTTGTTTATTGAGTTTTGAAATCTAATATACGTTTATACATGAAAGAAAACCGGAAGGGTTGTCATGGAGAAATCAAGAAAGTACTGTAGTGTCATCTAGTTTGATTTCAGGAACTATTGTTTTTATTATATAACTACATTACAATAAACTTTAAATCAACAATAATACAAATCAAATAATAAATGTCGAATCATGCTAAAAATAATGTCCCAAGATTATTTATTACATTCTAACTGTAAAATTTAAAATTTCATGACAATTTTAATTATAATACATATATTATAACAATTTGTCATTAAAATGTTCTTGGATATTATGATAGGATTTTTTAACAGAATTTGTTTCAATTTCGTTACAAATTGTTTTATATTATTTTCGTCTTTTAAACAATGAGGTAATTTATTGAAAATTACTTATGCACTTTTTATTTTGAGGAAAACATTCTGTATGTCGATGCCCCGATTACCCCAGAGTAAGATTCATACAGACGTACCTAATAGGTAGCCATTGCCGAGTTGAAATTATAGATCATTCTTATTTCCCTTAAAGCGTAAAGAAAAGAAGAAAATTTTGTTTTAATTATTTGTAAGTGATCCTTCCAGTTTACATTGCTCTATCTATATTTAACCCAAGAAGCTTAAAAGTATTAACGCAATCTGATAGATTATTTTTGTATACATCTTAGCTTGTATTTCATGATTTCAATCCAAATTGCATGATTTCACTTTTATTAAAATTTATTTCTAAATTGTAATTCATCGTCCGTTCCGAAATAATATTTAAAATATTAGTAAAATTTTGATGCAAATTTTTATCGTTGGAACACGAAGTCAAAATAGATACGTCATCTGCAAACTATATACAAGAGTCACTTAAAAAGATTTTGGGGAAGTCGTTAATATAAATTAGAAACAAAATTCATCCGAGCACACCGCCTTGTTGAATGGAGTAACTTACAGTCTGTGTCATTCTACATGAGATTTTTAGTTTGGTAATGCAAAGCTGAATCGAGTGATACGTGTCGTTGCCGTCAATAAAAAAAAGGATAACTACCTCGATAACTGAAGTTATATTATATTATTATTTACAATCACTATATTTGTTTTAACTAAACGTATAGTTTATTTGGTCCAATAACAGTTAAAAGTCCGAGCATTAATCATCACTAAATGCTTCCGCGCAATGAATGATGCTGCGCGAGTATCGTTCTAATTAAAGTCATTAAAACAGATGTAGTGTTGATGAGAACTGTTGGGACCGAACCACCCCCCCCCCCCCTCATAACACGCGCCTCACAATCGTTATCTAGTACTTTTATGTTTTTAATTCTGCGGTTTTATATCCTGAGTGATCCGTGTTCTAAAGATGGGTTATTCTCATTTTTCCACATAGCGCTTTTTTTGCTCAGCCATAGCTACAAAAAAAGCAATATTTTTGTGAATAATATATTTGAAATAGAACTATATGTAGGTACCTACTAGGAAATGAGATGACTAGTTGAGTAAATCGGCTAGTTGCCATCGATTCGTTTGCGATTAGTGAATAGATATTCAGCAAAATGACAGAAGTCTCTGATGAAAAGTGGTTTTAATAAATCTAAATCAAACATGTGGATGTCAACCATATTGCCAACAATAATTAATATTAAAATAAAGCAAAATCTGAACGAGAAAATGCAGCTCGCTACACACGCACACACACACCATCCGGTGCTGAAGCCGACGCTACTGTATCGGAACGAGACTTAATTAATACGAGAGAATAATGCGACTGGAATAAATAAATGCAGTCGAGATGCGTTCGTTACATAGAATCGCATTCGTAATCGACAGATAAGAATAAGCATTGACCTGAAAGATAATGTCGGCGTAAAAGTCACCTGAATCATGCTCCGTTGGTTCGGCGTGTAGATGATGGATATAATGCAGGATGAAAGTAAGACAAAACTGATATATATATATACGTGCTCCTCCTTATTTCATATTATTTAGTTTGTTTATTTATTTACTTAGGTATCCTCTGAAAATCAGAACGGCGCTGAACGGAAACTTTCTTAGTACATAATTTTGAATGATCTTATGTTATGTACTTGTAATTTGGTGCTGAATAAATACTTTTCTATTCTATTCCAATCCATATACAACGACAGAAGGATAAAAAACCGCGGAAGGTGGACACATCTTTCGCGATCAAAGCGATTATGTATGAAGCGTGCCTCGCGGCGCTCAATCCTCCCTTCATACCCCGCGGGGGATATGGGGCGTGAACATACAGATAGTTATGTAAATATTAAACAGCAAGTTTTAGTATTGTTATTATGAAAATCTGAAATAACAAAGGTGTCACGATACTCATATCCGAGAAAATGTAGAAAAGTTCATTTTATTGTCCCGATTGGTAACCGAATTTAGGATCTCAGAGATAGCGACCTTGAAACCGGCGTTCTAACCACTCGGCCACGACGGTCGTATAAACCCATAAAACATTGCTTTAATTCGTTATGTCACACTTTATTTTCTTAGTTATTAATATTAGTCGAAGACTTATAAAACTCTGGCTGAGTTTCTCAAACTATATAATAGTCATATAATTACATTATTTTCATTTTATAAAACGTGAAAATAAAATGGAATTATTTATCTAGTGAGTGACTAAGTACTTTACGCAACTTATTGATAACTATAATATATGCATATTTATGCGTGAATACCGACTCTACTAGCAACATGTAAAACTAATGTATATCTGTGTTAAAACGTCCAATTTATTATTCACTCGGCATTACTTCACTGACCTATGAATTAAAAGTCATGCAACTACAGTACAATATAGTCATCTGTCTTAACACTATAGTGAGTAACTAAAGTAATCGGTCAAAGGTCATTAATATTGGTTTGAGTGAACCGCTCCGCCGCATTTCCAAATACATCAATATAACAGTCAAACAAGTAAAACGTTTATGCCGTGTTGTTTAGTGTTTTCATTATGATTTCAATTAGTTTTAACAATGAGTCATTTGACATATAAATAACACACATGAAGGATGTGTACTTGCACTCGCTATATGTGTCAAGAAGTATACATTTGTAATGCGTGGCAATGATATACCCGACTCTCCCGTTCCCGTATCACCATCCATGAAAAACGACTCTAAGAATGATCAATTACAAAAATCTCTAAAAAGACTAAGTTATCGAATTCGAATTGGATGCATATTTACAGGTAGACAAAATGAGGAATTGGATCCACGAGTTGAACGGCAACACGCAGCTGGTGCGCCGCCTGCATGTAGACCCAACGTTTCACACAAACAAACGTACGTATCACCGCCACACGCTGCCGATGGCGCCACCGCCGGATAACCTTACCAACAACACTATACTATTATTTGTAAGAATAAATTACAACTGTCTGTCCATCAAAATAATATCTACCTTTATTTAATACATAAGTATTACTGGTCAAATGTCAATGTTAGGACACAAATAATTAATTATATAAGTGCGAATGACCTACAGCGAACACAAAGTATGGTGGCACAATAATAATTTATCATTGCCTCCATTCATAGTCATAAAATTTAGTGGAATCATATAAATACCTACTAAACTTTCTTTTGAATCACCCTATCTATGAAAAAAAACCGCATCAAAATCCATTGCGTAGTATTAAAGATTTAAGCATACATAGGGACAGAGAAAGCGACTTTGTTTTATACTATGTAGTGATAAAATTTCAAAATATAAAGTCATAGTAAACTGCGCCCATACATTTGATCAGTGGGGGCAAAATCGAACGTTACCGCAATCACCATTCCTCATTATACGCCTCATGACATTGAAAATTTAATAATCCTGTTATGTCACAGAGCTGCAAGACCAACTAGACTCCTTGGTGACGCAGTCGCATGCGACGGCGATGAAGGTGTGCGGTGCGCTGCGGCAGTTCGAGACGCGCGCACGCGTGCACCGCGGGGACGTGCGCACGCGCATGGCGCGCCTGCAGTACGCCGCCACGCGACGCCTCTACTCCGACGCTCTCAACGCCCACCACAGCGCGCTCAACGCGCTCAGGGACAACCGCCTCCATCTGCTGCACGAGCAAATCAAACTCAGTCAGTATTATATTAAGGTATATGTCCTTACAGCGACTATAGTTTCGAATGTTCTATGGAAAATATACCCTTAAAATCTAGCTTTTATTCCAATCAAGTGTAAACCGACTGTGTTCACGCTGTCACATCACTATAGCGAGGAGCGCGGTGAAGGGACGGACGGACGGTGCATAGTTGGCGCGAGCGGTGTTGCCAACTAGAGTTGATCCTATTTTCATAAGGTTAGCAGTGAAATGTGACGTTTTGCATCTAGTACTTATTAGTTTTATTCTGATTACACCACCGACACAAAACACACTTGTTGGCGGTAACACTACGCATTTCTATTAGAGATGTAACATATCCGGTGGCTATCCCGCCGTATACTCATTATTTTGCAAATGTCAATTTATACCGCAGTGGGATATGAACACCGTTTGTTTATATAATTGCACGTTAAAATGTCTTTTAATTTAAAGAAAAAAAAAATGTCTGTAATTAAATTCGTTCTCAAAATAATCACATATTGAATGAATACCAAATTTTCCGCATCCGTTAGTAAACAAAGACAAAAACCGCAACCACTTGATAATGAAGTTATACAGATGATTGTCCTGTGGTTGCAACAGTAGTGTAGGCCGCCCGCGCGGGTCGACGGCCGGCCTAGATGCGCGCGCGCCGGTTAACGCCCACAGCCCTCCGCGCCGCTACCGCTACTGACGCACTCGCTCACGCCATCCATAACACCACTGCCAGGGTTACAATATATGCCTACCTGATATCACATATTATACTTAATGAAATTGTCAATTCTTAATTAAAAATCGAAAAATCTATTTCCATACCGTTAGGTAGCGGTATACATATAGTATCGATACTATTTAAAATTATCGATGTACCAACCAATCGAAACAGTATATCTAATTATCTATCAACAGTCAGTAGTAGTAAAGTGAGACACTATCGAAGAATAGTTGACTATCTGTTGAGAATCGGCAACTGGGCGGACCTTTTATTATTATATCTATGTATATTTTGATAGTTGTTTTATATATTTTTGAAGTTTATTTGATTATTGTTTTTATATTGACACTTTATATATAATGATACCTGCCTTTGAGGAGGGCCTATCTTTGTGGAAATTATAAGTTTTTGTGAAGATAAACTATTTGTTTTTTAGACTTTAGCAAAAAACAAACCTTAACAATACTATTATTGCACACCCGCTATCTTTCTCGTTCTAACAAATGCCGTTTTTGAACGACATAAAAGGACAGATTGACGGAAAAAGGCTATAAATGGGCTGCCAGCTGTAGCTCGACCATTACACGTTTTTGGCAATAAATACTAGTGATAGTATTGTCACAATAATATCACCACAGTATCGCATATCAATATACTACCGCTTTCTTAACAACGCTGACTTTAACTCACTCGAAACATAACCCTATATTTTAATTAACTGTCCGAGCAATTAAAGTTTGTTTTTTGAATCAGTATGCACTTAGCTTCGTAACTTACAATTCAGTCTACAACATAAAAAAATAATATATTTTTTCATCAAATCTTTAAATACGTCAACAAGTCATATAAACCAAAGTTCAATGCAAAATGATTCATCAAATTTTGTAACACATCAACAAATCTCAGCGATTTTGGAGTTCATGAAATACGATAATCATAAAATTTTATATTATTTATCTTGCACAAAGAATATGACGATTGAAATGCATATATAACCTCTAAGAAGTAGCAACCCTAGAAACAGCAATCACGCGTCTGAAATGTCGGACGCTAACCAGCAAACCGCAGCTTTGTTAGCGCCTCGAATCCAGATCATTTTGCACTTCCTTGAGAGTATATAGTATTACAAGTGAATAACCGAACTAATAAAGGTCATGGTTTCCTTAGATTCACAGTTTAACTATAGCTAATCTTTGATTTTCAGCAAATCTGACGATTTCTGACGAGGAATGCCAAAGTCTTCTCGACTCGAAGAATATTTCACTATTTGTCGATAACGTGAGTATTCGTTAAGTTGTCTATAATTAAACCTAAACATTGTACAGCAATGTTCCCTTCTAGTCCCACTATAAACTTCAACGAAAAATGATAATGCCCACACTATATTTTTATTCTTATATTTTAAAATTTGGTGAAATCTAAAATACTGACATTAATTTTCTACCATGTCAAATGTTACTAAATGTTACTATATGCTAAGCACATTGTCTACTAACGATAGAATAATAGATATTAATAAAGGTTAAGTAGAAAATTAGACACCCATTGGAACTCTTATTTGATTCTTTATTTGTTTGAATTTAGTAAAGGAACTGTTTTTCCGATGAACAGTTAAAAGCAGAGACGGCAGAAGCGAGACGAGCTTTGCGAGAAGTGGAGGCGAGACACGAGGAGCTGGCACGTCTTGAGGCCTCGCTTCAGGAAGTGAGAGACCTATTCCAGCAGCTCGCACATCTCGTCACGCTACAGGTACTACATCATTCTATTTAAAATTACCTGATTTTAAAATTTATTAGTTCGTCCGATTGATTGCTTCAAATTCGAATTATTTATTCACAGGACATACAGTATATGTATTAACTTTTTTTACAAATAATTCCGGATCGTCTATTTTGCCGATTAGGGCATGTGAATGTTAAATTAAATATTCATGAAATTAAATTAATAAAAATGCCAACTACATAATTTTACTCGTAGTTTAGTTCATAGTCAATAAAATGATAGTAGATATGTCAATCTTAGAGTTTAGATATTCCTTAACTGAGAGACTTTAATTTTAAGCCAGTTAGAGAATTATATTCAAATTAAGTTTAGTCAACAAATGGGGTAATTTATTATAAATTATAATACAACTTGGATAGTTTCTTTTAAATGATACGGAGTGCATTGCGTCTTGGGCAACAACAGCTTTTAGGATATCTGATACTGCTAGTAGAATACTACGAGTCCATGTATTTACGTGGAAACAGATACGGGTGAGTTTTAACAAAGACGCAACACTCTAAAATATATACATTTAATATCACAAATTTAGTCTAGGTTGTTTACAAGCACTTGTCAAAAAGTCTAAAGCTATGCCTTACGGCCGCAAGTCTACGGCGGGAGAGAAATAAGTTAAAGTGAGTACAGTGATAGAAGTTATCTAGTAAGTTCAGTTTCGGAAATACGTGGAAGTTTCGGGAAAAAATTAAAAAGAAATACCATTAGTAAATACCAGTTGCCCCCGACTAGAGACCCATCTGATTAGGAGGACCTACAAATCCCTTATTGTGGACCCCCCCCCCCCCGTACGATCACGACTACCACCGGAGTACGACCCGACCACAGCCCAGAAAAGGGCGCTATCAGGCCTCATCAACCGGCTCCGCCGCTCCTCTCTGTGTGGCCCCGATAATGGTACCGCTCGGCCCGGCTACCACACTCACCAAACGGTGTGCATGGTGCCGGATCCCAAAACTAGGGCCACAGAGGAAGTCCCCTCACCTGCATACGCAGGCCGACTCCCCATGTACCTCTTACTAGCAACGACACAGGGGCACCCGGCAGACGTAACCCTGCCAGGGAACCAGTCAACTGCTAGCCGCCATTACCTAAGGGAGGTCATCAGCCGGTCCGCACAAGTACCACGGGGCACAGAACCATTGGTCACCTAATTGGTTATTCATTTTTGTAAATAAAAAGAAGTCAGTGACCGTGACAGGCAGGGACTGTGTGCCGGATGACTCATAAGTTTGGATGGTTTTAAGTTTTTCGCCTTTAAAAACACCATTTGTTTTTCTGGCTGTGTTTAAGATGGTATGGCGTTTACAGTCATTTTCACAGAGAGTGTCAATAAAACGGGCAAAAAGGGAAGCAATCATCCGCTTCGAAGCACTTTTCACGCTCTCTTAGGTTGGTTTAGGCTCATCTCGAAAGACTCATATATATACTTGACTAGCTTTCGCTTGGTTGCCCCGGGCTGCGAGCAGCCCGGGGAGGTAACGAGTAGCTAGTGGAATCGGGGCGGTGGGGTTTCAAGTCCGCCTATTGTTATGTCGGGTTTACAGTTTGAAATTGCGTAGAAAAGGTCAGTAAGTTCTATCTTCAAATAAAAGGTGTTAAAGGACACAAAGCACCATACACCAAAGAAAAAGTGTTGCCAGTTGACACTTAATAGAAAAAGAAATATTCAGTCGAAAAACGCAAGCAAAATTTAAAATAAATTTTGTATAGATACTTAAAATAAGTTTTGTCTTTTATTCTCTTATTCTTATTTATTAGTAAATTACTGTATAATATTAAAAAACAATCGAACATATATTTCCATCAGTGTTACTATCATTTAAATGTCAAGAAATAGTATTTATTGTATTTGCATTATTACATTACATTATTTATGTAAGATTTATTTGTTATATGAAAAGGGAACCGATGTCGTGACCAGATATTAGAATAGATCAATTCACGACGCGATGGGGTTTTAAGTCCGTCTTCGTTTCAGAATGGAAGCTTTCGCTTGGTTGCCCCGGGCTGCTCGCAGCCCGGGGAGGTCACGAGTAGCTAGTGGAATCGGAGCGGTGGGGTTTTAAGTCCGCCTCCGTTGCAGAATTTGAGTATTTCGATTTTTTTGTTATGTTTGTTTTATAGATTGAAATCGCCTACAAAAAGTTTGTAAGTTCTGTCTTCAAACGAAAGGTGTTTAGGCACCATACATCAAAGAAAAAGGGTTGCCAGTTTACGCTGAACAGAAAAAGAATAATCAGTCGAAAAACGCAAGCAAAACTCTAAATAAATTATAGTCTCTTATTCTTATTCAATAGTAAGTTTACATTTAGTGTGAAAAAGGATCGAGTAGATATTTCCCCCAGTGTTACCTTAAATAATACACCAAATAAATAAATGTCAAATTTCAAACTCATACCTACGTAGAACACTTTCATTTTGAATATCAAAAGAACATGTTTTCTCAATAATCTAAAAGTATAGAAAAATATATTTTAAGTATTAAATATCGTGTCAAAAATTGGATTTTCTTTTCTCCATACTTACTTATATGAAAGTGTGGGTAAAGATACACAAATATACAAATGGTCCATATATACACGCTATAAAGATTCCGAATTATCAAGTCCATCGAAATCAAAATTGAAATTAAAATGGTCACGATCATCTTTTAAACCTTATAAACCAAATGTTACCATCAACAAAAGCGATTCGTTTCTGGCACTTCGCCGGCCGCTACCGCGGCACGCTCGCTACGCTCGCTCGGCTCGTGCGTTGTTTTTCATACACTAACCTAACCTAACCCATATGTCATAATAAACCTATACAAGTTTTTGTTGCTTTACTTATTGTAAAGTTCTTGAGCGTAAACGAGTCACTTGTGGAATTGTTATGGTTACAGTTTGAAATTGCCTAGAAAAAGTTAGTGAGTTCTATCTTCAAATGAATTATGTTTAATTACACAAAGCTCCATACGTCAAAGAAAAAGGGTTGCCAGTTTACACTAAATAGAAAAAGAAACATTCAGTTTAAAAACGCAAGCAAAACTAAAATAAAATTTGAAATAGATCGGCTTGTAGTCATTTATTCTCTTATTCTTATTCAAAAGTAAGTTAATATTTAGTGAATACAGACATTGGAGTTTTAAGACCGCCTCTTGTTATGTTGGGTTTACAGTATAAAATTGCCTAGAAAAAGTTAGTAAGTTCTATCTTCAAATAAAAGATCTTTAATTACGCAAAACATCATACATAAAAAAAAAGATTTCCAATTTACACGCAACATAAAAAGAAATATTCAGTTGAAAAACGTAAGAAAACTTAAAATAAAGGTTGTATACATCGCCTTGTAGTCGTTTATTCTTATTCAATAGAAAATTTCCTAAAAATCACAATATCAAAAAAAAAAAACTGTTTTTATCATCCGGCAATACTTCAACTGAATACATTTTTTTTCATTACAATGTTATCAATAACGCCAAAATCTGCTCTATAAAGTAAAAACCGTGAAAAATAACCGTGATACATTTTCTAGCACACTTATAAGCACATTTGGTCACAGTTCCTTAACCGATTGACCAGGTCTCCATTTATTATGGCTCGCTTCGCTCGCTTTTTCTTTTTGTTTTTTTCGCAGATCTAATCTAACCGATTGACCAGGTCTCTATTGATGGTGTCCTTTATGGCTCGCTTCGCTCGCATTTTATTTTAGTCATAGTTCTAACCCTACCAACTAACCATATCTCTCTTAACAGTTACTCCTTATGGCTCGCTTCGCTCGCTTTTTGTTTTAGACACGTTACTAACATAATCGATGGTCTCTCTTAATGGTCTAGCATTATGGCTCGCTTCGCTCGCTCTTTATTTTGGTCACAGCACTTTAAGCAATTGACCAGGTCTCCATTTTTGATGGCTCGCTTCGCTCGCTTTTTGTTTTAGACACGTTGCTAACATAATCGATTGATCAGGTCTCTCTTAATGGTCTAGTATTATGGCTCGCTTCGCTCGCTCTTTATTTTGGTCACAGCACTTTAAGCAATTGACCAGGTCTCCATTTTTTATGGCTCGCTTCGCTCGCTTTTTGTTTTATTGACAGTTCTAATCTAACTGATTGACCAGGCCTCTATTGATGGTGTTCTTTATGGCTCGCTTCGCTCGCATTTTATTTTAGTCACAGATTTAACCTTGCCAATTAACCAAATCTCTCTTAATAGTTAACCTTTATGGCTCGCTTCGCTCGCTTTTTGTTTGAGTCACAGTGCTAACATAACCGATTGATCAGATTTCTATTGGTGGTGTTCTTTATGGCTCGCTTCGCTCGCATTTTATTTTAGTCACAATTCTTACCTTACCAATTAATCAAATCTCTCTAATTGGTCACTTTTTATGGCTCGCTTCGCTCGCTTTTTGTTTTAGTCGCAGTTTTAATCTAACCGAATGACAATTTCTCGCTCACTTTATTTTTCTGGTGAAAATATTGGATTTTTTTTTTCTCACCACGTAAAGATTGAGTAAAGATACAGAAACGGTTTATATATGCAAAGCTTCCGAGTCACCAACTCAGTCAGAATCATTTTGAAATTAATATGGTGACTACTATCAGTGTTGCTAGAACTCAAATTATTCCATCAATTATGTTATAAATGCAACAGTAAAAATTTTATTAAACAGTAAAATCATTGTAAAAAAATATTTTAATATTTTTCATCAATGACATACATGAAAATTTCTCAAAAATCTCGGTATCAAAAATTTTACCGTTTTTTTTTCATCTGGCAACACTTCAGCTGAATACATATTTTTTGTTAAAAGTATTCTTAAAAATATTACCAAAAACGCCAAAATCAGCTCTATAAAGTGAAAGTCATGAAAAATGATCAATTTTCTAGATAAAATGGTCGCTGTTTAAGCCGCCATCTTGAATTTTGAAATTTCAACCTCGAACCTATGTAGCCCACCTATTGGCACATCCAATGCAGTTTCTATTATTTTCCTAGCGGCGATAATGACTGCGCTAGAGTCTAAAACGTGAATAGTGGGCATTAAATCTTCAAACCACCGTAGGTGCCAGGGTTGCCAGGTGTAGGCAACGAAAATAGTCAAATATGATTTCGAGGTGTGCCCTCCATCGAAGGATACCAATTTACAAGTTCTAAAATTGTTCCTTTGACATTTACAGTTTTTGGGGTAAATCTCAAAAACTACCCTAAAATCGGGTAAAATTTTTCCATGATACGAAAGAGTCTATAGAGATGCACAATCGCACCTTACATGCCAAATACCTGCGGAGTTGCCAAGTCGGTCAAAATCGAGGTTGAATTTCAAACGTTGTTTGCTCTCAGTGTTGCCAGTCGATCGTTCTATTTTTTCCATCGGGTATCTTGAAAAGTTAAAATTAAAATAATTGCATTGAAAAAAATTCAAAATTCGACAAAAAGTGTTTCCCCAAAAATCTCATTAAGTATCAAAAATTTTCGAGTTTTTTTTTCACCTGGCAACACTTTAGTTACTTGCCTAAAAAATATTTCCCCGGAAGTACTCTGACAAATGTCGCCAAGTGCGTCAAAATCGGCTCGACGTGGCGACGATACTCAATTTTTCGGATAAAATGGCCGCTGGTTTGGCCGCCATCTTGAATTTTGAAAATCCGGCTCCATACCGGTGTGGCCAACTCGATAGCGCATCCGTTGCAGTTTATACCATTATCCTAGTGGCAAAACCGACTGCGCTAGAGTCGACAAAGTAAAAAATGGGCAAAATTTTTCAAATCGCCCCATACACCAGGGTTGCCAGGTGTCGACGATAAAAATGGTCAAATGTCATTTCGGGGAGTGCCCCTCGTCGAGGAAATGCATTTTCGAAATCCCAAAACGGCTCCTTCTATTTTTCATCTTTTTGGGGTAAATCTCCGAAATTACCCTAAAATCGGGGAAAATTTTCAGCTCATTCGAAAGAGGTGGCCGAGACTCACGATCAATCCATACCAGACGAAGAGCTCCGATGTTGCCATGTTGGCTAAAAGTGCGTTAGAATTTTTCGAAAAAGTGAAAAAATCACAAAATGGCCGCTGCCGGTGCCGCCATATTGATTTTGCCGAGTTTCATAATTTTCCCATAGTCACGACTATATCAGGCAAGGGACCTCATTCACAGATTTTCTCCGCTGGCCACCCAGGTTCCTAAACAATTCGGGTTATGAGGGCATGTCGAAAAACACGTTTTCTACCGTGGAGCCCAGGGTTGTCAGCTCGCGGAAACAAAAACTACTAAAAGTCATAGGGCTCCTCCGGCGCCACACCGCATCGAGTCTGTTTTCCGCGAAAAGTGCGTATTTCGAAATTTCATTTTTCTCCCAAAATCTCCTAAACTACCACGAAAATGGTAGAAATTAGCACTAATATGGAAAGATCCTACCTAGCCCCACGACCGGCCCATAGAACGCGAATCCGTCCGATGCCGCCATCTTGGTGAAAATCTCACTGGAAAATGGCGATTTTTCATTGCCGAAACAAAATGGCCGCCCCCGCCGCCGCCATGTTGAAGCGCAAATGAAAACTCCCTCTACGTGAAAATTGACTATACTTCCGAGCTGAAGGAGCAAAAATCCCCCCTCCGGACCCACAAAAAAAGAAATGACAATCGCCCGAACAGAGGTCGAAAAATGTCAATTTTCGAGGTAAAATATCTCGGCCGCCATTTTGTTTTTTTAATGAAACCCTTTTTCAGTGTCATTTTTTTAGCCAAATCTACGACCATTTTGAATATCGTTACCGTAGAGTGAATAATGTAAAAACTAAAAAAATTATCTCGTCGCCATTTTGTTTTTTGGTTGCACAGCAATGCCATTTCAACTCATTTAAAAAAAATATTGTCACTTTCCATACATGAAAACATCATTTTCCCACTCTTTCTACCCGAAAAAAGCATGGAGTGAGTCAGTGAGTCAGTCAGTCAGTGGTAATTAAGCTTTATATATTATAGACTAGCTTTCGCTTGGTTGCCCCGGGCTGCGAGCAGCCCGGGGAGGTCACGAGTAGCTGGTGGAATCGGGGCGGTGGGGTTTCAAGTCCGCCTATTGTTATGTCGGGTTTACAGTTTGAAATTGCGTAGAAAAGGTCAGTAAGTTCTATCTTCAAATAAAAGGTGTTAAAGGACACAAAGCACCATACATCAAAGAAAAAGTGTTGCCAGTTGACACTTAATAGAAAAAGAAATATTCAGTCGAAAAACGCAAGCAAAACTTAAAATAAATTTTGTATAGATACTTAAAATAAGTTTTGTCTTTTATTCTCTTATTCTTATTTATTAGTAAATTACTGTATAATATTAAAAAACAATCGAACATATATTTCCATCAGTGTTACTATCATTAATTAATCAATTAAATGTCAAGAAATAGTATTTATTGTATTTGCATTATTATATTACATTATTTATGTAAGATTTATTTATTATACGAAAAGGGAACCGATGTCGTAGCCAGATATTAGAATAGATCAATTCACGACGCGATGGGGTTTTAAGTCCGCCTTCGTTTCAGAATAGAAGCTTTCGCTTGGTTGCCCCGGGATGCTCGCAGCCCGGGGAGGTCACGAGTAGCCAGTGGAATCGGGGCGGTGGGGTTTTAAGTCCGCCTTCGTTGTGGAATATGTGTTTTTCAACTTTTATTTGTTAAGTTTGGTTTATAGTTTGAAAACACCTACAAAAAGTTAGTAAGTTCTGTTTTCAAATGAAAGGTGTTTAAGTACACAAAGCACCATACATCCAAGAAAAAGGATTGATAGTTTACACGCAATAGAAAAATAAATATTCAATCGAAAAACGCAAGCAAAACTCTAAATGAATTATAGTCTCTTATTCTTATTCAATAATAAGTTTACATTTAGTGTGAAAAAGGATCGAGTAGATATTTCCCCCAGTGTTACCTTAAATAATACACCAAATAAATAAAAGTCAAATTTCAAACTCATACCTACGTAGAACACTTTCATTTTGAATATCAAAAGAACATGTTTTCTCAAAAATCTAAAAGTATAGAAAAATATGTTTTAAGTATTAAACATCGTGTCAAAAATTGGATTTTCTTTTCTCCATACTTACCTATGTGAAAGTGTGGGTAAAGATACCTACACAAATGGTCCATATATACACGCTATAAAGATCCCGAATTGTCAAGTCCATCGAAATCAAAATTGAAATTAAAATGGTTTCGATCATCTTTTAAACATTATAAACCAAATGTTACCATCAACAAAAGCGATTCGTTTCTGGCACTTCGCCGGCCGCTGCCGCGGCACGCTCGCTACGCTCGCTCGGCTCGTGCGTTGTTTTTCATACACTAACCTAACCTAACCCATATGGCTTTACTTATTGTAAAGTTCTTGAGCATAAACGAGTCGCTTGTGGAATCGGAGCGGTGGAATTTTAGGTCCGCCTCTTGTTATGTTTACAGTTTGAAATTGCCTAGAAAAAGTTAGTGAGTTCTATCTTCAAATGAATTATGTTTAAGTACACAAAGCACCATACGTCAACGAAAAAGGGTTGCTGGTTTACATTAAATAGAAAAAGAAACATTCAGTTGAAAAACGCAAGCAAAACTAAAATAAAATTTGGAATAGATCGACTTGTAGTCATTTATTGTCTTATTCTTATTCAAAATTAAGTTAATATTTAGTTAATACAGATATTTGAGTTTTAAGACCACCTCTTGTTATGTTGGGTTTACA
Source organism: Diatraea saccharalis (assembly GCA_918026875.4). Lineage (NCBI taxonomy): Eukaryota > Metazoa > Arthropoda > Insecta > Lepidoptera > Crambidae > Diatraea > Diatraea saccharalis. The sequence continues at coordinate 19,497,144 of OU893345.1, forward strand.
GTATAAAATTGCCTAGAAAAAGTTAGTAAGTTCTATCTTCAAATAAAAGATCTTTAATTACGCAAAACATCATACATAAAAAAAAAGATTGCCAATTTACACGCAACATAAAAAGAAATATTCAGTTGAAAAACGTAAGAAAACTTAAAATAAAGGTTGTATACATCGCCTTGTAGTCTTTTATTCTTATTGAATAGAAAATTTCCTAAAAATCACAATATAAAAAAAAAACTGTTTTTATCATCCGGCAATACTTCAACTGAATACATTTTTTTTCTGTAAGTAATCTGAAAAATGTTATCAATAACGCCAAAATCTGCTCTATAAAGTAAAAACCGTGAAAGATGATACATTTTCTAGCACACTTATAAGCACATTTGGTCACAGTTCCTTAACCGATTGACCAGGTCTCCATTTATTATGGCTCGCTTCGCTCGCTTTTTCCTTTTGTTTTTTTCGCAGATCTAATCTAACCGATTGACCAGGTCTCTATTGATGGTGTCCTTTATGGCTCGCTTCGCTCGCATTTTATTTTAGTCATAGTTCTAACCCTACCAATTAACCATATCTCTCTTAACAGTTACTCCTTATGGCTCGCTTCGCTCGCTTTTTGTTTTAGACACGTTGCTAACATAATCGATGGTCTCTCTTAATGGTCTAGCATTATGGCTCGCTTCGCTCGCTCTTTATTTTGGTCACAGCACTTTAAGCAATTGACCAGGTCTCCATTTTTGATGGCTCGCTTCGCTCGCTTTTTGTTTTAGACACGTTGCTAACATAATCGATTGATCAGGTCTCTCTTAATGGTCTAGCATTATGGCTCGCTTCGCTCGCTCTTTATTTTGGTCACAGCACTTTAAGCAATTGACCAGGTCTCCATTTTTTATGGCTCGCTTCGCTCGCTTTTTGTTTTATTAACAGTTCTAATCTAACTGATTGACCAGGCCTCTATTGATGGTGTTCTTTATGGCTCGCTTCGCTCGCATTTTATTTTAGTCACAGTTTTAACCTTGCCAATTAACCAAATCTCTCTTAATAGTTAACCTTTATGGCTCGCTTCGCTCGCTTTTTGTTTGAGTCACAGTGCTAACATAACCGATTGATCAGATTTCTATTGGTGGTGTTCTTTATGGCTCGCTTCGCTCACATTTTATTTTAGTCACAATTCTTACCTTACCAATTAATCAAATCTCTCTAATTGGTCACTTTTTATGGCTCGCTTCGCTCGCTTTTTGTTTTAGTCGCAGTTCTAATCTAACCGAATGACAATTTCTCGCTCACTTTATTTTTCTGGTGAAAATATTGGATTTTTTTTTCTCACCACGTAAAGATTGAGTAAAGATACAGAAACGGTTTATATATGCAAAGCTTCCGAGTCACCAACTCAGTCAGAATCATTTTGAAATTAATATGGTGACTACTATCAGTGTTGCTAGAACTCAAATTACTCCATCAATTATGTTATAAATGCAACAGTAAAAAATTTATTAAACAGTAAAATCATTGTAAAAAAATATTTTAATATTTTTCATCAATGACATGCATGAAAATTTCTCAAAAATCTCGGTATCAAAAAGTTTACCGTTTTTTTTTCATCTGGCAACACTTCAGCTGAATACATATTTTTGTTAAAAGTATTCCGAAAAATGTTACCGAAAACGCCCAAAATCAGCTCTATAAAGTGAAAGTCGTGAAAAATGATCAATTTTCTAGATAAAATGGTCGCTGTTTAAGCCGCCATCTTGAATTTTAAAATTTCAACCTCAGACCTATGTAGCCCATCTATTGGCGCATCCAACGCAGTTTTTATTATTTTCCTAGCGGCTATAATGACTGCGCTAGAGTCCAAAACGTGAATAGTGGGCATTGAACTTTCAAACCGCCGTAGCTGCCGGGGTTGCCAGATGTAGGCGATGAAAACAGTCAAATGTGATTTCGGGATGCGCCCTCCATCGTCGGATACCAATTTTCAAGTTCTAAAATTGTTCCTTTGACATTTACAGTTTTTGGGGTAAATCTCAAAAAATACCCTAAAATCGGGTAAAATTTTTCCATGATACGAAAGAGTCCATAGAGATACACAATCGCTCCATACATGCCGAATACCTGCGGGGTTGCCAAGTCGGTCAAAATCGAGGTTGAATTTCAAACGTTGTTTGCTCTCAGTGTTGCCAGTCGATCGTTCTATTTTTTCCATCGGGTATCTTGAAAAGTTAAAATTAAAATATTTGCATCGAAAAAAATTCAAAATTCGACAAAAAATGTTTCCCCAAAAATCTCATAAAGTATCAAAAATTTTCAAGATTTTTTTTCACCTGGCAACACTTTAGCTACTTGCCTAAAAATTATTTCCCCGGAAGTAGTCTGACAAATGTCGCCAAGTGCGTCAAAATCGGCTCGACGTGGTGACGATACCCAATTTTTCGGATAAAATGGCCGCTGGTTTGGCCGCCATCTTGAATTTTGAAAATCCGGCTCCGTACCGGTGTGGCCAACTCGATAGCGCATCCGATGCACTTTTTACCATTTTCCTAGTGGCAATACCGACTGCGCTAGAGTCGACAAAGTAAAAAATGGGCAAAATTTTTCAAATCGCCGCTCCTACCAGGGTTGCCAGGTGACGACGATGAAAATGGTCAAATGTCATTTCGGGGAGTGCCCTCCGTCGAGGAAAAGCATTTTTGAAATTCCCAAACGGCTCCTTCTACTTTTCACCTTTTTGGGGTAAATTTCCGAAATTACCCTAAAATCGGGGAAAATTTTCACGTCATTCGAAAGAGCCAGCGGAGACTCACGACCAGTCCATACCAGGCGAAGAGCTACAATGTTGCCATGTGTGCTAAAAGTGCGTTTGAATTTTTCGAAAAAGTGAAAAAATCACAAAATGGCCGCTGCCGGCGCCGCCATATTGATTTTGCCGAGTTTCATAATTTTCCCATAGTCACGACTATATCAGGCAAGGGACCTCATTCACAGATTTTCTCCGCTGGCCACCCAGGTTCCCAAACAATTCGGGTTATGAGGGCATGTCGAAAAACACGTTTTCTACCGTGGAGCCCAGGGTTGTCAGCTCGCGGAAACGAAAACTACCAAAAGTCATAGGGCTCCCCCGGCACCACACCGCACCGAGTCTGTTTTCCGCGAAAAGGGCGTATTTCGAAATTTCACTTTTCTCCCAAAATCTCATAAACTACCACGAAAATGGTAGAAATCGGTAGTGACCAACTTAGAAAGTTAGCCCAGCGAGCCCCACGACCGCCCCATACGACGCGAACCCGTCCGACGCCGCCATCTTGGAGAAAATCTCACTGGAAAATGGCGATTTTTCACTGCCGAAACAAAATGGCCGCCCCCGCCGCCGCCATGTTGACGCGCAAATGAAAACTCCCCGTACGTAAAAATCGACTATAATTCCGAGTCGCAGGCGTAAAAATCCCCCCTCCAAACCCACCACAAAAACAATTGACGATTGCCCGAACAGAGGTCGAAAAATGCCAAATTTCCAGGTGAAATATCTCGGCCGCCATTTTGTTTTTTTAATCAAACCTTTTTCCAGTGTCATTTTTTTAGCCAAATCTACGACCATTTTGAATATCGTAATCGTAGAGTGTAATAATGTAGAAACTAAAAAAATTATCTCGCCGCCATTTTGTTTTTTGGCTGTACCGATATGGTACTTTCAACTCATTTAAAAAAAATATTGTCAGTCTCCATACATGAAAACGTCATTTTCCCCCTCCTTCTACCCGAAAAAAGCATGGAGTGAGTGAGTGAGTCAGTGAGTGGTAATTAAGCTTTATATATTATAGATAGACTAGCTTTCGCTTGGTTGCCCCGGGCTGCGAGCAGCCCGGGGAGGTAACGAGTAGCTGGTGGAATCGGGGCGGTGGGGTTTCAAGTCCGCCTATTGTTACGTCGGGTTTACAGTTTAAAATTGCGTAGAAAAGGTCAGTAAGTTCTATCTTCAAATAAAAGGTATTAAAGGACACGAAGCACCATACATCAAAGAAAAAGTGTTGCCAGATGACACTTAATAGAAAAAGAAATATTCAGTCGAAAAACGCAAGCAAAACTTAAAATAAATTTTGTATAGATACTTAAAATAAGTTTTGTCTTTAATTCTCTTATTCTTATTTATTAGTAAATTACTGTATAATATTAAAAAAACAATCGAACATATATTTCCATCAGTGTTACTATCATTAATTAATCAATTAAATGTCAATTGCATTATTACATTACATTATTTATGTAAAATTTATTTATTATATGAAAAGGGAACCGATGTCGTGGCCAGATATTAGAATAGATTAATTCACGACGCGATAGGGTTTTAAGTCCGCCTTCGTTTCAGAATAGAAGCTTTCGCTTGGTTGCTCCGGGCTGCGAGCAGCCCGGGCAAGTCACGAGTAGCTAGTGGAATCGGGGCGGTGGGCTTTTAAGTCCGCCTCCGTTGCAGAATTTGAGTTTTTCGTTTTTTTTTTGTTTTGTTTGTTTTATAGTTTGAAATCGCCTAAAAAAAGTTAGTAAGTTCTGTCTTCAAATGAAAGGTGTTTAAGCACCATACATCAAAGACAAAGGGTTGCCAGTTTACGCTTAACAGAAAAAGAAATATTCAGTCGAAAAACGCAAGCAAAACTCTAAATAAATTATAGTCTCTTAATCTTATTCAATAGTAAGTTTATATTTAGTATGAATGAAAAAGGATCGAGTAGATATTTCCCCCATTGTTACCTTAAATAATACACCAAATAAATAAATATCAAATTTCAAACTCATACCTACGTAGAACACTTTCATTTTGAATATCAAAAGAACATGTTTTCTCAATAATCTAAAACAATAGATACACGCTACAGAGATCCCGAATTGTCAAGTCCATCGAAATCAAAATTGAAATAAAAATGGTCACGATCATATTTTAAACCTTATAAACCAAATGTTACCATCAACAAAAGCGATTCGTTTCTGGCACTTCGCCGGCCGCTGCCGCGGCACGCTCGCTGCGCTCGCTCGGCTCGTGCGTTGTTTTTCATACACTAACCTAACCTAACCGATATGTCATAATAAACCTATACAAGTTTTTGTTGCTTTACTTATTGTAAAGTTCTTGAGTATCGGAGCGGTGGGATCTTAGGTCCGCCTCTTGTTATGTTTACAGTTTGAAATTGCCTAGAAAAAGTTAGTGAGTTCTATCTTCAAATAAATTATTTTTAAGTACACAAAGCTCCATACGACGAAGTCAAAGGGTTGCCAGTTTACGCTAAATAGAAAAAGAAACATTCAGTTGAAAAATGCAAGCAAAACTAAAATAAAATTTGGAATAGATCAGCTTGTAGTCATTTATTCTCTAATTCTTATTCAAAATTAAGTTAATATTTAGATAATACAGATATTGGAGTTTTAAGACCGCCTCTTGTTATGTTGGGTTTACAGTATAAAATTGCCTAGAAAAAGGTAGTAAGTTCTATCTTCAAATAAAAGATCTTTAAGTACGCAAAACATCATACATAAAAAAAGGTTGCTAGTTTACGCGCAATATAAAAAGAAATATTCAGTTGAAAAACGTAAGGAAAACTTAAAATAAATGTTGTATAGATCGCCTTGTAGTCTTTTATTCTTATTCAATAGAAAATTTCCTAAAAATTAAAGTATCAAAAAAAAAACAGTTTTTTATCATCCGGCAACACTTCAACTAAATAAATTTTTTTTTTGTTATCAATAATGCCAAAATCAGCTCTATAAAGTAAAAACCGTGAAAAATGATACATTTTCTAGTCACAGTTCCTTAACCGAATGACCAGGTCTCAATTTTATTATGGCTCACTTCGCTCGCTTTTTATTTTTGTTTTTTTCGCAGTTCTAATCTAATCGATTGACCAGGTCTCTATTGATGGTGTTCTTTATGGCTCGCTTCGCTCGCATTTTATTTTAGTGACAGTTCTAACCTTACCAATTAACCAAATCTCTCTAAATGGTCACTCTTTATGGCTCGCTTCGCTCGCTTGTTGTTTTAGTCACAGTGCTAACATAACCGATTGATCAGGTCCCTTTTAATGGTCTCGCATTATCGCTCGCTTCGCTCGCCTTTTGTTTTATTCACAGTACTTATCTAACTGGTTGATCAGATTTATAGTGATGGTGTTCTTTATGGCTCGCTTCGCTCGCATTTTATTTTAGTCACAGTTCTAACCTTACGAATTAATGAAATCTCTCTAAATGGTCACCTTTTATTGCTCGCTTCGCTCGCTTTTTGTTTTAGTCACAGTTCTAATCTAACCGAATGACAATGTCTCGCTCGCTTTATTTTTGTGGCTAAAATAGTGGATTTTTTTTTCTCACCACGTAAAGATTAGGTAAAGATACACAAACGGTCTATACATATATGCTATAAAGATCCCGAGTCGCCAACTCGGTCAGAATCATTCTGAAATTTATGGTGATTACTATCAGTGTTGCTAGTCGATCACACAAATTATTCCATCAATTATGTTATAAATTCAATAGTAAAATTTTTGTCAAACAGTAAAATTATTGTAAAGAAATGTTTAAATATTTTTCATGTATGTCACATGAGAATTTCTCAAAAATCCCGGTATCAAAAAATGTTCAGATTTTTCATCTGGCAACACTTCAGCTTAATACATATTTTTTGTTAAAAGTATTTTTAAAAACATTACCAAAAACGCCAAAATCAGCTCTATAAAGTGAAAGTTATGAAAAATGATCAATTTTCTAGATAAAATGGTCGCTGTATAAGCCGCCATCTTGAATTTTAGTAAATTGAACCCCATACCGGTGTAGCACACCTATTAGCACATCCTACGCAGTTTTTATTATTTTCCTAGCGGCTATAATGACTGCGCTAGAATCCCAAACATGAATAGTGAGCATAAAATATTCAATCCACCGTACCTGCCGGGGTTGCCAGGTGTAGACGAGGAAAACAGTCAAATGTGAATTTGGGATGCGCCCTCCATCGACGGATGCCAATTTTCAAGTTCTAAAATTGTTCCTTTGACAGTTACAGTTTTTGGGGTAAATCTCAAAAAATACCCTAAAATCGGGTAAAATTTTTCCATGATACGAAAGAGTCTATAGAGATGCACAATCGCTCCATACATGCCAAATACCTGCGGGGTTGCCAAGTCGGTCAAAATCAAGGTTGAATTTCAAACGTCGTTTGCTCTCAGTGTTGCCAGTCGATCGTTCTATTTTTTCCATCGGGTATCTTGAAAAGTTAAAGTTAAAATATTTTCATCAAAAAAGTTAAAAAATTCAACAAAAATTGTTTCTTCGAAAATCTCATAAAGTATCAAAAATTTTCGAGATTTTTTTTCACCAGGCAACACTTTAGTTACTTGCCTAAAAAATGTTTCCCCGAAAGTACTCTGACAAATGTCGGCAAGTGCGTCAAAATCGGCTAGATGTGGTGACGATACCCAATTTTCCGGATAAAACGGCCGCTGGTTTGGCCGCCATCTTGAATTTTGAAAATCCGGCTCCGTACCGGTGTGGCCAACTCGATAGCGCACCCGATGCAGTTTTTACCATTTTCCTAGTGGCAATACCGACTGCGCTAGAATCGACAAAGTAAAAAATGGGCAAAATTTTTCAAATCGCCGCAACCGCCGGGGTTGCCAGGTGACGACGATGAAAATGGCCAAATGTCATTTCGGGGAGTGCCCTCCTTCGAGGAAAAGTATTTTTAAAATTCCCAAATGGCTCCTTCTACTTTTCACCTTTTTGGGGTAAATCTCCGAAATTACCCTAAAATCGGGGAAAAATTTCACGTCATTCGAAAGAGCCAGCGGAGACTCACGACCAGTCCATACCAGGCGAAGAGCTACAATGTTGCCATGTAGGCTAAAAGTGCGTTTGAATTTTTCGAAAAAGTGAAAAAATCACAAAATGGCCGCTGCCGGCGCCGCCATATTGATTTTGCCGAGTTTCATAATTTTCCCATAGTCACGACTATATCAGGCAAGGGACCTCATTCACAGATTTTCTCCGCTGGCCACCCAGGTTCCCAAACAATTCGGGTTATGAGGGCATGTCGAAAAACATGTTTTCTACCGTGGAGCCCAGGGTTGTCAGCTCGCAGAAACGAAAACTACCAAAAGTCATAGGGCTCCCCCGGCACCACACCGCACCGAGTCTGTTTTCCGCGAAAAGTGCGTATTTCGAAATTTCACTTTTCTCCCAAAATCTCCTAAACTACCACGAAAACGGTAGAAATCGGTAGTGAAGTAGAAAGAACCCACCGAGCCCCACGACCGGCCCATAGAACGCGAATCCGTCCGACGCCGCCATCTTGGAGAAAATCTCACTGGAAAATGGCAGTTTTTCATTGCCGAAACAAAATGGCCGCCTCCGCCGCCGCCATATTGACAAGCAAATGAAAACTCCCCCTACGTGAAAATCGACTATACTTCCGAGCTGAAGGAGGAAAAATCCCCCCTCCGAACCCACCACAAAACAATTGACGATTGCCCGAACAGAGGTCGAAAAATGCACATTTTCCAGGTGAAATATCTCGGCCGCCATTTTGTTTTTTTAATCAAACCTTTTTCCAGTGTCATTTTTTTAGCCAAATCTACGACCATTTTGAATATCGTAACCGTAGAGTGAATAATGTAGAAACTAAAAAAATTATCTCGCCGCCATTTTGTTTTTTGGCTGCATACGGATATGCCATTTCAACTCATTAAAAAAATATATTGTCAGTCTCCATACATGAAAACGTCGATATTCCCCCTCCTTTCTACCCGAAAAAAGCATGGAGTGAGTGAGTGAGTCAGTCAGTGGTAATTAAGCTTTATATATTATAGACTAGCTTTCGCTTGGTTGCCCCGGGCTGCGAGCAGCCCGGGGAGGTAACGAGTAGCTGGTGGAATCGGGGCGGTGGGGTTTCAAGTCCGCCTATTGTTACGTCGGGTTTACAGTTTAAAATTGCGTAGAAAAGGTCAGTAAGTTCTATCTTCAAATAAAAGGTATTAAAGGACACGAAGCACCATACATCAAAGAAAAAGTGTTGCCAGATGACACTTAATAGAAAAAGAAATATTCAGTCGAAAAACGCAAGCAAAACTTAAAATAAATTTTGTATAGATACTTAAAATAAGTTTTGTCTTTAATTCTCTTATTCTTATTTATTAGTAAATTACTGTATAATATTAAAAAAACAATCGAACATATATTTCCATCAGTGTTACTATCATTAATTAATCAATTAAATGTCAATTGCATTATTACATTACATTATTTATGTAAAATTTATTTATTATATGAAAAGGGAACCGATGTCGTGGCCAGATATTAGAATAGATTAATTCACGACGCGATAGGGTTTTAAGTCCGCCTTCGTTTCAGAATAGAAGCTTTCGCTTGGTTGCTCCGGGCTGCGAGCAGCCCGGGCAAGTCACGAGTAGCTAGTGGAATCGGGGCGGTGGGCTTTTAAGTCCGCCTCCGTTGCAGAATTTGAGTTTTTCGTTTTTTTTTTGTTTTGTTTGTTTTATAGTTTGAAATCGCCTAAAAAAAGTTAGTAAGTTCTGTCTTCAAATGAAAGGTGTTTAAGCACCATACATCAAAGACAAAGGGTTGCCAGTTTACGCTTAACAGAAAAAGAAATATTCAGTCGAAAAACGCAAGCAAAACTCTAAATAAATTATAGTCTCTTAATCTTATTCAATAGTAAGTTTATATTTAGTATGAATGAAAAAGGATCGAGTAGATATTTCCCCCATTGTTACCTTAAATAATACACCAAATAAATAAATATCAAATTTCAAACTCATACCTACGTAGAACACTTTCATTTTGAATATCAAAAGAACATGTTTTCTCAATAATCTAAAACAATAGATACACGCTACAGAGATCCCGAATTGTCAAGTCCATCGAAATCAAAATTGAAATAAAAATGGTCACGATCATATTTTAAACCTTATAAACCAAATGTTACCATCAACAAAAGCGATTCGTTTCTGGCACTTCGCCGGCCGCTGCCGCGGCACGCTCGCTGCGCTCGCTCGGCTCGTGCGTTGTTTTTCATACACTAACCTAACCTAACCGATATGTCATAATAAACCTATACAAGTTTTTGTTGCTTTACTTATTGTAAAGTTCTTGAGTATCGGAGCGGTGGGATCTTAGGTCCGCCTCTTGTTATGTTTACAGTTTGAAATTGCCTAGAAAAAGTTAGTGAGTTCTATCTTCAAATAAATTATTTTTAAGTACACAAAGCTCCATACGACGAAGTCAAAGGGTTGCCAGTTTACGCTAAATAGAAAAAGAAACATTCAGTTGAAAAATGCAAGCAAAACTAAAATAAAATTTGGAATAGATCAGCTTGTAGTCATTTATTCTCTAATTCTTATTCAAAATTAAGTTAATATTTAGATAATACAGATATTGGAGTTTTAAGACCGCCTCTTGTTATGTTGGGTTTACAGTATAAAATTGCCTAGAAAAAGGTAGTAAGTTCTATCTTCAAATAAAAGATCTTTAAGTACGCAAAACATCATACATAAAAAAAGGTTGCTAGTTTACGCGCAATATAAAAAGAAATATTCAGTTGAAAAACGTAAGGAAAACTTAAAATAAATGTTGTATAGATCGCCTTGTAGTCTTTTATTCTTATTCAATAGAAAATTTCCTAAAAATTAAAGTATCAAAAAAAAAACAGTTTTTTATCATCCGGCAACACTTCAACTAAATAAATTTTTTTTTTGTTATCAATAATGCCAAAATCAGCTCTATAAAGTAAAAACCGTGAAAAATGATACATTTTCTAGTCACAGTTCCTTAACCGAATGACCAGGTCTCAATTTTATTATGGCTCACTTCGCTCGCTTTTTATTTTTGTTTTTTTCGCAGTTCTAATCTAATCGATTGACCAGGTCTCTATTGATGGTGTTCTTTATGGCTCGCTTCGCTCGCATTTTATTTTAGTGACAGTTCTAACCTTACCAATTAACCAAATCTCTCTAAATGGTCACTCTTTATGGCTCGCTTCGCTCGCTTGTTGTTTTAGTCACAGTGCTAACATAACCGATTGATCAGGTCCCTTTTAATGGTCTCGCATTATCGCTCGCTTCGCTCGCCTTTTGTTTTATTCACAGTACTTATCTAACTGGTTGATCAGATTTATAGTGATGGTGTTCTTTATGGCTCGCTTCGCTCGCATTTTATTTTAGTCACAGTTCTAACCTTACGAATTAATGAAATCTCTCTAAATGGTCACCTTTTATTGCTCGCTTCGCTCGCTTTTTGTTTTAGTCACAGTTCTAATCTAACCGAATGACAATGTCTCGCTCGCTTTATTTTTGTGGCTAAAATAGTGGATTTTTTTTTCTCACCACGTAAAGATTAGGTAAAGATACACAAACGGTCTATACATATATGCTATAAAGATCCCGAGTCGCCAACTCGGTCAGAATCATTCTGAAATTTATGGTGATTACTATCAGTGTTGCTAGTCGATCACACAAATTATTCCATCAATTATGTTATAAATTCAATAGTAAAATTTTTGTCAAACAGTAAAATTATTGTAAAGAAATGTTTAAATATTTTTCATGTATGTCACATGAGAATTTCTCAAAAATCCCGGTATCAAAAAATGTTCAGATTTTTCATCTGGCAACACTTCAGCTTAATACATATTTTTTGTTAAAAGTATTTTTAAAAACATTACCAAAAACGCCAAAATCAGCTCTATAAAGTGAAAGTTATGAAAAATGATCAATTTTCTAGATAAAATGGTCGCTGTATAAGCCGCCATCTTGAATTTTAGTAAATTGAACCCCATACCGGTGTAGCACACCTATTAGCACATCCTACGCAGTTTTTATTATTTTCCTAGCGGCTATAATGACTGCGCTAGAATCCCAAACATGAATAGTGAGCATAAAATATTCAATCCACCGTACCTGCCGGGGTTGCCAGGTGTAGACGAGGAAAACAGTCAAATGTGAATTTGGGATGCGCCCTCCATCGACGGATGCCAATTTTCAAGTTCTAAAATTGTTCCTTTGACAGTTACAGTTTTTGGGGTAAATCTCAAAAAATACCCTAAAATCGGGTAAAATTTTTCCATGATACGAAAGAGTCTATAGAGATGCACAATCGCTCCATACATGCCAAATACCTGCGGGGTTGCCAAGTCGGTCAAAATCAAGGTTGAATTTCAAACGTCGTTTGCTCTCAGTGTTGCCAGTCGATCGTTCTATTTTTTCCATCGGGTATCTTGAAAAGTTAAAGTTAAAATATTTTCATCAAAAAAGTTAAAAAATTCAACAAAAATTGTTTCTTCGAAAATCTCATAAAGTATCAAAAATTTTCGAGATTTTTTTTCACCAGGCAACACTTTAGTTACTTGCCTAAAAAATGTTTCCCCGAAAGTACTCTGACAAATGTCGGCAAGTGCGTCAAAATCGGCTAGATGTGGTGACGATACCCAATTTTCCGGATAAAACGGCCGCTGGTTTGGCCGCCATCTTGAATTTTGAAAATCCGGCTCCGTACCGGTGTGGCCAACTCGATAGCGCACCCGATGCAGTTTTTACCATTTTCCTAGTGGCAATACCGACTGCGCTAGAATCGACAAAGTAAAAAATGGGCAAAATTTTTCAAATCGCCGCAACCGCCGGGGTTGCCAGGTGACGACGATGAAAATGGCCAAATGTCATTTCGGGGAGTGCCCTCCTTCGAGGAAAAGTATTTTTAAAATTCCCAAATGGCTCCTTCTACTTTTCACCTTTTTGGGGTAAATCTCCGAAATTACCCTAAAATCGGGGAAAAATTTCACGTCATTCGAAAGAGCCAGCGGAGACTCACGACCAGTCCATACCAGGCGAAGAGCTACAATGTTGCCATGTAGGCTAAAAGTGCGTTTGAATTTTTCGAAAAAGTGAAAAAATCACAAAATGGCCGCTGCCGGCGCCGCCATATTGATTTTGCCGAGTTTCATAATTTTCCCATAGTCACGACTATATCAGGCAAGGGACCTCATTCACAGATTTTCTCCGCTGGCCACCCAGGTTCCCAAACAATTCGGGTTATGAGGGCATGTCGAAAAACATGTTTTCTACCGTGGAGCCCAGGGTTGTCAGCTCGCAGAAACGAAAACTACCAAAAGTCATAGGGCTCCCCCGGCACCACACCGCACCGAGTCTGTTTTCCGCGAAAAGTGCGTATTTCGAAATTTCACTTTTCTCCCAAAATCTCCTAAACTACCACGAAAACGGTAGAAATCGGTAGTGAAGTAGAAAGAACCCACCGAGCCCCACGACCGGCCCATAGAACGCGAATCCGTCCGACGCCGCCATCTTGGAGAAAATCTCACTGGAAAATGGCAGTTTTTCATTGCCGAAACAAAATGGCCGCCTCCGCCGCCGCCATATTGACAAGCAAATGAAAACTCCCCCTACGTGAAAATCGACTATACTTCCGAGCTGAAGGAGGAAAAATCCCCCCTCCGAACCCACCACAAAACAATTGACGATTGCCCGAACAGAGGTCGAAAAATGCACATTTTCCAGGTGAAATATCTCGGCCGCCATTTTGTTTTTTTAATCAAACCTTTTTGCAGTATCATTTTTTTAGCTAAATCTACGACCATTTTGAATATCGTAACCGTAGCGTGAATAATGTAGAAACTAAAAAAATTATCTCGCCGCCATTTTGTTTTTTGGCTGCATAGGAATACCATTTCAACTCATTAAAAAAATATATTGTCAGTCTCCATACATGAAAACATCGATATCCCCCTCCTTTTACCCGAAAAATGCATGGAGTGAGTGAGTGAGTCAGTCAGTGGTAATTAAGCTTTATATATTATAGATTGCTGCTTCTGCTTCGTTTCGGGATCTTAGCTATAAATCCACGTTTCGTCTCCAGTTACTATGTCCCACACCAAATTTGAAGCCCCTGTTGTATTTAGCAAGCATAACATGGCACCAAGTGATGCTGTCCGTTTTTGAGCATCAGGCATATTGTGTGGGATCCATCGAAAACACAGCTTTTCAACCCAATTTTTTGTGTAGAATTGATTATATTTGACTCATTCCTATGTTTAAAGATGTCCGGATCTCATGGTAGATCACATGTCTGTCTGTTTCGATTATACGATGCACAGCATGATGTTTTAGTAGTTTACAACGATGCACGGGCGACATTCACGAATTTCATCATGAAGAATGACACGACTGCGTTTTGTACACCACATACACAAATTGTTATTCACTAAAATTATTAAATTTCAAAAAATATCGGTTTTTTAAGATCGTTTGAGTAAATCACTGACTTATTAAATTGAATGCTAGTTGTTTCTCGTATAAACCAAATTTCGAAGATATATTTTAAAAAAAAATAAACTATCGGGGATATTGCCCATTCTTCTTTGCCATAGATTGATTGGCAAAGAAGAATGGTCAATTTACTACGAGAGATCGGCTTTTTTGGCGTTACCGTGTACCTTGTTGAAAGTAACAATAAACTATAGAGCATTATTTGTAGAATATGAAGGAAAGAAAAAACAAACAAAAGAATATGCGGGAATTTGAGAAAATCTGAATATTTAACAGGCATTTTGAAGTTATGTCGTAATAATATCAACATATTTAAGAGCAATAAAATTAATCATAAATAAATAGACGTAATTTTAAACACCGCATAGTTTTTAAATGGTATTTATCATAATTAAAGAGAAGATATTTGATAAATAAATGCGTAGTGCGAGATTTTGCAATTTTGGCCTACTACTGCCCAGTCTCCTTTAGTAATTTATCAATACATTTACTGATCGAACATGTTGATATTATAATATTTGATACAGAAATCTATAATCTAAACGCTTCCTTCCACGCGCAGCTGAAATTCAAGGCCCATTAAACTCAGCTTTATCTGGAACACTCAAAGGCTCAGCACCTATAGAAAAGACCGAAGAGTTAACAAAAAGTTTTGATGAGAGTAAAAGAAGTCTTGCAGATGCTACTTTACTCTCGCATCTCGACTGCGACGCAGAAATTGCTCTATTTACTGATGCATCCGATCAAGCTATTGGAGCTGTTTGAAGCGTTTGGGGTTGTAGATGGGGGGTGTGAAGCACCCCCAGGCTTCAGGTATAAAGAATAAAAGTAATAATAAAGTTTAACAATCTTTATTTTAGTTCTCAGGGGGTAGGTTAAGATATTCGCTCGTTATGGTTCTTGTTTCTATAATTACGAGGGGAGGACTTAGCTTTTAAGTTTTGCAATTAGTGAGGACTTCGCGGGTTCGGCGTCACGGGCCGGGCAGAGGCTGAGAAGGGTGTAGACCCGACGTCAGCTCCGGTCAGCAGCACCGAAGGTCCACGAAGCTCCGGAGGACTGGAGTTGATGAAGAAGTAGAACTAGCAGTAGAAACTAGCAGTAGAAACTAGCAGTAGAAACAGCAGTAGAAACAGCAGTAGAAACTAGCAGTAGAAACTAGCAGTAGAAACTAGCAGTAGAAACTAGCAGTAGAAACTAGCAGTAGAAACCCCGATTTCGGGGTTATTTAGCACTTACACACAATTTGAAATAATCAAATCACAATGAAAATTGGACTCGCGAGAAGTCATTTTAAATACTATGCCACCACTATGAGCCGCGCTGCGCTCCTCTGTCTGCCCACCTCCATAGTACAATATAATTGTTAACATTGTACCTTCAACTATTTTTAATTATATTTTTCTTTAAATCTATTTGTATTTTGTATTAAGTAAACTGTTACATATCCCCCCAATTAGAGTAGGATTTTACCTAGGAAAAATCCACTTTTAGACATAGAATAATGAATGCAAAAAAAACATTCAATCATTATTTAACGACTGCTACTATACAGTAGTGACAAGAGATATTCTCGACGAGGAAAGACTTTAGAAGTCTCTATTGATAAAATAAAACCAACAAGATGTAAGAGGACAATACTATCATCGTCTTGAAGACTAATAGTGACACCTTTTCATTCAACCGTATAGAACAAATAGAAACATTATTAGATTGGTAGGCTAATATTTAGAAACGGCGACCGTAATTAACGATTTTCAAATTGATTACTAATTACGATAAGAATTGAATTGATTCTATGTTCCACCTTATACTTATTCAAAATTTGTTTTTGTTTTTTTTTTTTATGTATATTTTTTGTAAGACATATTTTTTTAGAATGTGGTTGAATTCTTTTAGTATTTTTTTTTTAAATATGAAGATTTTGGTTTCTTTTCTTTTTTTTTTTTTCTCATCCTTTTTTTTTAGCAGAAATGGTTAATTTTAAAATCTTTTATATGCCATGAACCCAAATTTTTGCCTTGTAAGTCGACCAATTCATATACCAAAGGCGACAACCTGGTTTTGATACGACACTTTATATATTTTGGAGCTAATTTCTTTGAGAATTGTTTATCTTTGTCACTTTGATAGTAAGTTTTCTTCCAAACGACATCACCAACGTTGAATTCGTGGTTTTTTCGACGTAGATTATAGG
Source organism: Diatraea saccharalis (assembly GCA_918026875.4). Taxonomy (NCBI): domain Eukaryota; kingdom Metazoa; phylum Arthropoda; class Insecta; order Lepidoptera; family Crambidae; genus Diatraea; species Diatraea saccharalis. The sequence continues at coordinate 19,513,653 of OU893345.1, forward strand.
GACCACAATTCCTAGAATGAGATTTTATTAAGGAACTTTGGACTTGATCGAATATTTTTCTAAGCTTGCCAGTATTTTCAGCATATTGATCTCTCGGTACAAAAATAAGGTCGTCAGATAAATCGATGTCGAGATAATGCGAACCGCAAGATACCAATTCTCTTCCAAAGATCAAAAATGATGGCGTATAACCTGTTACTTCATTAACAGCAGTGTTGAGTGCGAACTGAATCTTTGGCATATCAACATCCCAAGTTCTATGGTCTTCGTTAATGAATGTAGAAACGGCCGTCATTACCGTTTTATTATATCGTTCAACTGTATTGACCTGTGGTGTATATTTGGGAGTAAAACGTACATTAGGTATTTTATATTGCGCAAACATTTGCTGTAATTTTTGACTAACGAACTGTTTACCATTATCCATTAGAATGGTACTAGGTATGCCATGGACTAACAGTACTTTTTCCTCTAGAATGTTAGTAATAATTTCGGCGGTTGCACGACGTATGGGAAATAAAAGAGTGTATTTAGAAAAACAACATGTTACGACCAATATCATGGTGTTCTGTTTCCTAGTTGGAGGCAATGGACCAATTAGGTCAATACTAAGCATTTGAAAAGGCCTAGAACAATCTTTAGGACGACCCATTAAACCTAAAGTAGGGTGATTTGCATGCTTATGTGCATTACATGCATCACAATTATTCACAAAATTTGTTATATCTTTGTGCATGCCAGGCCAAAAATATTTCAAGGAAATACGTTTTAAGGTTTTAAAAATACCTAGGTGCCCTGAAATAGGATTGCAATGATTTTCCGCTATAGTCGCTTGTCTAAACTCGCTAGGAATCACCTCTTTCCACTCAAATTCTCTAGTTAGAGGGTTCAGACTTTTCATGAAACGGTAAAGTTTATTATTAGTTATTTTATAATTAGCACAAGATGTAGGAGACACCTGACAACTAGAAAATAATTTAATATACCATGGATCACACACATTAGGTATGGAAGGATTATTATTTGTAATTGCAGATATATTTATAGCGCGAGATAGCAAATCAGGCATGACATTATCCTTGCCATGTTTGTGCTTAATGTCAAAGTTAAAAGCTGAAAGGCGGACTCCCCACCTAGCCAGTCGACCAGTAGGATTATTTAAATTAAGAAACCATTTCAAAGACGAATGATCAGTAAAAACTGTGAACTTTTTACCGTTGTCCAAATAACACCTCCAGTGTTCTATCGCAATAATGACAGCGAGAGCCTCGCGTTCAGTTGCACTATAATTACGTTCCTGAGCTGACAAGGATTTACTCATGTAGGCTATTACTCTCTCTTCGCCGTGGAGAATCTGCGTAAGAACAGCGCCAATCCCGTAGTCACTAGCATCTGTATGCACTTGAAAGGGTTCAGCGTAATTAGGACACGCTAAAATAGGAGGCGAGGTCAAACACCGTTTAAGCCTTTCAAAAGATGCGTTCGCTTCTGCAGACCAAACGAAAGGGGGAGCAGTTTTACCTTGTGACGTTAGTTTGTTTAATGGGGCTGTGATGGAACTAAAATTAGGTATAAAACGACGATACCACGACGCAGTGCCCAGAAATCGGCGAACTTCTTTTCTGTTAGTTGGAGGAGGGTAGTTAACAATGACCTCTATTTTTTCTGGATCAGCTTGAAGACCTTTAGAGTCCACGATATAACCTAAATATTTTAACTTTTCCCTAAAGAATTGACATTTTTCAAAGTTAATAGTAAGATTAGCATATTTTAGCTTTTCTAGCACTTGTTTAAGTAAAGATATGTGCTTCTCATAAGAGTCTGCAATTATAATAATGTCATCAATAAAAACCCAAACTTTATTTTCGAATTCTGGCCCATAAAATAGTAAATCGACCAATCTTTGCTGCGTAGCCGGTGCGTTAGTTAGTCCGAAAGGCATGGACTTAAATTGAAATGTTCCTCTAGAGGGAATGTAAAACGCAGTCTTACATCTGTCTTCAGGCCTAATTAGGACCTGCCAGAAGGATTTAGAAAGATCAATACTAGACAAATATTTAGCATCTCTAAGATTATCGAGAATTTCTGAAATATATGGTAGACTATAGGCATCTTTACGTGTGACGGAATTCAACTTCCTACTGTCTAAACAAAGTCTATACTCTCCGTTTTTCTTTGGGGTTAGGAGAACCGGGTTAGACCAAGGACTTTCACATGGTTCCACAACGTCTTCCTCTAACATTTCATCTAATTGTTGCCAAAGAATTTGCTGTTTTTGTGGAGACATTCGGTAGTACCTTTGCCTAATAGGAACGGCATCACCTGTGTCGATAGCATGCATTATTATTGAAGTACGACCCAAACCACGTTCTTCGTACGAAATATTGCGAAATTGTGAAATCATCTCATCAGCTGTTCTTTTCTGTTCTTCATTAAGATGTGAATACGAAAAAAGATGACGAGGTTCGTCTACAGAAAAATTCGAAAGACCAATTTCATGTGGCGTATCGAGCACGAAACCATCCAATTCAGTAGGAAACAAACCAAACTTTCTCCAAAAATCCATCCCAAGTATTAAGTTGTCTTTGATAGACGGTACAATAAAAAAATTTAAGGTTCGAGTACTATTGTTAAAAGTTATCGGCAAGTTGATATACATGGATGTTAAAAACATTTGACCGCCAGCTGCAGAAAGCTGTAACGGTTCACAAGTACAAAGAGGATAGTTATTAACAGAGAACTGTTTATGAAAGTTATTTCCAAGAATTGTTATACTGGAACCAGTATCCAAAAGACCAATAATATTTTTATTATCCGCAACTACAGAAATAAATGGACGAGAAAAGAAGTTATTTTCATTTTCTTGGTTCAAACTGATTACTTTACACTTATCGCGAACTGGAGACGAAGAGCGGTTAGAAAAGACTTTTTTTTTAAAGGACGACCTATCGAACCTATGAGACTGTCTTCTATGGTCAGTAAAATTAGTGCGTCTCCAGTTCTGGTTAATTAGTTTTTTGATTTGGCAATATTTTTACAATTTGGACATTCTGGAACACGAACACCTGGTTTACCATACCTAAAACAAATAATTTTCCGAGGCTGTGTACAACTTCTTAGATCGTGCGTGTTATTGCGACACCTAGGACAAAACTTTTTTCCTGCAGCAATCGCAGAAATAATCGCCCTGTTAGAAATAAAAGAATTTTTAACTAAACTTTTTAGTGGGTGGTGGTGTTCCTCACGATATGCGAACTCAGGAGCAAGTGTCTGTGCATTTGAAGGAGACGGTTCAGCAAAGTTTGATAATTGACCTTGAATTTTCTCAAAATTTTGGCAAGCGGCCTTAAGAGAGTTAATTGAGGAAATGGGTGAAGCTGCGGCTAGAGTGTTGGCATAACACGGTCTCACATTGTGCGACAAAATTTCTAATTTATCCTCCTCCGACAAGGACCTGTCCAGACGCGAAAACATACCTTCCATTATTGAAAGGTAAATGGAAATGGATTCGCTCTTTCCCTGTGTTCGTGAACGAATTTCAGATATGAAACGGTAGTCGAAATCATGGGGACTAAAATCGGCCTTGAGCAAAGGTAAAAGTTCCGTCCAAGTAGATACCCTCGGTTTTACGCAGCGAAACCAATGAAGTGCTTCATCCGTAAATATCTCGTAACCAAATGAGAGAATTTTCTCATGAGATATTCCTCTCGATTCAACAAATTCATTAATTCTTTGAATAAAGGATCGAACGCAAGTCTTACCATTGAATTTAATTTTATTTATATCTGCCGTATTTTGTCTTTCGACAGTAACGTTAATTATAGATTTTTCTAGATCGGATACTAATTGTGTCGGTAGTTTTGATTTTGGTTCAACATAAGGCTTCAAAACAAGTAAATCTTTGTATTGAGAATCAAAGTTAAGTTTACAACTATCAAAAACTTTAATCAAGGCATCACTAGGATCAATTCTATTCAATCGGTGATATATTTGATTAAGCAAAAACTCAGTTCTGAGAAATAAATTTTTGTCGAATTTAATTTTTAGGGTAGATAAATTATTAAATGATTTGGCTAAACTTTCTTGAACACCTTCAATGTCTTCGTCTGGTTCCAGATGGGAAACAAGAATGTCCTCTGGAGAAATTTCCTTATCAAAAATAACTATTTGTTTCCTCAACTCGGCCACGGATGTACCGGGAACCAATCCACGTAGACCAACTTCATATTCAAGTTCAGACTTGTTTAAAGAAAAAAAATTAATAGGGTATTCACTGGCCATAATGAAAGCAATGACTTCTAACGCGGTAGAAAAATTGAAAAGTGATTAAGGGTGAGTGTTCCGTCGAAGCTAACACAAATTCACAGTCGCGTAAAACGTTTGAAATTCAAATTGACGGTACAAAAAAAAATTACTAAGAAGTGGGTAGTATCTATAGTTTCAAAATTTTAGTTTTTTTGAAATAGTTAATATCAATTTAGATTATAAAATGTAACCAATTATTTGAAAACCGGATGCTAAACACAAGCGGTTAAACCAAGCGGAAATGACCGTAATAATGTTATTTCTTTTTAAATTTGCAAAAAAAATTTATTATAGAATGATTAATTGGTTTTACAGCTACCAAATGAGGCAGGAACTTGACTCTAAAATGAGTGTGAGATCAGTCGAGATCACACCCAAAAAGGAAAAACTTGTTACCCACTTTTTAATAAAATATAAGAAAAAAAATTAGAAATAAACAAGAACCACAGAGCGAGCGAAATCCTGAGCGAGCCGGGCGCCACTGAAGCGTTTGGGGTTGTAGATGGGGGGTGTGAAGCACCCCCAGGCTTCAGGTATAAAGAATAAAAGTAATAATAAAGTTTAACAATCTTTATTTTAGTTCTCAGGGGGTAGGTTAAGATATTCGCTCGTTATGGTTCTTGTTTCTATAATTACGAGGGGAGGACTTAGCTTTTAAGTTTTGCAATTAGTGAGGACTTCGCGGGTTCGGCGTCACGGGCCGGGCAGAGGCTGAGAAGGGTGTAGACCCGACGTCAGCTCCGGTCAGCAGCACCGAAGGTCCACGAAGCTCCGGAGGACTGGAGTTGATGAAGAAGTAGAACTAGCAGTAGAAACTAGCAGTAGAAACTAGCAGTAGAAACAGCAGTAGAAACAGCAGTAGAAACTAGCAGTAGAAACTAGCAGTAGAAACTAGCAGTAGAAACTAGCAGTAGAAACTAGCAGTAGAAACCCCGATTTCGGGGTTATTTAGCACTTACACACAATTTGAAATAATCAAATCACAATGAAAATTGGACTCGCGAGAAGTCATTTTAAATACTATGCCACCACTATGAGCCGCGCTGCGCTCCTATGTCTGCCCACCTCCATAGTACAATATAATTGTTAACATTGTACCTTCAACTATTTTTAATTATATTTTTCTTTAAATCTATTTGTATTAAAAAAAAAATTCAAAACAAGGACAGTTTATTAAGTAAACTGTTACATGTTCTTCAACAAAAGAAAGATGACCTGACGCCTTTGGGACTTTTCTCCAGAAAATTATCACCTTCACAAAAGAAATACAGTCCTTACGATAGAGAACTTCTTGCTATTTATGAATGGATAAAATGTTTTCTGATGAAAGCTCGAAATTTTGCAGTTTACACAGACCATAAACCTATCACTATCGCGTTCCAAACTAAACGAGATAACTGTTCACCACGTCAATTTATATACTTAGATTACATTTCTCAACACACAACTGACTTAAGACATATTTCTGGACAAAACAATGTTGTAGCGGACGCACTCTCCAGAGTAGAGGAAATAACTTCGGGTATTGACTACGAACAGCTGGCACGAGTTCAATTTCAAGATCTTGAACTTCAATACCTCATTGAGAATGGAACAGTTTTGAAATAAAAGAAAATGCCTCCTCACAACTTATACTGTGACGTCTCGAAAAGTAATCCCCGTCCTTATTTAACTCCAAACTTTTGAAAACTAGTTTTCACCAGCCTTCATAACCTCAGTCATCCTAGTTTGAGTGCAACTGCTAGACTTGTGGCTGATAGATTTGTTTGGCCCGGTGTCAACAAGGAATGCAAAACATGGGTTCAACAATGCGAAGATTGCCAACGCAACAAAATTACCTGACAATCCTTTTCTCCTTTCTCTTATTTTCCAATTCCCTCAACCAGATTTTCCCATGTTCACCTTGATATAATTGGTCCGTTGCAAATTTCATCTGGTTACAGGTACTATCTCACCGCCGTCGACAGGTTCACGCGATGGCCTGAGGTGTATCCCATAGTCGACATCACCTCAGAAACTTGTATTGCAACCTTCATGTTCGGCTGGGTAGCACGCTACGGATGTCCTGAAACAATTACTGCCGACCGAGGTCAGCAATTCCAATCACATCTTTTCCAGACCATAACCAAATTGATCGGCGCCAAACATAATTCGACGACAGCTTACCATCCCCAATCCAATGGTATGGTTGAGAGAATGCATCGTCAACTGAAAGCTGCTATCACCTGTCACAATAGTTCAGAATAGACCGAGTCACTGCCTTTAGTACTCCTAGATATGAGGAATGCCTGGAAAGATGACATCAAAAGCTCCGCCGCTGAATTAGTCTATGTAAAACCTCTTCGACTGCCAGGTGCATTCTTCACTCCACTCACTGATATTACACTGGACATAACCGACTTTGCAGCTCGCTTGCGAAAATACATGGAAAATCTATCACCAACACCTGCATCATGTCACAGCAAAAAGCCATTTTTCTTACCCAAAGATATATCCGCAGCAGAATACGTCTTCCTGCGTAGAGGTCCTGCAAAGAGAACATTCGAATCACCTTACTCTGGCCCATATAAAGTTATATGACGTGATAATAACACTAAAATATTGCAAATATGTATACAAGGAAAGGAAACTACTGTATCTGTTGACAGACTTAAGCCAGCTTACATGGCACGTAATTCTGATTTGAGTGCATCTCCACATACTATGAAATCACCATCTGAAGAATATCCGGCTGAAAGAAGCACTAGAAGTGGCAGAAAAGTACATTTCCCGAACTACTATCGACCGTGAAATGGTCTCGGCAAGGGAATGTTGTGGTTGTGGCAGCTGCACCTGAAACTTATAGAATACAGGATGTTTGGAAATACATGTATAATCCCGAAACATGGCCATACAACTTAGCACAAAGAACATGTCAAAAAACAATTTCACGTAAATTGAGATTTTCATACAAATATGTGAACAATTTGTTTTCAATTAATATGCTACAACCCTGAAAGCTTACACGTGCCGTCCCGGCGTACTCACTCTCTTTCTCTCTCTCTCTCATTACCTCTCACTCCTCTCGTTTCCTAGAATACACTTTGATGTCGCCGACGCGCACACTCGACAGCGTATGAGTTTACTTGTAATTAAAACAATTTATGATTAAACAAGTACATATCTAGAGGCAGCGTTCTAATCACTCTCTCAGCTCTCACTTGTCAACATTACCTACACTTCACCTCCACTTTATCAGTCCAAGGTCTCGATATGCCGGCCACCGCATAAAACACACATCTCCATTCAATTCGACACAGACCGTGTTACTCTCGACGTAAAATTATATCCTCTGTCTCGATGGAATAGGTGTTCGGCCGGCCGATACAGGAATCACACTATGGAATGAACCAGTTGTATGTAACCGATTCACAAGTGCCGCGAAGCACCGGTAAGAAGGAAGACGTCGAGGGTTTTCAGATCTTCCTGACACGTGGCGCTCGTCATAACGCCGCCGAGCCGCAGCAAGATTACCAAGATTACCGTCACAAGCACAATATCATCTCGTAATATTAGCCATTTGAGTACGAACTCATAGCACTGACCGCACACAAACACAACACACAGGTAAACAGAACGAGTATGAAAAACAAACCAAAAGTTCCGAAAGAACGAAAACGTAAGTTGACCTTCTAAATTCTGAAAACTCAGAACTACACCGATGAAAGCGATGACCAAAACTACATAGGTAATTATTGCAACTCGAACACCAATGTAGGTACCTAAATCAAAAGTGCACCGATTTAGGGTTCCGCGTCATCAAATTCTGTGTTAGGTAACCTACCTAACAAAAAATCGTTATTTTATTATTTAATTAAACAATGAAATTTCAATGTAACTTATTAGCTATTTTTTTTACTGACGAAATTGATAATTAGGCTGTTTGCTTATTATTACAATTTTATTTACGCTTTTAACGGTTGCAAAAGAAAAAAAGGCCATAATATTAAAAGTGGTTACCTTATTTAAGACCAAGTCATTAACAAAATTATAAGGCATAAAAATTATTGATTAAATTAGAAAAGGAAAGAAATATTATTTGTTATTAGACCTTTCCATTACAACTAACCTTTATTTTATTATCATTTAAACTAAGAATAAGCGAGATATTTAGATTATTAATATCATTGTATAAGTCCGTATTTTATTGTTTCGTGAAAATAACACTGCTTTTTGAAAATAATAACAAAACTTCAAAGCAATTAATCTACAGAACCTTACTGACACATCAGAAACCCGAGTTTCTCAATACACATCGTCGTCGATTTTATGTCTCTGTCGCTCCTTCTTGCATAGACTAATGTGAGCAATAGTGCAGATATCTAACTTCAATCAAAGTATTTGCAATTTCTTTTTTATTTTGACTGTATTATTAGAGAAGTTTTCTTAATAATAGTTTTTGAAACACCGTTAATCACAAGATTGGTGTAATTTTATGGTTAAAAGGCATTTACTACAAACTTTTTTCTTTGTTTTTGAAATAACAAATTACTCTCGGATGCATGTTTATTCTAGGCATTTATGTTTAGATTTATTTAACTTCTGTTATTTTTTAAACTAGTTCGGCACATGGAGTCGATGACCAAATACAACAGAACAGCTGTTTTTAGGGTTGCCAGCGAACAGTTTTACTTCAAAAAAAAAAAACTAAATATCTAGGTCATGTGCTGGGTTTCAGACTTAGTAATCATTTTTCTGGGTTCTATTCATCATACCGTATGTGCCATAATCGGGATTATACAGGTATTACCAAACACGCTGTAAGTAAATACTTACTCTTTGGTTCACAACACAATTATTTTTATAAAAGAAAAAGAAATTTACTTGTCATGTTTTTAGGATTTACTCTTTGTGACACTTTGTCTTAAAAAAATATTCGAATATTTCTTTGCTTTAAATTAATTAATAAATTAAGTATGTTTAAAAGCTTATTGATTTATTCTTTTCAAAGTGAAACCACAAGAATATTATACGATTGATATTACCACCACAATAACTATGCAGATATTTTATTAGAATGTTTTTACTCGTAATTAATATAAAATAATAAATATTATTTTACATTCGGTTACAGCAAGAGCAAATAGACAGCGTGGAATACTTCGCGCTGCAGGCGACCGAGCATGTGGAGTTGGGAGGACAGCAGCTGCTCAGCGGGAAAGTGAGCCACAAACGAGCCAACCAGGTTGATATACATAGTTTGTTATGCTATTTATGTTGGCGACCGGCAATGCAAACCTTTATGGCAATTTACATTCAAAATTCTGTTTTAAAGTAAATATCATTCACAAATTCTGATTATTAAACAATTATAAAACTTCTGTGAGAACTAAAATATACGGCTGTGGCGGTATGTTGTGTGGTAGGCCGGCCTCGACCTTTTTTAGTTAATATTCTGGGACAATGGTATAACAATTTGTTTTATTTCGATCTTTACAGAAAAAGTATGGATTGGTTATTTGCCTCGTATCCGGATTCATAATAGTGTTATTGGTGCTAATTGTGACGTAGCCGCGATGTACCGGCAGCCGCGACCCGCCACGTGCTGCTGACGACTGCGACTGCGCAGCTGAAGTGGCGTCTGCACGTGTGCCAACTAATATATCGGAGTGACGCGATAATATACACGATACTGGACTTAGACATGACACCTACGTGGGCCTACTTATGGGTCATCTCGATTACGGCAGTGAACAAATGATCGTAAATTCACCAGGGCGTCACTTTTATTAATTAGAACGTGACTCGCATTTGTGAATTTCTCAAACTTATAACTAGTCAAACTATTTATATTCATAGTGATACAAAAAATATATAAGTTTAAATTGACTCGTTGTTTTACTTGCACCTCTATAATTTACTACCAGTGTATGAGATTAAATCATGACCACAAACATAAAGCCAGCCAACGCCACTGCCTCTATCACGCTCACGGTGTCACGCGCCGGCAGAGGCTGGCGAGGATGTACACCGGCTGTCAGCTCCGGACAGCGGCACCGGTGAACCAATGAACCAGTGAACAAACACTCACAGTGCTATTAACAAACAAAGTTTGGCGTCAAAATAAATTTACGCTACAATTGCATTTTTAGCATTAGTCCAAATTCATATTGTACTGTTACGGATATCCGGAAAACTGCGGATCATCTTGTCCACAAGGGCAGCAACGTTGAGTAGGTAACATAACCCCAAACTAGAAATTTTATACGAGCAGCAATATAGCGACGCGGAATAGAAGCAAGCACGACTTACTAGCCGCGACTGGCGAGTTGCCACTCGTGCCTTGAACTCCTATAACTTCCATAATTTTACAAGTGTGTGCGTACGACGACGCATACGCACGGGCGCACACGCATACATACATATGAATAGTATTACTTAAATGTCGTGTCGTGTAGTAGTATTTAAATGTCCCGAAAAATCAAGCATTTTTATTAAAAATATATATATATATATTTTCATACTATCAAATCCTAGGTCTGTTTCTTTATTCCTCTATAACTTTGAATATTAATGTTGGTATAGGGTGTTAGGGTGTTCAACATTACATCATCTCGAGTGACACTGGCTATACATTTTTTTGTATATTTAATATGGCGGATAAATGACAATTAAATAATTTTAATAATAAAAAGATTGTTTTAGCAATTTAGATGGACTATAGCAATAAGAATATCAAAATATTTTTAAAAGAAATAAAAAAATATATTTATATTCTATAAATCACTATTTTACAAAAACAGGAATGCCAAAATCGAGCTAAAAAAAATAATTTGCTGTAATATGGTTCGGCTAAACTCCTCATTGCAGTCGAGGAACATTTGGATTATAAATGTTTGATATAACGAATTCAAACAACGAACAACCTTCATTGGCGAACAATGAAACTCAGGCATAAATACAGCGCTCGCGCAACTTATTTTCTAACGCATCGGGTACTGAAAATTCATGGAGTCGTCTCCATTTTTCAATTTAATGTTCAAAAGTTCAAAATTAAAAATTATTCAAAATTACTGTTAATCAAACTAGGTGTTGCTATGCAATTTGTTACATTTTTAGTAGACTTGCAAAGAATATTCGGTAAGTATTCGGCTACTTTTGTTATAGTTGCTGCTGAATAGTATGGAGATATTTGGTATTCTGCCGAATACCGAATGTTTATGTACCTAATTTTTTTTTGTAATGAAATAATTTGTCAAAATAAAATAAATTATTGATTAATTTTATAATAATATTGTTTTCACATTTATTACAAAATTTATCGACTTTTATTTGCATTTGAATTGTTGTCGTAATCAAAGTTTAAGAGCGGAAGGTTATGGTGTAGAAAAAATATATTTTCTGCATTATAAGAAAGTAGTTTACTTCTTTTTTTCTCATAAACTAGCCCAGCTCCAGAGAAAAGACGATCTGAATAAAAAATACTTCCTGGCGTCGATAAATATTTTGCTGCAATCTTGATCAAAAACGGAAATTTATATATATTTTCTTGCTTGCCATCACGTATACGCAGTTACATGCTGTAATATGTTATTAATACTTAAAAAAGATCTATTTCTGTCTCAACTGCATTATATCTTTTGATACAAGTTTTGTTGCCAAATACTTATTTAAAGTACTTGTTTTTTTTGTCTGTTCCGATTTACAACCCCAAATCCCGATTAATTACACGCGCTGTCCCGATTAATAATAAATTGGACCTGGCAACACTAGCTCTGACGCTAATCTCAGAAACGGCTGAACCGGTTTTAATGCAGTTTTTACTATTGTATCGTGGAAACCTTCCGTTAACATTTAGTATAAGTTTTATTACAATCGATTCATAACAAAAAAAAAGTTATATCAATTTGAAGTACTGTGTTCGCCAAAATTGCCATGAAATTAATTGCTTTATTGCTTAACAAATACAATCGTGGGTAGCGGCTCATATCTGTTGCGCTACCGAGCTACGTATAGATATTTTCTGTAAAATTATAATTTATATCAATTTAAATAAAAAAAAATAAGTCGCAAACGAACATCGATTCCGGCCGGAAGCAGCCCTCACCACCTCGCAGAACTTGGGTAGGGATGTAGCTCCTTTCACCTGGTCAGACCATCGTGTCGGTGACCGACCTCGTGATCTTTTTCCTTCTGTATTTCCAACAATGATCAGTTTTTCAAGGCTATCATCTCCTTTTCGCATAATGTGGCCGAAGTAAGAAAGTATGCGTTACAGACACAATAATAATAATAATAAAAATAGGTGCCTGGACATGATATACAATATTGAAGTATCAAATCAGTAGTGGAAAGAAGCTCTTACACAATCGCAAATAAAAGAAAATGAAAGAACTAAAATCATGTGGGAAATACCTGTTCAAACTGATATCGCTGCCCCCGCAGAACAACGTGGTAAAGCTACATTACGACGTTTTTAAGGTTTTCCCATTTTTGGCTTCTAGGATGCCAATACTATCATCTAATTTTTTTTTATATCTATTTTCTTAAAATTGACATAATTATAAACAAAGACAACTTTTTTCTAGGGATCACTGTTAAAAAATATTTTATGAGAATAAAATAGAAACAAGCAAGTACAATGCAAATGTTTCTATCTCTGTTACGTATTAATCGATTGCGACCCTATTCCAGAACATTATCATACCTGCGAACCCAGTAAACCATTTTACGACTATTTTCTGATAAAAAATATACGCCCTATACGCCGTATTTGAATTTACCGCTCCATGTATTTGAGTCATGTTGTCGTACATTTGACATGCCTGTATTTAGTTACACAATGGTGGCAATAAAAAATAGATTTCTTGATTTAAACAATGTAATTTTCGTAGAAGACTCTTTACAGTGCAAATTGTGAAGTATGTAATAATGTACCCACACTATATTTTTATAAAAATTGATGGTGAAACAATATGACGTATGAGCGATTGCTGTCAATAAAATCAAAGGCGTTTGGCGCCGCAACATCTTCCCGGCCGTTGAAAGAGTACTTTCAACACTAAAGTTCATCTTCTGTAGGTAGAGGACATATGCGAGTTAGTGGCCTTCGTATAGATCCTTTGCTGGTATTTATATCTGCAACTCTCGAAACTCCATCCGGTCCCGGAATCAGTCGCAATATTCTTCCCAGTCGCCATGCTAACGGAGGACTGTTATCTTCTGAGATCAGCACCATGTCTCCCACCTTCAACTTCGACTTGTCTGTGCGCCATTTTGTTCTTTGCTGCAGTTCCGATAAATATTCCCTCTGCCATCGCTGCCAAAAATGTTGTCGCATGGCTTCCAATCTCGCATATCGTTTTAGTTGCTTCTCACTACAGTTATAGAAAGCAGGTGAAGGTAGTCCTGTCAATGTTCTTCCAATAAGGAAGTGTCCCAGAGAGAGAGGAAGTAAATCATTGGGAGAAGATGACAAAGGACACAACGGACGACTGTTGAGAATCGCCTCCACTTGCGCAAACAGAGTGGAAATTTCTTCATAGGTTAAATGACTATTACCCATGACTCGACGCAAATGATGTTTAGCCGACTTTACACCTGCTTCCCAAATACCGCCGAAATGAGGAGCATAAGCGGGAATAAATATAAATTTAATATTTTGTTCACTAGCAAAATCAGTTATCACTTCTTTATTTTGTCTAATAAAAGTACCTATATCTTTGGCAGCAGCCACGAAATTACGTCCGTTATCGCTGAATATTTCCGTTGGTGTGCCGCGCCGCAAAATAAATAGTAAAATTTTGGATTTGATTATGACAGGACTTAACAGTCACAAGGGATTAATAATTTTCAAATTCTTGATTAAATGAACAAGACACGACTGAATGATTAGAATGCGTCGCTCTAAATAACTGTTTTGTACTAATAGAACCGGACACTAACCACCCCAGTTTCGAGCTAATCAACTTTGGATTGCTGGGCCCCAACGATAGCTGCTCGTTGTTTAGAATATCCCAAAATATGTCGGCTCCAATGAGCAGGTCTATTGGACCTGGTTCAAAAAACTTAGGGTCAGCTAATTGAAAGTTAGCCGGTAACTTTAGTGATGAAATATCGATAGGCGTCTTTGGTAAACAACCTGTTAATTCTTTTAATACCAAACATTGAGATACTAATTGAAAGTTACTACATATTGAATTTATTTGAATATTACAAGTTTCAATTACATTATTTGTGACATTATTGCCAATACCAATGACTTTCAGTGCTTCAATAGATTTTGAATTTAGTGATAATTTAGCTTTCAGCGACTCAGTGATAAAGGAGGATTGGCTACCGCAGTCTAAAAGAGTGCGAACCTTGACCTTTTGCTGGTTCAATGGATTCAACACCTCTACTACGGCAGTTGATAAAAGAACATGATTGGAACATTGGTTTGCATAGGTTGATAAAGACTCGTTGTTGTCTTCTACTTCAATGACGTTATTTATTGACGACGGTGCGCGATGAAGCAAAGTGTTGTGCTTCTGATTACACTCACGACACGGTCCCATTCGACATTCAGCTGCAGGATGGCCCTGTCTGAGACAATTTATGCATAATTTATATTTTGTAACATCTTGCATTCTTTGATCAACTCCCTTTGCCTTGAAGGTAAAACAGTCATAAATTTTATGATTTCCGTTGCAGATTATGCAATTATAATTAGTAATTTTGTTAGTTTTAGAATTAAAATTGGCAAACGTTTTTGTATATGCATATTGACCTGATTTTTGGTTGTTATAACCGTATGAAGATTGAGGTGAGTTATTGCTACGTGTAGGTATCATTGAGGGCTTCGAAATGCTGCTGTCATGCCTATTACGATTTAAAGCCTCGAGTACATCCGCCCTATCTATAACGAACTTGAAGAAATTCTCCAAAGAAGGAACATCACTATCTATATTATTTCGAAACTCTTCCCATTTCAACAAAGTATTACTATCCAACTTTGAAGTTAACATAAAGATAATTAAAACATCCCACTTGTCAGTCGGTTGTCCTAAGCTGGACAACGCCCGCAAATTCTTTGTCACGTGATCCACTAAAAACCTTAATGACCTTTCAGATTCACGTTGGATCTGCTTAATATTAAACAAAGAATTTAGGTGCTGGTTAATTAAAATACGCTTGTTATTGTAACGATTATGGAGTAAATTCCATGCTTCAATGTAATTAGCACTAGAAATTTCTAGATTTGAAATTATCCTAGCTGCATCTCCTTCTAAATAGGACAAGAGATAGTGATATTTAGCTCGGCGAAAAGTGGGCCCACTTTTTGCGGGCCGATTCCTCCGGTTGTAGAAGAGCTCCAGTGATGCCGATTTTTTTGTGGATAGGTCTGGGGATTGTCTACACGGGCCGCTCATAAAACCGAGCTGTTCTCCACAATCCCCAGACACTATGAATTTTGAATGTGAAAATTTTTTAAAGTGCGTAGGTTTGTTGTTTCTCGATGGATTTTTTAGAGAATTTGACCTTTTTGATTGTCTTCGCGTCCTCTTCCAGGCTGCACCGTCGCCGATGCTCCAGGTCCTCGGGAACTGGTACCTCGTGGCGAGAGGTTTTTCCCAAATACCTCTCAAGCCACGAAGAGTAGAATTGTGCCCGAGGTATCAGGTGAAGCGTCTCCTTGGCGCGCGTCTTTTGACGTATCGTACACCGCAATCCGTAAGTAGGTTCCTTAGTTATAACTTAAAAACACTTGTTTTTTTTATGTAAACACGTGGTCACTTTTTCGTTTTTCTTTAATAACTTTTCACTCTGTTTTCCAATTTTCACTCGCGATACGTCGTTGGATAGGTCTCGCCGAGACCTATCTTTTGACATATAACACTTCCTTCTACGTTTCGGATTTACCACTTTTTTTTTTTATTATTATTATTATTTTTTTTTTTTTTTAACCGTGGAGCGTTACGTTTTCCGATCTGTTCTCCTCGGGGGGCGAGACGTAACTGGGTTAGGTTTTTTTTTTTTTTAAAATTTCAATTGTATTTAGTTTGTGAAGTCGTGAAGATTTTTGCTTTAAATCCCCTTGTTGAGGGGGGATTGTACCAGCTTCTAAGAATAGAAGAGGCGCAGGTGATGGGTGGGGATGAGTGGAGGGGGTTGGGCTTTGCCCGGGAGCTTCATGTTGGTCCACGAACCCCCTCCATAGGGGTAGAGAGAAAGAAAGGGGGATAGAGGGTGATGAGAAAGTGGGGGCAGGGGTCGAAGAATGGTGAAGTAAGAGTGGTGAGTGTGAGGTGAGTAAAGAACCCCTGCCCCCAGATAGAGATGCGTGATAGGTGAATGTAAAGATGAGAGCAGATGATGAGGTGTTGGGAGGATGCCAGGAATGAATTGAAGTGAGGCGGCCCCCCCGCCCCGCGACCGCGTCCGTTAATGACGAAGGACGCGGTCGCGGGGCGCCGGGGCCGTTGAGGCACCCTGTGTGATTGCGACTTTCGAAAATTGATGTTATCTCTCCGGTTGGTGCAGCCAGGTTGGTGAGAGTCGCTTAATGCTGCTGATGCTCTACTAGCCGAGGGTTAATTTGATCCGGAGCAGCTCAGTGATGGTGTTGGCCTAGATGTTGATACTATGCTGGAATATGCGATGTGACGCTGGTATGCTAGTAACTTCAGAGAAATGTTCTTGAATTGGAACTTTCTGAAATTAGAAGGAGGAGAAATAGATGGAGCCGCCATGTCGTGTTGCCCCGACGCCGGATCAGCCTCTGTCGCTTAGTTATGTGAAGAGCCGGAGCTGGAGAATAATGCGAGAAGCCTTGTTTAGCCTCTGCATGTGGGGTTCGCAGAGTGTCCCCTACCTTGTCTATTCTCCTTTTGTTTGTTGGTTAAATGCTTGCTCACTTGCTTGTTTGTGTAAGTTATAGTTCGGCACAGCTATCGGGCCGATCGCCCCAAGGCCCCACCCTCCACACCTCTGGCATTGGGGCGACCGGACCGAACCGTGCTTGCAAGCGTGGCTTAAGGCTTTTACTGAATGTTAATGTTGATTGAAAGCTGTCTGTATTAATCTTAATTTATCTGTGTTTGAGCGATTATTGAGCCCGGTGCTACCTTTATAGGAGTAGAAGGGGGTTCACCCGCCCGACTCCCCATTCCCAGCCATAGGGCGCAATGCCTGATCATGAGGAGCCGAGCGGGGGGGGTTCCTTCCTTGTTTAAGTAGTGCCTATATGACGTGTGCTATGTGCTAAAATTAACTAATTCTAATCCTAACCTTAGGTGAGCTGAAGGTAAAGTTAACATTTACATTTACAAATGGAGTAATACTATTGCACGGTATTCTTATTTATTAATTTATAATATTGAAACTATTGTAAATAATTTTTAGATATTTGTGAGAGAGTTATATTTACATTTATTTTTAACTTATATTTAACAATATTACATATTTGGTGTTTGTTAATTCGAAGGAAGGAAGGAAGCTTTACTTTGTATATTGTCTCATTGTGATTCGGGGTTGCTTATAAGATACTAATCAATTTTAAATCAGTTACAGAGAATTTACTAAAAGTAATAATTAAGATAGTACAATCAATAGGATATAATTCAGGATTTTTACTATTGGAATTTTACATGATTGTTGTGATACTGAATCAAAATATAGTACAATTCTTGTATAATCTAATGTAATTTTTATGTATGTTATTATTATTATTATTATTATTTATTTATTTTTTTTTTTTATTTATATACAATAATGTGTTATGTACAGATTATTACCTATCCTATGTTTTAACTAATCTCTACCTTATTTATATTTTACATTTTATTTATTATATAACATTAACCTGATTATGTGCAACGTCAGTACACTTTTATATGTTTACGCCCTTTCCCTTGAGGCAGGGTGATTGCTATGCACAATTGTATATGTGATTATTACTTACTTATCGTTATCCTATGTGATTCCTAATTTTATTTACAATTAATTTATTTATTATATCATTACATATTTACATATTTGTGTATTGTGTCTGGGACACTTTACATGTTTGCACCTTTCCCCTTGAGGCGGGGTGGCGTCTTGATGGCTCTCCGAAAGGGAGAGCGGTTTCCCAGAAGGGGCAAAAATGGGTGAGTCAACTGGCGGTAGGGTAGCAGGCGGGACGGCCTGCTCTGCTATAATTAATTAATCAATAAAATAAATCCCCCCCTTAGAGGTCCCCAGCATCCATCCCGCCTGCGCCCGCGCCCAATCCTTTCCCTAATCGGGGCCGGAATTGCAAAGTCGTATCCGGTGTGGTCTCGGTTCCTCGCCTCCAAGGCAGGCGGGGCGAGGACCGAGAGTTGTCGTTTCAGGGATGATAAACCAGTCAGCCGTCCCGTGCCTCTTCCGGTGTGTTAAGCCGTTATCGCGATTATAGTTGTCTTTTGTGATTTGCCGTGTATAACTCTAGTTTGTTAGTTTAGTTTTGCTCGTTCATTTCCTTACTTTGTGCTTTCCTAATGGAATATGGTGATGTAGCAGGTGGGTGAGTGAATAGGGTGGGGGCTTAGGGCCCGAATGACTGAGAGTATGTATTTGTCTATTCGTTTCTCTATAATTATTTATCTATTTATCTATTTCTTTCTTTTGATCTGAACTGATTTGCTGCTGGTTTGTTTTTGATTTGATTTAAATTAATTGTACTTTTCTGTTTCAGGGGTCTTTCATTCATTTGCTACAGCCGTCACGAGTGGGCGAGAAGATCAAGCTTGGAACAACGCGAGCACGAGAAGACCAGAGAAGAAAGAGAAGCAGCAGAGGCGGCGGAAGAGAGAGAGACCGATGCCGGTCCGAAGCGAGTCCACGCAGGGAGGGCGAGGAGAGGAAGACGAAGAAGACGACGCCGGAGAGGGGGGCAACCACCCCCGCCGCCCGAGCCAGATCGGATGTAGCACTCAGGAGAGAAGCAAAGAGCGCGGGCGAGCCTCCCCCCCGGCTCCCCCCTCATCGTGTTTTTGGTGAGTATTCTATGACTTGTGTTGCTATAGGTTAGATTTATAATGCAAATGCTTATTTGTGTGTGTGAGAGTGCCTATTTGAGAGTACGGGTGTGTTATTTGTTTAAGTTTGAGTGAGTTTGTGTATGCGTGCGTGTGTGTGCGCGTGTGTGTGCGTGTGTATTTGCGTGTATGCTCGTGTGTGTTTCTATGTTGAGGTTGAGTTTATGTGTTTGCTGTCAGTGTGTGTGCCGTGTTGTGTCGTGTCGTGTTGTGTTGTTCTTGTTCCAGTGTGAGTTGTCCTCTTATTTGTATCCGACAAATTCCTGGGAGTATCCCATGACCGTGTTCTCTGATTCTCTCGGTGGTCTCAGCTCCTTGGGGCATTTCAACCTGGCCCTCTCGGTATAAAAGTAGTATGGCTTCGGGTAATGTTGGTGATTGTTATCAAATACGTAATTGGGGTGTTTCTTTTTATAGTGCCTGCTGACGGGATGTGTGACTATCGCTCCGCACAGTATGCACTGCTTTTTGTTTCGTCCGCTTCCACATTTGCACACGGTGTAGGAGTGAATCCCTTCGCTGTTGCAAAATTTTCTGGAGCTCTTTGTGATCGACGGGTACACCGTGGGCAACATGGGCCCGGTCGTGAGATGCATTCGTTGTCTCTGGCGGTGCAGGCTGTACTGGAGTGTTTGATGTGACGTATACTGCTGATGCGGATGGTGTTGCGGGGTTGAGAACTGCGTGCCGATGCTGCCTTCCTCGTTTGAGGGAGAGCGAGTGGACTGGGTGCGGTGAGTGGGGAGTGCTTCAGATTCGGCATCGGCGGGTGTCGTACCCCTCCCCCAGGCGGCCAGGATTGTTTCCAGGTTCGGCAAGGTCATCGTAGTCTGAGGTGTTTGAGGTGCCTGAGTGGAGTTCTGTTGTAGCGCCGCCAGAGCGATGGCCATGGCCATCTCAGCTCCCAGGGTGGTATTGGCGGTGGTGGTAGTAACGTTGGCTGTGGTGGTGGTGTGCGAGGTGACAGTCTCTGTGACGTTGCGGATGTGCTTTGGAGTGTTTCCGTTCGTTGTGTCGGTGATGCTGAATCTTTTGCTCTTTCTCTTATATTGTTGGTGTCCTGTCGTGTCCGTTCTCGATCCGCCCGAGGCGTTGCCTGAATCGTTTTGTTGTTGTTCCGATTTGTGTTCTCGTTCGCGTTCGCGCTTTCGGTGTTTGCTGCGTTTGCCGAGCCTCGTGCGCCTAGGATGTTCCGTTCTCTCCAGTTTCCCTGCATGAGTCGTGGGAGTTTCTTTGCCTCCCTCTGAGTTGGAGGTCATGGGGTTCGGGATGAATTCTTTTTTTTTTTTTTTTTTTTTTTTTTTTTTTTTTTTTTTTTTTTTTTTTTTGTCGTTGTCATTTCACCGGGGGGGGAACGTCCGGGGAGAGAGGTCGTCGTCGTTCAGATGGTCGCCTTTGTCTTCGTTCCCAGGATTTCGCCGCTGAGGTTTGGGTCGAGATTGCGTTTCGAGCCGAGGAGTGTCCTGCGATCGACGGTCCTGAGATGAGTGTGTGTGTTCATTGCTTGCCGTCTGTTTTTGGTGGTGTGGTTGTTGCCGTTGCATTGTTTCTGATTGCGAGGGTATGGGGTCGAGTGGGTCAGTATGTTGCGTGTGATGAGAGATAGTCGTCGTAGTGTCACCCCTCGTCGTCTGGTTCAGTTCCCGTTCCAGTTCCAAGTCCAGGTCCAGACCCAAGAATGCGTCCAGGTCAAAGCTGCTTTCGGTTATGATGCTATGATAGTTGTCCTCGTGATGCTCCTCCGCCGGGCGGGTTGTGTCGCTGTTGTATCCTTCGCCCCCTTCAGTCACTGCGTGTTCGGGTCCTGAAATCTGGCGGTCGATTAGCTCTTTAGATGGTAATACGATCGAGGAAATATGCGCACTACCAGCGGTGGAGGTGGTGGTGGTGGTGACAGTCTTTCGTGGGGTGCGTGTGCCTCTGCCTCTGCCTCAGGGGCTATTGATTTTGGTTTAGGTTTTTTTTTTTTTTTTTTTTTTTTTTTTTTTTTTTTTTTTTTTTTTTTTTTTTTTTTTTTTTTTTTTTTTTTTTTTTTTTTTTTTGTTCTTGTGCGTGTAATATCGGTCGAGGTTGAGGTTGAGGTTGAGGTTGAGGTTAGGTTAGGTTAGGTTAGGTTAGGTTAGGTTAGGTTAGGTTAGGTTAGGTTAGGTTAGGTTAGGTTAGGTTAGGTTAGGTTAGGTTAGGTTGGGGTGCGATGTCTGACAACCTCCTCGCGGTGCACCCCGGGCAACGTGGCCGCTCAAAGCATCTTTGAGCCGCCACGGCTGATGTCAGAATACGAGTGGGCAAACGGAGTTCTGTCTCCGTCGTGCGAGAAGTCTCGCAGTGTGGGCTCCGGGCCGGCGCCCCGACGGTAAGTCGGGCAGCGGCGGCGCGGTTCGGGCTGGACGGGCGCCCTGGGTATCCCGGGAAGCGGCCGTGCCAGCGAGGGCGGTGGGCCCGCTGTCTCATGGTGGTCATGAGTGGCGGGTGCTGATTGTCAGCAACCACCGGCCGACCCCGTTACCCCACTGCTGTGGGGCCGGGGCGGGGGCTGCCCTTAATTGGGTGGCCTCAAGAGGAGACAACCTCAATAAAAAATCAGCCAGCCCAAGGTAGACGCGGCCGAGGGGTTTGTGGCTGGGGGCTTTTCCCAGTCGCGACGCGTCCTCTGGAGGTGGGGAACAGGCGACCCCCACCTTCACAACCCTAGCCTTACCCGGGTATGTCGGCTCTGCCCGGGTGGACTGCTAAACCGTTCTTCTCGTGGGAACACTATGGATTCTGAAACTAATAAATTTAAAAAACCCGTTGATGTTAAAGGTGGGCCGGACTCGGGCGGAAGCGAGCGGAGGGGGCCATGCGCCGGCGTAAAGGCGCCCAAGGATGATATAAAGCGGGACAGAAGTCCCCGTCGTAGTGGGAGTAGAGCAAGCTCAGTATCGAGTCTGCGTAGTGGTAGAAGTCGTAGAAGAGGGACTTCGGAGTCTGCTGGTAGTGAAGGTGATTTTCAGTCTCCGTTGAACTCCGATGCGGAAAGAGAGGGTTCAGTTGACGGAAATAGTAGAAAGGTCCTATTGGGCATTCCACTGAAGGAAGGAGTTCGCTCTACCTGCGTTCCGAACACTCAAACTGACAGTTTGCAATCGGTCTTCGAGATTGAAAGGTCTGATGCAATCGATACAAGTGCAAGAGTACTTCGGAGCAATACACGAAGTGCAAAAAAGTGTGCTCCTGATAAAGAAGTGTCGCCTGAGGGAATTTTGCCTGCATCGGTGGCTGAAACACCTATCCCACCATCAGGCAAAATAATTGAGACTAAAAGGAAACGTTCGTTGGAAAGGTCTTCGAGTTCATCCGGTGGAGACTGCACCAGTAAAATGGATGCTGACGGTAGCTCAGATTGTACGATCAATAGTGGCCGTAAAAACAAAAAGAAGAAGTCAAAAAAGGGTAGTGCACGCAATATTGATGGTGTACACTCGCATAAAAATGATGGCAATGTTAAAGTACTGGATACAGCTCTTAAAGATCTAGTGACAGTGCTCTCGGATAATGAGGTGTCATCTGATACACTCTCTGTTACTGGACGTGACGATTATTTGCTCCGAGTAAAAGACAGATCACAGAATCAGGGACAACCGGATACTTCAGATGAGGAGAAATTGGTACAATATGAACAGCTTCCGACTGACGATTTGTTGGAAATAGTTCGTGGGGCTCTCTCTCTGATTATGACCACAGCCAATAAAAGTAGCAATCTTAAGGGAGGATGCAAAAGAGACATTGTGCAATCGGCAATTGGACTTGATATGCTGATCCAACACCTCATGAAGCGTGAACCGTCTGAGGAGGTGAGGATCCTGAGAGCGGATAACAGGAGACTCAACTCTGAAGTCAAAAACTTGAGTCAGGAAATTAAGGCTTTGAGAAAGGCATTTAGTGAAATGTCCGCTACAATAAAGGGAGGGACCGTACAAAGCCCCTCGCCTATAGTAGACACCATAGATGTAACGGTAGCTGGTGATATTATACAAATGTCACATGATGCTATGAATGACTTAATGGAAAAGTTCAAAGCGGAGATGATGCGCTCGACTGGCCAAATGATGAACGCTCGTTTAGAGGGCCTAGAAAGCCGCTTGCTGCCTAAGCCAAATCTCCGCCCTCCATTAGAAGCCGACAAAAAGGCGACGTCTTCTTCTACTACCAAGAAGGCTGCCAAGTCGCTTCCGCAGGAAAGCGCTAAGTCGTCATCGCAGCCCTTGCCGCAGAGGAACCAAAAGGCTAGCAAAAAGCCACAGCCTGCAACCACGGTTAAGTCACAGCCTAAAGCTCCGAAAGCTCAGCAACCCATTGCTAAAGCTAGTCCTGCACCCTCTCAGAAGCAGCAACCTGCTACAGAGATGAACCAGCAAGATGATTGGGTCACTGCTGGTAATAGGAAAAAAGAGAGAAGGAAAGCTAAAAAGGCTGCAGCGATACAGTCTAAGATCTCGGTGGTGCCGGACACCGCTGCCAAACCCCCTAAGACGTCAATTAACACCAAGGCGTCTAGAAATAGGAAGCCCAAGCTTTCGGCTCCTCGGTCTGCAGCGGTTGTTATAACAATCTCACCAGAGGCTGAGAAGGAGGGGCTTACGTACTCTGCGGCTATTAAGCAAGCGAGGCAAGCCCTATCTCTCAAAGATTTTAATATTGAATCTATAAAGGTTAGACCCACCGCAACCGGTACCCGTAAGATCGAAGTGCCAGGAGCAGCAAGCGGTGAGAAGGCCGATAGACTGGCAGAGGGTCTCAGGTCCATGTTCGGAGATAGATTGAAAGTGTCCAGACCCACAAAATGTGTGGATATCCGCATCTCTGGTTTGGATGACTCCATCGAGAGCACGGAGGTGGCGGAAGCCCTTGCCTCAAAAGGGAATTGCTCGGTGGAGCTTATCAAGGTAGGCATGATCAGGAGGAACCAAAGTGGCCTAGGCACAGTAGTTGTCAAGTGTCCGGTCACAGCTGCCAAAACGGTTCAAGCTGGCGGCAGACTTCTGATTGGCTGGTCATCTGTGCAGGTGCAAGTCCTGGAGGCCCTTCCCTTGCGATGTTATAAATGCATGGGAGTGGGCCATACTAGACAGTTATGCAAGTCTGAAACTGATAGAAGTGGTCTTTGTTTTAAATGCGGCCAAGAGGGACACAAGGCTGCAAGTTGTAATAGCAGCAAGCCCAAATGCATCGTGTGCGCAGATGCTGGGCTTCCTTCCTCTCATTCTATGGGAAGTAAGGCCTGTTCCCCCCCCACTAGAAAGACCAAATTGACTGCAAAAGCCAAAGAGGACAATGCTGTTGCCGCTTCGCGTGGCGATGATGCACTGGAGGAAGAAGCGATGTCATCTTAATGTTTAGAAGACAACTTAAATTCCTCCAGTGCAACATTAATCATGCAGCAGGGTCACAAGATCTTATGTTGCAGTCGATTGCCGAGTGGGCTATTGACATTGCCGTCATTGCCGAGCCTTACTCAGTTCCAGCGCACAGGAACTGGGTAAAGGATACGGATGGAAGCGTGGCAATTATGGTGCCACATACTTCCTACTACAGCCCACCGCTGGTGGTTAAAGAGGCAGGATCTGGATACGTAGTGGTCGACTGGGGAGAATTGAGACTGGTAGGAGTTTACTTCTCTCCTAACACTCAAGCCGACCAATACGAAATTTGGATAGGTCGTTTGCTGGAAGTGGTGCGTCGACATGACCATAGGCACATGATTATTCTGGGGGACTTCAATGCGAAGCATCCTGCTTGGGGTTCCCCCAGAGTGACGGTGAAGGGTGATCTGGTTGTCGGATGGGCCAATGCGCTGGGACTGGAAATTATGAACAGGGGAAATGAATATACCTGTGTTAGGCCAGGGGGTGGATCCATTGTGGATCTAACATTTACTACCCCGGAGATGGCTCCCCGATTTGATAATTGGAGAGTCATTCTCAACAAGTTCACAATGTCCGATCACAGGTATATAAGATTCGAGCTATCCCCGGACCCCAGCGTAAATACCCAGCGGATCACATCTAGAAACAACTTATTGTTTCCGAAATGGTCATTGGCTAGGATAGACAGCGGTCTAGCAGAGGAAGCTGCGTTGGCTCAGGGATGGGTGTTACCCACTGAGTTGCCTGAGGACGTGAACATAGACGATGCCGCAGATCGGATTCAGAATTCACTGAAGGAGATCTGCGACACATCGATGCCTAGAAGCACCAAGACTCCTGTCAAAAAGCAAGTGTATTGGTGGACTGGGGAGCTCAATGTGTTTAGGGCGGTATGCATGAGAACCAGAAGGACGTATCTCAGATATAGGCGTAGAAGAATCCGCGTTCCTGAGGAGGAATCTAGACTCAAACGTGAGTATACATCTGCAAAGAAGACCCTCAGGAACGAGATCTGCAAAGCAAAGTCGGCGGCTTGGACTTCATTTATCGATGAACTCAACAGAGACCCGTGGGGCAGACCATATAGGATGGTCAGGAAGAAGTTTCGTTCGAATGCTCCCCCCACGGAGTCGATGGACCCAGCTCTTTTAATAAATGTGGTGGACGTCCTTTTCCCATCAGTTACTCCGGAACTCGAACAGAGGATGACCAGACCTGAAACTCCGGACTCAGAGTATCTAAGGGAGATACCTTCCATAACTGATGAAGAGTTTGAGAATGCATTGGAACGTTTCAAGACTGGAAAAAAGGCTCCGGGTCCTGATGGTGTCCCGGGGAGAATCTTGCCCATAGCCCTAAAACAAATGGAGGACTATACCAGAGCCCTGTTTAACGTCTGCCTAAACAAAGGAGGATTTCCAAAAGTCTGGAAAAGGGGTCGTCTGGTGTTGTTGGCAAAGGAGGGGCGACCGACTGATTCGCCGAGTGCTTACAGACCCGTCGTGTTGCTGTGTGAGTTGGGTAAGATGTTCGAGAAGATCATCTCGAACCGAATCACGCAGCATCTCGACGAAACAGGTCCTAATCTCTCGGGGAACCAATACGGTTTCAGGAAAGCGCTCTCGACAGTTGATGCCATACTGAGATTGAAACGTTTATCGGAAACAGCGATAGATAGGGGAGAGAGGGTGATTGCAATATCTCTTGATATTGCTAACGCATTCAACTCTCTCCCCTATGAGTGTATTAAAGAGGCCTTGCGGTATCACCAGCTCCCGATATACCTGAGACAAGTGATTGAGAATTACCTCGAGGACCGTAAAATCCTCTACCTAGATCCGGAGGGTAATATGGTCTCCCGAGATATGATGCTGGGGGTTCCACAGGGGTCGGTCCTTGGACCACTCCTGTGGAATCTAGGATATGATTGGGCGATAAGAGGTCAGTTGTTACCAAACATGGACGTAATATGTTACGCCGACGACACGTTGATTGTCGTTAAAGGTAGCGACTATGACACACTATTAAGACTGGCTAAGGAGGGGTCCACACTTATTATAGAGAGAATAAGGCGACTAGGTCTCAAAGTGGCTACCCATAAGACGGAAGCGGTAATGTTCCATGGACCGAGAAGAACACCACCACAGGGAGCGGAGATTGAAGTTGACGGCATTAAGGTTCCACTGAGTCCCCACATCAAATACCTGGGATTGTGGTTGGACAGTAGGTGGAACTTTAATGAGCATTTTCGCCTATTAGGTCCGAGATTAAAGAAGGCAGCATTGGATCTGTGCAGAGTTCTGCCTAATATAGCCGGTCCAAAGTCCCTATGTAGAAGACTCTTTGCTGGTGTAATTCGTAGTATGGCCCTATATGGATGTCCTGTTTGGGTAGACTGCTTAAATAATACAAATAGGGCCGCTCTACGAGGACCACAAAGAGTAATGGCTAATCGAATCATAAGGGGATACAAGACTATCTCCTTTGCGGCGGCGATAGCAATGGCAAGCACCCCACCTTGGGAGCTGGATGCGCGCATTCTGGCAGCCATATACCAGAAACGTGCTGAGGCCAGAGACCAGGGTGAGAGAGTTGAGCTAGACGACCTAGTAAGGGTCAGACGAGAGGGAGAAGAGCTCTTACAAGAACTATGGGAACGCCAAATGTCTAGGTCGCCCTTTGGTTGTAGAACACTGAACGCCATCTGTCCAGTGCTAAAGGAGTGGAGAGAGCGAAGCCACGGAGGGTTAACCTTCCGTCTTACGCAGATATTGTCCGGGCACGGGTGTTTCGGACAGTATCTGCACAGGATCGGAAGAGAAGATGATCCGTCGTGCCATGAGTGCGGCGCTGCGGTTGACACTGCGCAGCACACTCTTGAAGTGTGTAGTGTGTGGGAGCCGCAGCGTCGCGTTCTGATGGCGGTCATCGGACGAGACCTCTCCCTCCCCAGCGTAGTAGCTGCTATGCTGGGGAACGACAGGTCCTGGAGGGCGGTGGTCTCCTTCTGTGAAGAGGTGATGACCTCTAAGGAGACTGCCGAAAGAGCGCGTGAAGACGCGAGGGCCAGCTCTCGACGCCGCCGTCGCAGAAGGGGAGGTAGGAGGAGGCGCTATGCGCAACTACTGCCTCCATAATATGTGACCAGGGACCTGGGGCCCGCGCCCCCTTGGTGTGTGTGTGGTGCTCTCCGCGCCGGGGTGGTTCGCTCCTGCGACCCCTCCCTTTGGCCCGGTGATCATGCACATGCACACCCACACTCACACTCACAACACTCACATACACATACAGACTAACATCACTTACACTCAGAGTGACGGTGATCGCCCCTCCGGGGCCGTGAGACACCCCCTCGGGGGTGGCATGGCTCCGGAGGGGCGGTCGTCGGTTCACTCATCACACACACACACACACCACACTTACGGACACACTCGCACACACTCACACACCAGCAGTAACACACATACACCGTCAATCACACACTTAACACTAACTACAACTACACAATACACAAACACTTACCTTTACACTTACCTTCCCCCCCTCCCCGCCCCTGTCGGTGTCGCTTCCATCCCTCTCCTTAGAGAGGGTCCCGGATGCGCCGCCGGTCGGGGGCGGGTAGGGGGGCCGCGGGCTTCTTGTTTCCTGGTGGGCAGCCAGGCTTCCGTACCCTGCGTTTCCCCGTGCGGACCGGAGGACGGGCCTTTCATGGCGGCCGTGCATTTATGTGCGACCGTATGCGAGGCTCAAAATCCGTGAAGATTATCAGCCTACCTTAACCCTCTGGCTTGCCGATGTGGAGCGGGATGGCTGGTAGTTAGGGGAACCAGGGAGTTCAACCTACGTATGTGGGGGAGGGAGCTTTCCATCTCGCACCGTGGCCGCGGGGTCGTCGGTGCCCGACTGCAACACACACCGTTCGGTGTGTGGGGTGGTCGGGTGCCGGCGGGGCCGCGGTCACGGGCGCGACTAAGGAACGGTGTACCGGGGAGGAGGGAAGGTCACCGGGGCTATCGGGGAGAGGGGCATATGTGGGGCAACCCATATGTGTCCCCACGAGACAGTCGTTAGGGCAGGAGGGACACAGTTGCGTGTCTCCTGTCCTTGACGAGGGGCAGCCTGGTGGTTTGCGCGCCATCGGGCATTGCACGCTCCTTGTCCTGTCTGGGGGGTGAGACTCGAATGTTCCTGAGCCTCC
Organism: Diatraea saccharalis; assembly: GCA_918026875.4. Lineage (NCBI taxonomy): Eukaryota > Metazoa > Arthropoda > Insecta > Lepidoptera > Crambidae > Diatraea > Diatraea saccharalis. Next base: position 19,542,581 of record OU893345.1, read on the forward strand.
CCCCTAACCCGAGAGGGAACCTGCCCCGTCTGGGCGGGTTCTTTGAGGGCGGTACTGTGGTGAATGGCCTCGTGCCGACCCCACGGCCGTCCTCTTTGTGAGGGACATCGGCAGGTTTTAGTGGGTAGGCCCCGGCCGTCTGCCGGGGAGAGCCCCACATCACCCGTGGACCACGCGCTGTGGGAAGCGGGTATGCAATTTCATGCATTTCCTTCCGTCAAAAAAAAAAAAAAAAAAAAAAAAAAAAAAAGGTTAGGTTAGGTTAGGTTAGGTTAGGTTAGGTTAGGTTGGGGTGCGATGTCTGGCCACCTCCTCGTGGTGCACCCCGGGCAACGTGGCAGCTCAAAGTGTCTTTCGATACTTTGAGCTGCAACGGCTGAGGTCAGACGACTGGGGGCTCGGCGGGCGTCCTGGACATATTCCGGGTAGCGGCCGCCGAGGGGGGGGGGGGACCTGAAAGGGTCAAATGTGGGGGGGGGCGTCCTGCGTTGTGGAGTTTAGGGGGGAGGAAAGGCTCGCTCCGAGCCACGACTGGGGCGTCATTGTTCTAGTGGGCGGTGTGTACCGGTGTGTCGCACAGGTGTGCGCGGTTTTACCCGCATCTGTGAGACATACCGGTGAGGTTCCAATTGGGATCTCCGCCGGCCACGCCCGTAATCCCGTACGTAGTGCGGGAACGGGGGCCGCCACTGCCTAGTGGGGGCCAAGAGGAGCATACCTCTATAAAAAACCAAATGGGGGGGAAAATTGGGAAAGGAGCTCCTCGTGCCTCAACAGGGGAAACTAAACATGAAATGGCGACTTACAAAAATGAAGTACTGCCGGAGGGTACCGCGGGATGCGGAGAATCCCTCGCTGTGACAGGTGATGGCGCTGAGTTATCGCGTCAACACCTGTCACAGGCTCCACACACTCGGCAGAGTGGAGTAACCGCCGAAAGTCATAGCTCAGGGACAATTAAACAGAGCCAAAAAAGGGAAGAAACGGAGAAGTTGAATGAGAAGGGTACTGAAAGAATAGGAGAAAAGACAGAAAAGGGGACTAAAATAATATTCAATGAGGGTATGAATTTTAGACGAATTGGAAGTAGGGATGGTTTAACAAAAAAAGGAGAAGGAAGTGAAATAAAACAGAGCACAGCTGCTGAAGATAAAGTCAGACAAACTAAGACAAGTACACTAAGAACGAAGACGAACGAGACGAAAGGAAAGTCAAATCTGACGAAAGAAGTAGTGGACAATATAAAACCCGGCAGGAGAATGACAAGAAGCCTTACTCGAGGAAACAAGGAATCCCTTGTTATTCAAACGCCACCGGGAAGAATAGGTAGGGAAGAAGAAGGGACGGAAAGGGAAGAGGACCCTGAAAGAATTACAGAAGGAAAAGGAAGGAAAATTGATATCCCTAGAGGACAGCCCACGTCCACAGGAGAGAGTTGGGGCTTGGGCCGGACCAATAAGGAAATCAAAGAAAAAATAGGGAAACTAGAGGATAGGAATCCGGAAGGACAAGGTCTGGAAACGGATAGTGAAGATAGTAGAGAGGAAACAGATTCGGGAGAGTCAATGGAATTAGATATGGAATGCTGCAGTAGTAAGGTTCTGGAAAATAAGAGAGGCAAAAGGAAAAGGAAAGAATCAAAAACAGGAGAAGAAGAGGGATACCAGATCAGGGACAAAGAAAGACAGGATCCAGAAACCAAATCCCCTCCACCCAAAAGGGCAGGAGGAATTAAAAAAGGAAAGGAAACAGTTAGAAATAACGAAAATTATAGAAGAGAGAGTATACAAAGTGAGCAGGAGGAAGATAGAGAATCGATTCAACAAAGAATTAAAAGGCTAGAAGCGGATAACAAGAGACTCAATTCCGAGTTGAAGAGAAGCATGGAAGAAATGAGAGGGTACAAAAAGGGATTTGAGGAAGTAACAAAACAATTGAAAGAAGGGAGGATGGCCATGAAAGCACTGGGTACCCAGGATCCAAGCGAACTAGGACCAGGGTCACCAATAGTTTCATGGCTGAGAAGGATGATAATGGAGGAGGTAGAGGAGATCAAAAGGGCGACAACAATGACGGCAGGAGCGATGATCTCCGCACGAATCGAAGGGTTGCAGGAGAGACTTCTCCCAGAACCAATGCGGAGACCGCCGCTTGCGGCCGACCAAAGGAAAAGAGACAGAGAAGAAAAGAGAAAAGAAGAAAGGAAAGAAAGGGAGAAGGAAGAAACAGAAAGAAAGAATAAGAAGGGGTTGAGAGCGACGACAAGAGAAGGGGATAAAATAGAAAAACTCCAAAAGAACCGGTCATATTCTACAACCAAGCCGTCGGATACAGAATATGGGAGTACTGAGGAGGAAGAGGGGACCTGGCAAAGGGTAGAGAGGAAAAAGAAAAGGAAAGGCCAGGAAAAGAAAAAGGAAACATATGCAGAAGTAGCTAAAAAACAGACTGCGAAGAGAACAGAAGAGAGGAAAGGAGATCGAAATAGAGTAAAGAGAAGAGAAGACCCTAGAAGACAGAGCGCCGTACATCAAACAAGCGACGCTGGGGCTCCTGGGGTCCGGGAACAGGAGAAACCAACTGGCAGAAAGAAAAGGGTCAAGAAAAAGAGGGTCAGAATACCTAAAACGGCGGCGGTTGTTATAACCCTGCCACAGGGGGAGCAAGACAAAGGGGTGAATTTTAGTCAGGTCCTGGCAGTTGCGCGAAGAGAAATCGACCTGTCTGAGCTAAAGATTAAAAAAGAGAATCTAAAGCTCAGACACGCCGCGACGGGGGCAAGACTACTAGAAGTGTCGGGGGAAGACAATCCAGAAAAGGCCGATGCACTGGCCAGCAAACTAAAGGAAAAACTGGGTGACAAAGTCATAGTCTCCCGACCGGTCAAGTGCATCGACCTTAGAATACTTGACCTGGATGACTCCATCACCAAGGAGGACATAAGGGAGGCAATGGCAACGCAAGGGGAGTGCCCCCCCGACAACATAAAAATCGGGGAGATTAGGCTAGGGCCGGGAGGCTTAGGAGCCGTAATGACCAAATGCCCTGTAGCAGCCGGTAAGAAAATAGTGGCGAAAGGTAGGCTGTTGGTCGGATGGACGAGTGCCAGGGTTCGACATCTGGAGACCCTCCCCATGCGGTGCTATAAGTGCATGGGGCTGGGTCACACCAGGGCGAGGTGTCCAATAGAGAGGGACAGTAACGGGTTGTGTTATAGGTGCGGCAAACCAGGACATAAAGCGAGCAATTGCTCGGAGGTCGCGAAATGCATGGTTTGCAAGGAGGCCGGCCTAAAGCACAACCACATAATGGGCAGCAGGGCTTGCACCCCACCGGTAGTGAAAGCCAGAAGGCCAGGGCGGACCGAAGCGGTGGAAAGGGAGGGAGGCGCCGTGGCGCCGGAGGAAACTGAAATGGACATTAATGACCAATAACGCCTCAATCAGTTTCCTCCAGGCGAACACCAACAACTGCTTGCGCTCCCAGGACCTCCTACTGGGTAGCGCGAGAGACTGGAAGGTGGACGTGGCGGTCATATCCGAGCCATATGTTGTTCCGACCAACAATTCGCTATGGCTCGGAGATAGGGACGGCAAAGTAGCCGTCACTCTGTTGGATCCCCCCCCCAACTCTCCTCCTTTGGTCCTGAAGGAGAGAGGAGACGGATACGTGGCTGTAGGGATGGGGGAACTAACAATTGTGGGTGTTTACCTCTCGCCAAATTACACCCCGAGGCAATATGAGGAACACCTACAAGACTTGGAGAGGGCTTGCAGGAGAGTGACAACTAACAAAACTTTGGTGATGGGGGACTTCAATGCCAAACACTCGGCTTGGGGCTCCCCCATCACGGACAGAGAGGGACGGCTGGTACTAGACTGGGCAACAACGATGGGCTATGTAGTTGCCAACAGGGGGACAGTGCCTACATGTGTCCGGCCACAGGGGGAATCTCTAGTGGATATCACCTTCGCCACCCCTGCTGTGGCCGGAAACCTGGAGGGATGGAGGGTTTTGTTAACGGAGTCCTTGTCTGACCACAGACTTATCCGCTTCGGACTGGTCTCTACAAACACTGTGGGGGAGAACATGACATCGCCCTACCCAAGATGGACGGTGTCCAAATTGGACATGGAAAAGCTGGAGGAGGAAGCCATATTTCAGGCCTGGCTCCTGGACACCTCTGCGCAAGAGAACACACCAAACAGAGGGGAGATCGCTGGAGCATTGACAGCGGTGTGCGATGCGGCCATGCCCAGGGCACGTAACAGGCACTACAAAAAGGGCGTGTACTGGTGGACGGCAGAAATTGCAGAAAAAAGAAATATCTGCACCCGAGCCAGGCACGCCCTTCAGAGATATAGGAGAAGAAGAAATGGTGACCCCGAAGAAGAGAACAGGCTTCGCAGGAACTACCACGACCGGAAGAAGGAACTAGAAACGGAAATAAAAGAGTCCAAGGCTAGGTCGTGGAATGAGTTCCTGGAAGAACTGAATAGGGACCCGTGGGGGAGACCATTTCGAATGGTCAGAAACAGACTGAAAAGACAGTCCCCCCCCACAGAATCTTTTGACCCTGTACTCCTGGACCGTGTGGTGGACAACCTCTTCCCGAGTAACCCGGCAGAACCAATGAGGTATATGGTTCTGCCAGAGGAAGAAAACGAGGAGGAAGATGTCCCGTTGATAACGGAAGAAGAACTGAGGGAGGTGGTGCTGCGACTCCGAGGGAAGAGGAAGGCGCCCGGCCCGGATGGAGTGCCAGGCAGAATCTTCCCGAAGGTGTTCCGACACATAGGGCAGCACATCCAGGCCCTATTTAATCGATGTATTAGAGAAGGAGTGTTTCCCCAGGAGTGGAAAAGAGGCAGACTCTGCCTCCTCCGCAAGGAAAACAGACCGCTCTGCGAACCCTCTGCATACAGACCGATTGTGCTCCTTGATGAGACGGGCAAATTGCTGGAAAGGATCCTGGCAGACCGTATCACACACCACCTAGATACGGTCGGTCCAAACCTCTCGGACCGGCAATATGGATTCAGGAGAAGAAGGAGCACAATCGACGCCATCCTAGAACTGAAGCAGTTCGTAGAGACAGCCATAGGAAGGGAAGAAAGGGTCGTTGCGGTGTCACTCGACATCAGCAACGCTTTCAACACCCTCCCCTTCCTATGCATAAAGCGAGCGCTGAGGTACCACCGACTCCCCCCATACCTGGTAAGAACAGTTGAGAATTACCTCGAGGGGAGAGAGATCACATATCTGAGGGCAAACAGCGGGCTGGTGACAAGAGGAATGAGATGCGGGGTTCCACAGGGATCGGTCCTGGGACCATTGCTGTGGAACCTCGGGTACGATTGGCTGTTGAGGGGGAACCTACCCAGCAGAACAAAGGTACTGTGCTATGCAGACGATACCCTGGTGGCGGCCAAAGGGAGAAACTTCGAAACCGCCAAAATAATAGCACAGGGGACCACGGAGCTGGTGATACGCAGAATGAGAGCGCTGGGCCTGAGCGTCTCGGTGCATAAAACCGAGACCATTTGCTTTCACGGCCCGAGAAGGGGACCACCTGCAGGAGCGCAACTGAGGATTGGAGGGGAAACTATCCCACTCACATTGGGAATGAAATACCTGGGATTGGTGCTGGATGGTCGATGGAAGTTCGACCGACACTTCCAACAGCTCATTCCCAGGATTCAGAAGACCGCATCAGCGCTCGGCAACTTATTGCCGAATATTGGAGGACCAGGATCCAGCTGCCGTAGGCTGTTCTCTGGAGTCCTGAGGTCCATGGCGTTGTACGGGGCACCAGTGTGGGCATCCTCCCTCAACACGGCCAACACCATCCTCTTACGAAGACCCCAGAGGATAATCTGTAACCGCGCTATAAGAGGATATAGAACCATCTCCGCGGAGGCAGCATTTTTGCTGGCTGGTGCACCTCCATGGGACCTTGAAGCCAAGGCCCTCAGCGAGGTGTACCAGTGTAGAATGAGTGCGCTGGCTAGGGGGGAACCAGCCACCATAGAGGAGATGGAGATAGCGCGAAGGACCGCGAGAGAATCCATGCTGGAGGAGTGGAAGGGTCGGCTCGATGCCCCTACGGCGGGGCACAGGACCATCGAGGCCATACGACCCGTCTTCCAGCAATGGATAGAGAGGAGGGAAGGGACACTCACTTTCCGGATGGTGCAGGTGCTGTCGGGGCATGGATGCTTCGGGCAGTACCTGCATCGGATCGGAAGAGAGGAGTCCCCGTCCTGCCACCACTGTGGCGCTGCAGTGGACACCGCGCTCCACACGTTGTGTGCGTGCAGCGCTTGGTCGGAGCAGCGCCGGGAGCTGGCAGAGACGCTAGGGAGTCAGGACCTCTCCCTGCCCAGCGTGGTAGCTGCCATGCTGGATAGCGACAGGTCCTGGCGAGCGGTCGCCTCCTTTTGTGAGGATGTAATCCTACAAAAGGAGGCCGCGGAAAGAACCCGAGAGGCCAACGCCCCGACGGGTTCTTCCCGCAGCAGGAGGGGAGGACAGAGACGCAGGCGCTACGCGCAGAGTCTCAACACTCCCCCCTAATCGCCAGCCTTGCTCCGCGGGGTCCCCGAATGCCGCCCGTGCTGCGGCTCGTGCCACCTCTCCTCCGGAGAGGATGGCTGTGAGCGTAGCGTGGGGAGGGCTGGGGGCAACGCGGACCAAGGTGATCTTCCGTTGTGATCGTAGTCGTGGGGGATCCCGGGCGGGGGGGCGCGATGGGCACCTTTAGGGGTGCACAGCGCGCATCATCGTCCGGGACTGCCGCCGGGGGGCGCGCCCCGTGCGTCTCTAGGGACGCACGTTTCCGCGACCTTCGGCGGCGATCCCCTGTCGGGTTGGCCTCGGGGACTCTTGTCCCCGTGGCCGGGTCGGCGGGGGTGCCTCCCGGGATGGGGGTGGGGGGGGATCCGCGCGCCTAGGTGCGCGTGCCTCCCCCCTCCTCCTCCCGGGATGGCGATACCCCATGACTGCGAGTAGGGCGGCGGTGGGGGCGGACCCGTCCACTGCCGGGTCGGGACGCGGGGCGCGGGGCCGCGGGCGCAGCAAACGCATTTATGCGAATGCGGCGCCCGCGGACACGCGGGAACGCGTCCGGGCCGGGCACGGGCGGAGTCGTGGACACCGTCGTCCTGGCTGGGGCCGTCCTCCCGGGGCCGGGTGGTAACGCTCATCCCTGATGGGCGGGGCACCCGGTGGCGGGGGGGCGGCCTCAGGCACAACAAGGGAGACCGGGACCCATCGCCGGCCGGCGCTGCCACGCCGGGCTATGTTTACATAGCCCGCCACTGGCGGCGCCGGCGGGCGGGGGGACCCCGGTGGCAGCGGGAATGGGAGTACTACTAGGGAGGCCTGAAGGGCCAAGGGTGGTGGAGAGTAGTGCTCCCAAACAGAAGGCGGCAAGGGGGATGGGATCGCGTATTAACGCATCCCACCCCTCTGTGGACCGGCGGGACGAGGGCTGACACCCCACCCTGCACCCTGGCGAGGCTAGCTCGTCGGGACGGTCCACCGTCTGGGAAAGGTTGTTATTCACCCAAGCCTTTCCCATCCCGCAGAGGGCGACTCCTCTCAACCCTCCGCGAGAGGAGTCCCAGCGCGAATGGGGGAAACCGGGCCCTCCGTGCAGGATACCGGGTTCCTCCTTTAATTCGCGTGAGGTGAACCGCAGCGGGTTTTACCAGGTAGGGCTTCCACGTTAACCTGCCCTTTTCAGGGCGGGGTGGAAGAGGAGCCCTGGTTTGAGGCTTAAGGTGCATTTCCCCTGCGTTAACAAAAAAAAAAAAAAAAAAAGGTTAGGTTAGGTTAGGTTAGGTTAGGTTAGGTTAGGTTAGGTTAGGTTAGGTTAGGTTAGGTTAGGTTAGGTTAGGTTAGGTTAGGTTAGGTTAGGTTAGGTTAGGTTAGGTTAGGTTAGGTTGGGGTGCGGTGTCTGACAACCTCCTCGTGGTGTACCCCGGGCAACGTGGCCGCTCAAAGTATCTTTGAGCCGCCACGGCTGATGTCAGAACATGTGAGGAGCCCGTCAGGCGTCCTGGACTTATTCCGGGTAGCGGCTGACGGGCAGGGAGGAGGAGGGTTCGACCCCTTCGGGTGGTCGTCGTTGGCCCTTTTTAGGGCCGTCTTGTTGTGCGACTAGGGGGGCGGTAAGACCTTTTTGGTCGCATTCTGGGGGAGTTTCCCTTCTTGAAGGGAGTCTTGTGCAGTGAGGGCTCCGGGCCGGCGCCCTGTCGGTAAGACGGGTAGCGGCGGCGCGGTTCGGGTTGGGCGGGCGTCTCGGGGGTAACCCGGGATACGGTCGTGCCAACGAGGGCGGTGGGCTCGTCGTGTCATGGTGTCATGAGCGGCGGGTGTCCTTTTCAGGACAACCACCGGCCGACCCGTACCTCTGCGTCGAGCGGAGACGGGGGGGCTACCCTTTGCTGGGCGACCCTGTGTGGACGAGACCACGGTAAAAAACGACCAACCCCACGCTTGACCTGGGTCAGGGGGTGAGTGGCTCCTGGTAGTGGAGTCGCTACAGGTCCTCTGGAGGCGGGGACCGGCCGACCCCCGCCTTCATAAACCTAGGCTTGCTCGCATATCAGGCCTCTGTGCGAGTGGACGTTTAGTTGCTTTGAGACTCGTGGGACTAGCTATGGAGAATTTTATAAAAACTAAAACTAAACTTAGAGACGTGAGGAGGCCTAGCCCAGGCGGAAGCGGGCACGAAGTGAACAGAGATGAGAAGGGGCGTTTCATTGCCCGTAAGGAGTCGAGGAGTGCGGAGAGTGGACCTAGCTCGGCTACAAGAGAGCGTAGCCGGAGCAAAACCAGAAGGCCAACAGCGGAAAGCGTGAGTAGCTCTAGCAGTGACTCTGTCACTGTCTCTGATGCGAATAAGCCGGCCAAGAGGAATAGTGAATCTATAAGGCGCTATGGAAAGGTTGATGAAAACGGAAGAGCTTCCTTCACTCAAGAGGGCATTATTGGACTCATGAGTGAAGCTAGAGAGGTGCTGAATTCACTGATGTCTATAGTGGAATCAAGTAGCAACGAGGGTCCGCTTGAAGAGGGCTTGTGCGACGGCTACGACGTGCTATTTAGTGCGTTAAGGCAGGGTAACGCCATTATTCGAGGGTTGTACAAGACGAAGGAAGAATACGCGGAAACCATTCGCTATCTACATGAAGAACTGGCTAAACTGAGGACCGAGAAGCCTACTACTGCTGAAACCGGCTGTCAAGTAGAACGAACAGCCAAAAGCGGAGAAACTGGGTGTCAGACAGAGGACGCATGGAATAATCCCCTACGCCCACCTTTGCGTCCCCCACTAGCTTCGGATATAAGACCAAAGACAGCCTCTGACACCTCAGCAAGACAGACACAAAGAGGACAGAAAAGGAAGAGGTCTCCAGAAAAGACAACTGCTGTAGGGAGCGCGGGGGTCCGCCCTGATGGACAGATGACGTGGGCACAAGTGACAGGGGGGAGGAAAAAGAATAGGAACAGGGGGCGCCTCGCTACTACTGCTCCCACCCCTGCAGCTGCACCTGTTGTGCAGAAGCCACCTCCCTCCCATAAGAAACGTGGAAGGCATAAAGCCAGGGTTCCGAACACCACAGCTGTGGTGTTGTCAATCTCCCCTGAGGCGGAGGCCAAAGGGGTGACGTATGAGGAGATCCTCGCCAAAGCGAGAAACAAGATTGTGCTCCCTGAATTGGGCATTCAAGGAGGAGTGCATATGGGGATGGCAGCCACTGGCGCCCGGATTTTGAAGGTGCCAGGAACGGACAGCGGACCACAAGCAGATATGCTTGCGAAGAAACTCAAGGAGGTACTGGGGGACTCAGTTGAGGTATCGAGACCCGAAAAGAAGACGAGCCTGAGGGTGACTGAGCTGGACGACTCGGTTGGATGTGAGGAACTGAAGAGGGCGGTGGCAGAAAAAGGCGGCTGTTCCCCGGACCAGGTCGTGGTGGGACCTATCAGCGAGGGCCTGGGAGGCCTTAACATGGCCCTCCTCAAATGCCCTGTGGCCGCGGCCAACACTTTGGCGAAAGAGGGAAGATTATTGGTCGGCTGGACTTCGGCGAGGATTCAACGCCTGGACCCGTTACCCTTGCGCTGTTTTAAGTGCATGGGCACGGGCCACGTGCGGAGGGTGTGCCCTTCTAAAGAGGATCGCTCTGGAGCTTGCTTCAGGTGCGGCCTCGAGGGGCACAGGGCGGCGTGCTGCCGCAACGAGACTCGCTGCGCTGTTTGCGCGGCTGCAGGTCTCCCGAGCGGACACGTGATGGGGAGCAAGAGGTGCTCCCCACCTTCCGTACGGGCACGGTCGGTTCCCGTGCCCCATGGTACTCGTGCGGTACCGGCTGAGGACCTCCCTGAGGTGATGGACACGCATTAGCGTGCCCATCTCTCTCGGGGGGGGGACGGCTGGAGCGGCTAGCAGTCGACTGGTTCCCTGGCAGGGTTACGTCTGCCGGGTGCGCCTGTGTCGCTGCTAGTGAGAGGTACATGGGGAGTCGACCTGCGTTTCGCAGGTAAGGGGATTTCCTCTGCGGCCCTGGTCTGGGTGCCCGGCTCGGCCGCCATACACACCGCTTTGGTGTGTGTGGCGGCCGATCCGGGCGGTACCATTCCGGGGCCGCGCAGAGAGGAGCGGCGGAGCCGGTTGACGAGGCCTGATAGCGCCCTTTTCAGGGCTGTGGTCGGGCCGTACTCCGGTGGTAGCTGCGACCGTACGGGGGGAGGGATCCACGATAAGGGCTCTGCCTGTGTGGGTCCTTCCAATAGATGGGAAAGAGACTAGAGATTGCACAGTCGCGCATCTCTAGTCCCTAGTCGGGGGTAGCTGGCTGGTTTGCGCACCAGCCGGCATTGCACGCCTCCGCCCTGTCTGGGGGGGTACGTCTCGAGTGTCTCTGAGATGTGCCGCCCAACCCGCGAGGGACCTGCCCTTTTCAGGGCGGGCCGAAATGGGGGCGAACCGCGCGGTGTATGGCCTCGGCCGATCCCGTGCATCGCCTTCCATGCGAGGGACATCGCTGAGTTTTAGTGGGTATACCCCTGCTATTTGACTAGCCCCATTCTGGGGTGGGTCCGCAGGGGGGAGCCCCACATAACCCGTGGAGCCTGCGCTGGGCGAAGCGGGTATGCAGTAATGCATTTCTCAGCGTCAAAAAAAAAAAAAAAAAAAAAAAAAAAAAAAAAAAAAAAAAAAAAAAAAAAAAAAAAAAAAAAAAAAAAAAAAAAAAAGGTTAGGTTAGGTTAGGTTAGGTTAGGTTAGGTTAGGTTAGGTTAGGTTAGGTTGGGGTGCGGTGTCTGACAACCTCCTCGTGGTGCACCCCGGGCAACGTGGCCGCTCAAAGTATCTTTGTATCTTTGAGCCGCCACGGCTGATGTCAGAACGTGTGAGGGAACCCGTCAGGCGTCCTGGACTCATTCCGGGTAGCGGCTGACGGGCAGGCAGGAGGGTTCGACCCCTTCGGGTGGGTCGTCGTTGGCCCTTTTTAGGGCCGTCGTGAAGGCGAACGAGCTTAGGGGGGTGGTAAGACCCTCTCTGGGTCGCGTTCGGGGAGTGTGTGCATAGGGGGGTGGTAAGACCCTTCCTGGGTCGCACTTTGGGGAGTTTCCTCCTTTTGGGAGGAGTCTCTGCGAGGATAGGCTCCGGGTCGGCGTCCCAGCCATATGCTGGGTAGCGGCGGCGCGGTTCGGGCTGGGCGGGCGTCCTGGGGGTAACCCGGGTAGCGGTCGTGCCAGCGAGGGCGAAGGGCCCGCTGTCTTATGGTGGGCATTGGCGGCGGGTGCTGAGTTTTACAGCAACCATCGGCCGACCCCGTTTCCCCACTACTGTGGGACCGGGGCGGGGCTGCCCTTCACTGGGTGTCCTCAAGAGGAGACAACCTCAATAAAAAACAGCTAGCCCAAGGTGGACGTGGCCGAGGGGTTCGTGGCTGGGGGCTTTTCCCAGTCGTGACACGTCCTCTGGAGGTGGGAAGCAGGCGACCCCCACCTTCACAACCCTAGCCTAGCCAAGATATTCGGCTCTGTCTTGGTGGTCCTTTAGAACCGTTTTTCTCGTGGGACGCAAATGGAATCTTTTAATAATAATATAAAAACTCCTTCTGTCGTCGGTGGGCCTAGCTCGGGCGGAAGCGAGCGGAGTGCTGGGATGGATTCCCCGAACGGAGGGGATGGGCCAAACGCGGGCGGAAGCGCGTGCAGTGTGGAAAAAGACTCTTCTCAGAGTCAACCAAAGGTGTTCTCGACACCCGATGATGTGGGTAAAACTACACAGACGGAATTCGTTAAACCTACCTCACCCGCTATAGATCCTCCTCCAAAGGTTCAGCGACAAGTGAGGCCCAAAAGCATAGGGCAAGGTCACGTTAATAACCCTGAAAAGCCTCCCGATGGACAACCCAGGGACAGAGCTGGACGGTTTACCAAGAAGAAAAAGGAAAGAATACGACAAACGTCGTCCTCTTCCAATGATAACACTAAAGAGGACCATGCGGCGAGGGATCGCTCTCCCTATCGTACTCGCTCTTGCACACCATCACCTGTGCGGACGACAAGACCTGCTGCTATCACAGATAGGTCGCAAACCAGTTTTGAGTCCGACTCGCATATGTCGACTCAACTGGACAGTAATAGTGCGGGCTCAACCACATCCCTGAACACCGCAGAAGTAATGAAAAATCGGGCACGGAAACAGCGCTCTGACAAGATCATGGCGATTAGAGGTCTAGAAGCCAGTGGATCAAACATAGGGTCGAACACCTCCATCAATTCGACCATATCACACGGCTCGACCACATCCGTGGCAGGCTCAAAGAGGACACGACCGACCTCAGGCTCGGGAGATAGCTCTGGAAACAGCTCCAGTACGGTGACGGGTCCGGACAGGAAAAGGCAGGCGGTAGAAGGCTCGCAGGAGGACTTGAGCTTATTAGTGGATCCCCCCTCTACATCATCTACATGTAAAGCTCTGGATCAAACTCGCATCAGACCAATGTCTCCTATCATCCTAAGCGAGCATCCGAGAATAGAGCTCTCTCCCTCTCCTAATCAATCGGACACAGAAAAGGAAGAGAATGCTAAATCTAAGACAAAAAGACTAACGAAGACACGCCCTGCCACTAAACACCATCAAGGCATGGGTCAGGCGAAGATGGATCTCCGACGTCGTTGCGACGAGGAATACAGCGGAGACTCAGACTCCGAAATGGTAGAGAGGATGGTTGTCCCCGACACAGTTGAAGGGGATGAGAGTACAATGGCGGAATTGTATAAAGAGGGTCTTTCACACATAGAAATACTCACTGAACAGTACAAGAAATCAAAGAACCTCAAGGGTACAGTACAGAGGGAGATCAAAACTAGCACTATTGCCCTAAAACAACTTTGGGCAAATGTTTTCCAAAAAACGGAAAATACGGAAATACAGCTCCTGAGAGCCAACAATGCTCGACTGGGTGGCGAGCTAGAAGCTCTAAGAAGAGAAATTAGTGCGCTGAAGAGGGAGCGTGCTGAGAGGGACGTCATTCTATGCAATGCGGGTATCTCGAGGCAGAGAAACAAAAAATCTCCCCCCATTGCCCCAGAGACCAGTAGAACTACCGAGGAGAATATGGGTCTTTCCAGAGAAGCGCTCAGCTTTATTAGAGACTCAATAAGCTCGGCAGTGGAGGAAAATATGAGGAAGATAAAGGAACTCCTTGTCCCACACCCTCACCGACCTCCCCTAGCATCGGACTCTCCGCTGAGGGTGATGGTACGTCAACAGGACAGACCCACCCCCCTTAATGAAGGAATGATGAAGGATACCCCGATGGCCAAAACTGGCCCGGTCAAGACCAAACAGGCCAAGAAGAAGAAAAAGGCTAAAACTGGGGCGGCTAGGTCCACCCAACAAATAGCACCCCCACCCCCTCCTCCCTCCACATCCAATGGGATGAGGAATCCCGGTGAGGAATTTCGTCCAATCCCACCTGCTGAAACAAGACCTACCCCACAACAGACTCAGACCCAGCCTGCACGAGAGGACTGGGCGACAGTGGTCAGCAGGGGTAAGAAGAGAAAGGCTGCCAAGGCAAACCCTCCCCCTTCTGCTACACAAGGACGAACTCCGGAGAGCAACAAACCCTCCAAAAAGAAGAACGCCTCAAATAAGAAGAAAAGAAAAGTCAAGACTCCCAAAACTGCTGCTGTAGTAGTAGACATAGGGGGTGAGGAGTGCAAAGAGGAAGGCAAAACTTACGCCCAAGTAATCGCCAAGGCCAGGAAGGAGGTGGACCTGGGCAGCCTTGGTATTGATCCCAGAGGACTCCGCCTCAAAATTACGGCCACTGGAGCTAGATTATACGAGCTCCCGAAGAGCGTCCCAGAGGACAAAGTGGAACTTTTTAAGTCGAAGCTCTCAACAGCTCTGGAGGGGGTGGCGAAGGTGTCCAGACCAGTGAAATGTGTCGACATACGACTCACGGATCTGGATGACTCTGTGGTAGCCGACGACATCGCAGAGGCCATTGCCAAACAGGGCGGCTGCTCAGCTGAACAACTGAGGATGGGCGAACTTCGACCCGGACCCGGCGGCCTCTATTCAGTGGTGGTTCACTGCCCAGTAGTGGCAGCTAAAGCAGTGGTTGCAGCGGGCAGGCTCATAGTGGGATGGAGTAGTGTCCGCGCGCACATCTTGGAACCTCGCCCGTTGAGATGCTTCAAGTGTATGAGAACGGGACACACAAGAGCACGATGCCCTAACGAAACTGACAGAAGTGCTCTATGTCATAATTGCAGTGCCCCTGGTCATAAAGCCGCCAGCTGTACGGCGGCCCCCAGATGCATAAACTGTGAGGAAGCAGGCCTCAAGCACGGGCATGCCTTGGGAGGAAGGAACTGCCCATCACCAACTGTCAAACCTAAGCCGATACATGGGACAAGGGCCAGTAAAACTAAGAGGACGCCAGAAACGGCTATGGAAATAACAATCAACCCAATAAATGGATAAAGTCACTGTCAGATTCTTCCAAGGGAACGTGAATCACTGTGCAGGCGCACAAGACCTCATACTCCAAAGCGCCTCCAGTGCAAGAACGGATCTGTTAGTTTTCGCCGAACCATACTTTATTCCCGAATCTAACAACTGGATAGCGGACACCGACGACTCGGTAGCTATAGTGATCCCCTCCACTGCCGCCTTCTCCCCCCCCTTCGTGCTTAGGGAAAGGGGGTCGGGTTACGTGGCAATTATGTGGGGCGGAGTCACTATAATTGGTGTTTATTTTTCGCCCACTCGCCCATACTCGGAGTACGAGGAATGGGTGAATAGACTCGGTGCGGCGGTGGGTCGTCTGAGAACACACCAAATGCTGATTTTGGGGGACTTCAACGCCAAACATACGGCTTGGGGCTCCCCCAGGAACTCACTTGAAGGCATTCTAATACATGACTGGGCTTCATCTTCCGGTCTAGAAATCCTAAATAGGGGCCGTGAATTCACATGTGTGAGGCGCTATCGGGGCCGAACGGTAGGCTCGATAGTAGACCTCACCTTCGCAACCCCTGCCCTAGCTACGCGGGTCCAAAACTGGCGAGTTCTTACGGAGGAGGAGACCCTCTCAGACCACAAATATATCAAGTTCGTGATCTCCCCCCCGATAAACAACAACCAGCGGGTCGATATCAATGAAGCATTCCGTTTCCCCCGCTGGGCACTTGCTAAACTGGATATCTCCATGGTGGAAGAGGCCTCGATTGTCCAGGCATGGGTTCTGGACTCACTGGAACGCGTGAACGAGATCGACGGAAAAGCGGAACTTATGGAGAACGCTATGAAGGAAATCTGTGATGCATCGATGCCTCGCTCTTCCGGTCACCAGCAACGCACCAGGGTATACTGGTGGTCGGCGGAACTGGAGAGCTTGAGACACGACTGCATGCGCAAAAGAAGATCCTTGCTCCGCAACCGCCGAAGAAGTCGCAGGAACATGGAAACGGAGACCGAATTAAAAAGAATATACGCAGACGCCAAAAGGTCCCTCAGAGACGCTATTTGCAGGGCCAAATCGGCGGCCTGGGAGGAGTTTCTCGATGACCTTAATCGGGATCCATGGGGACGCCCGTACAAGCTCATCCGCAACAGGATGAAACAACACCCCCCATCCACGAGTCAGATGGACCAAGAGCTTCTCAACAGGGTTGTCTCATCCCTATTCCCGGACTCTCCCCCTATCGTCTCACCGCTTGCCACCTCGGAACTCCTTCCAGCGCAAGAGGTTGTCTTCTCCCCGATCACGGACGGGGAAATGGAGGCTGCCGTCGAACGCATGCGGCTCAAAAATAAGGCGCCTGGCCCTGATGGGATCCCGGGCAAAGTCCTCAGAGTATCAATAAGACACTTAGGAGATCACATTCGCTCTCTCCTGGACAACTGCCTGGAGGAAGGAAGATTCCCAAGATGCTGGAAACGAGGTCGACTAGTCCTCTTAAGGAAGGAAGGAAAACCTGCGGACAGTCCCTCGGGATACCGCCCGGTTGTCCTGCTAGACGAGATATGCAAGATGTTCGAAAAGCTGGTCGCAGACCGCATAGTACAACATATGGAGTTGGTGGGCCCAGATCTCTCACAACGGCAATATGGCTTCCGCCGCCATAGATCAACTGTCGACGCGATACTCGAGCTGAAAAAGGAATGTGGAATTGCCACTGGAAAAGGGGAATTACTAATGGCAGTCTCTCTAGACATCAAAAATGCATTTAACTCCCTCCCTTTCCAATGCATCAAGGACGCTCTTACGTACCACCAGATTCCTCACTACCTTCGTCAAGTCATACTAGACTACTTACGGAACAGGGAGGTACTATACGTTGACGACACGGGACAAATAGCATCCCGCAAAATGAAATGTGGCGTTCCACAGGGATCAGTTCTCGGACCACTCCTATGGAACATGGGGTACGATTGGGTCCTCCGAGGCGAAGTCCTTCCCCGAATGAATGTCATATGCTACGCAGATGACACTCTTGTCACAGCACGGGGAAGTTCATACAGATTGACCAAAATCCTAGCAGAAGTGGGAACCAAACTGGTCATTGGCCGCATCCGCAGACTGGGACTGCAGGTGGCTGTGGATAAGACCGAAGCTATACTATTCCACGGCCCAAGGTACAGGCTTCCACAGAATGCACACCTGCAGGTGGACTATGTGAGAATAAACATCAACTCTCACATCAAATATCTGGGCCTCTGGATCGACAGTCGGTGGAACTTTCTCCATCACTTCAAACAAATGGCCCCGAAACTACTGAAGACTGCAAACGCCCTTGGCAGACTGCTGCCCAACCTGGGAGGCCCCAACGCCGTTTGTCGAAGACTGTTCGCCGGGGTAGTGCGGAGCATGGCCCTATACGGTGCCCCGGTATGGGTCGATTCCCTCAATACTCAAAACAGAACACTGCTGAGGAGCCCCCAGAGGATAGTGGCGAACAGAGCCATACGTGCCTACCGCACTACGTCGTATAGTGCAGCATGTGCACTTGCAGGTATGCCTCCGTGGGAGCTTGAAGCCAAGTTTCTCACGGAGGTTTACAAGGCACGTAAAGAGGCCTTAACGAGAGGGGATCGTCTCGCCCCCACTGAAATGGTAGCGTTGAGACGCGGATATGAGGTAGAGCTCATGGAGGCCTGGTCCACCATCCTAGAGCTCCCCACTGCCGGGGTTCGCACACTTACTGCCCTACAACCGGTCCTCCAAGAATGGAGAGAGAGAAGGCACGGAACGCTCAGCTTCCATCTGACACAGATGCTCACGGGGCACGGCTGCTTTGGCAGATACCTGCACCAGATAAACAAAGAGGACACACCAGTATGTCACCAATGCGGTGCGACATCGGACACTGCACAGCACACCCTAGAGGTGTGCAGTGCATGGAACGTGCAACGCCAAACACTGACGCAGGTGATAGGCCAGGACCTTTCTCTCTCCAGCGTAATAAGAGCTATGCTGGGCAGCCGCAGGTCCTGGGAGGCGGTCTCCTCCTTCTGCGAGACCGTAATGTCGCAAAAGGAGGACGCGGAGAGAATCCGCGAGGCGGCGGCTCTGGCGGGCACTCGCCGGAGCAGAACAGGGGGAGTGAGGCGTCGCCGCTACGGGCGGCAACTTCAACCATGACCAGAAGATCGGGGCCCGCGCCCAGGTGCGCGCGTGGGCTCCCTGGTTCGGGCTTACCCGGGCCGGGGACCTCACGTGCGCACCCACACCTACACACCACACACACAACTTCACACATACAGACTCACATCACACTCACGAACACACTCGCACACACTAGCACACCAGCAGCAATACACATACATCGTCACTCACACACTTAACACTAAGCACAACAACACAAAACACTCACACTTGCCTCAACACCTACCTTTCCCCCCCTGCCCGCCCCAGTTGTCATCGCTCCCATACCTCTCTTCGGAGAGGGTCCCGGACGCGCTGCCGGCTGTGGCGGGTAGGGGGGGCCACGGGCTTCTTGTTTACTGGTGGGCAGCCAGGCTTCCGTACCCTGAGTTTCCCCGTGCGGACCGGAGGACGGGCCTTCCATTGCGGCCGTACACATTGTGCGACCGTATGGGAGGCTCAAAATCCGTGAAGATTACCAGCCTACCTTAACCCTCTGGCTTGCCGATGTGGAGCGGGATGGCTGGTAGTAAGGGGAACCAGGGAGTTCAACCCACGTACGTGGGGGAGGGAGCTTTCCATCTCGCACTCTGGCCGCGGGGTCGCCGGGGCCCGGCTGCAACGCACGCCGTACGGCGTGTGGGGTGGTCGGGCTCCGGCGGGGCCGCGGCCAGAGTCGCGACTAAGGAACGGTGTACCGGGAGGAGGGATGGACACCGGGGCTATCGGGGAGAGGGACACATGTGGGACAACCCACATGTGTCTCCACAAGACAGTCGTTAGGGCAGGAGGGACACAGTTGCGTGTCTCCTGTCCTTGACGAGGGGCAGTCCGGCGGTTTGCGCGCTGTCGGACATTGCACGCCCCTTGTCCTGTCTGTGGGGGCGAGACTTAGATGTTCCTGAGCCTCCCCCCTAACCCGAGAGGGGACCTGCCCCGTCTGGGCGGGTCTTCTGAAGGCGGCACTGTGGTGTGTGGCTTCGGCTGATCCCACTGCCGTCTTCTTTTTGTGAGGGACATCGGCAGGTTTTAGTGGGTAGGCCCCGGCCGTCTGCCGGGGAGAGCCCCACATCACCCGTGGACCACGCGCTGTGGGAAGCGGGTATGCAATTTCATGCATTTCCTTCCGTCAAAAAAAAAAAAAAAAAAAAAAAAAAAAAAAAAAAAAAAAAAAAAAAAAAAAAAAAAAAAAAAAAAAAAAAATAAAAAAAAAAGGTTAGGTTAGGGTTAGGTTAGGTTAGGTTAGGTTAGGTTAGGTTAGGTTAGGTTAGGTTAGGTTAGGTTGGGGGACAAGTCACTCACGTCCGCAGGCGTTTGGCCCTTAGTTACCCTGCACGTGTCCCCCGGGTGGCGCCAACGAGTGACAAAGAGGAGCCCGTCAGGCGTCCTGGACGTATTCCGGGTAGCGGCTGATGGGCGTGGTGGTGGTGGGTTCGATCCTCCCTGCGGGGGGGGGTCGTCGTTGACCCTTTTGGGTCGTCCGAGAGGTGTTGGGAGTTTCACTCCTGATTCTTGGGTGAGGGTTCCGGGTCGGCGCTCCGGCGGTAAGCCGGGAGGCGGCGACGCGGTCCGGGCTGGGCGGGCGTCCCGGGGGTAACCCGGGTAGCGGCCGTGCCAGCGAGGGCGGTGGGCCGGCTGGTCATGAAGCCATGATCAGTCGGTGCTTCGGCAACCACCGGCCGACCCCGTTACTCCGCAAGCGCGGAGCCGGGGCGGGGCTGCCCTTTATTGGGTGTCCCTAAGAGGAGACAACCTCAATAAAAAACAACCAGCCCAAGCTGGACGTGGGCGAGGGGTTCGTGGCCGGCGGTTTTTGCCGGTCGCTACACGTCCTCTGGAGGTGGGGACCGGGCGACCCTCACCTTCACAACCATAGCCTTATCTGCGTAAGGCGGCTCTGCGCAGATGGACCTACTTTCCGACCATAATCGTGGGAACAAAATGGAAAAACTTACTAAAACTAACAAAAAACCCCTTTTGGATGCAGGTGGGCCGAGCTCGGGCGGAAGCGAGCGGTGTGCAGTAGAGGGAGACTCCCCGTACCGAGGGGATGGGCCTAGCGCGGGCGGAGTAGCGCGGAGACAGGGCAGATCTAGCTCAAACTCAGGGCCGGTAGGTTGTGAGCCGACCCAGAGATTGAGATCAAGGTCAAGAAGTAGAGGTAGCAGGGCAAGCTCGAACATCAGAGCTGATGACCCTGGCAAAAACGGTACCCCAGATGGTACTCGTAGAGATTTAAGCCGTGAATCCTTCAAGTCACTAGTATCCATTGAAGGCTCTTCCAACTACGGCTCAATACAGGACGTAACAGTTGAGGAGACTGCCAGGAGGCAGACTAGAAGTGTAACGCGACAGCAGGAAAAAGCAGGTAGAAATGAGACGCCTCCCCCTGTTCTGGGAAGAGGGACATCCTGCCCTGCAGTCAAAACACCGGAAATGACAGGCTCAGGTTACTCAACTCCATCTAGAGAGCCTAACAAAAGCCAAAGCGCACCCCTTGTTCTTGGCTTTGGGGACACAGTGGTTAGCCACTCGAGAAGCGCCTCGAGGAGCTCTTTTGTAGACATATCCGACCATGAGGGAACAAGTAAAGAGACCACAGGTAGGCGAGACTCCACTCTGCCAACACTGAGGACTGAAGTCTGTTCCCCAATGGAAGGAATTAATTGGACTTCGGAACCTGCCACCTCCTCTGCTTCCAAAAGGAAGCTCGACAAAACCAGTACAGAGGAGGATGGTAAAGCCTCTGATGAGTTGAAGGGGAAACCCAAAACTCAAAGACAGAGCAAGAAGAGGAGTAGACGACGACCGTCAGTGATGGAGGAGGGACACATAAGCTCCGGCAGCTCAATAGGTGCTGCTAGTGCCAGAAGGGAGCTTCACAAAGAGAGGGAGCTAAGGAAGCTTGTAGGCGAGGACTATGCAGGCAGCATCAGGGGGAGCTCTGATTCAGACGGCTCAGATGGATCTGATGGATCCAGGAATGGGGATCTGTCCGGGGGCGAGGTGAATAGGTCAGGACAGTATCTCAAAAAGCAGCAAGAAAATGAGGATGACGATGAGGGCTGTACCCCAGAGATGGCTGCCAGAAGACATCTACGGACCATCCTAGGCGATGTAGATAAATCCAAAAACATCAAAGGATCTATCACAAGGCACATCAGGGATACAGCCCAAAAACTGAGACAGGCTATTGGCAGAATGTCCGGCCAAACGGAGACGGAGCAGCTGCGAAAGCTCAAGGCTGACAATGAGAGGTTGAGCCGCGAGTGTGAGCATATGAGGAAGGAGCTCGCAGCTATAAAAAGGACTCTAGAGGAGAAAAATCGAGAGGGAAGGAAGAGGACCTCAAAACCCTCACCCCTCTCACCCTCCTTAAAGGATGATTTTCCTCCCTTGCCTCCCAATGTCGAAAGACCTGCCTTGACAGAGAGCACCTCTTTTGAGGAGTACTTGGGCAACGTCCTAGGCAGTGTCATGGGAGATTTGGAAAAGTCGTTGCTTGTTTCCATCGGAAACAAAATCAACGCAAGATTTGAAGGCATCCAGAATCGTCTGCTGCCAGAAAAGAACCTTCGTCCTCCCCTGGCAGCAGATGATAGGAAGAAAGGCAAAGAGGCTCCTGCTACCAAGTCTGGTCCCTCAAACACTGGCACTCAAAGTTCTGCTCCAAAAGGACGCACTCCACACCCTGCTCCCCCACCAAAGAAGCAGAACCAAAAAGAGCCGGTTACTGCACGCGGATCTCAGGAACCGCAAGAGCAAGAGGAGTGGACTGTAGCTGGCAGTAAGAAAAAAGAAAAGAGGAGGAGAGCCAAGGAGGCTAAAAAAGAGAAGAAGGCTGCAGCTGGCGCTCCCACGGAGCAAACCGCAACCTCCACCAAACCCGCTAAAACTCCTCCGGCTAAATCTGGGAGGACTTATGCGGGGGTAGCGGCAACTCCTAAAGGACCAAAGCCGAAGAAAGAGAAGGCAAAGGCTAAGGCGAAACCTAAGCTTTCTGCGCCTCGCTCAACGGCGGTTGTAATTTCCCTTTCTGAGGAGGCCAAAGACAAGGGTATAACATACTCCCAGATCGTCAAACAGGTCAGGAGCGAGATCCAACTTAAAGACCTTGGTATCTCGGGTATTAAGATCCGCCCTACAGCCACAGGTTCTCGGAAGTTTGAGATCGCAGGAAACGCAAGTGGGGACAAAGCCGACTCTCTGGCGACTAAGCTAAGGGAAATCTGTAAGGATACCCTTAAAGTCGCCAGACCAACCAAATGCGCTGATGTCAGGGTCTCTGGCTTTGACGACTCTGTAGACAGAGAGGAGGTGATATCAGCCATTGCTGGTGCGGGCGGATGCCCACCCGAGCAGGTAAGGGTGGGAAAGATCAGCTACAATGCTGCTGGCCTAGGAGCAGTTATTTGCAGATGTCCCATCGCTGCCGCCAAGGCCATCACAAAGGGAAAATTCCTAGTGGGTTGGTCGTCGGCCACTGTTAAAGTTCTCTCCCCACGACCCATGCGCTGTTTTAAGTGCATGGGCGTGGGACACACCAGAGAACTGTGCCCCAATGAAGCAGACTTCAGCGGACTCTGCTACAAATGCGGCAACAGTGGTCATAAAGCGGCCGGATGTGAGAGGGAGGCTAAATGCCTAATATGCTCCAAAGCAGGTATAGCATCGGGGCATACCATGGGCAGTATGAGTTGCAAACCACCTACCACCAGACCTAAGACCCAAAGGATCCCGGTCAAGACCCTGGTGCCCACTGCGACCACAACGAGGGAGGAGAGTGCTGCTCTGGAGAATGATGAAATGTCTTCGTAATGTTCAGAAGACCCATCAACTTTCTCCAGGGCAACATTAACCACGCAGCAGGAGCCCAGGACCTCCTGCTGCAGACGATAAAGGAGTGGGAGGCTGACATCGCTGTCTTCGCAGAGCCCTATTTTGTCCCTAATCGGGACAATTGGACTAGCGACCTTAATAACAGCGTGGCCATCCTTATACCGCGCACCAGGGAATACTCCCCTCCCATTATCACCATTGAGAAGGGATCAGGATTCGTGGTCGCGGACTGGGGAGAGTTCCGCATCATGGCAGTATATTTTTCCCCCACCAGAACCGCTGCCCAATACCAGGTCTGGTTGGATGAAGTGGCTGGAGCTGTACGGCGTCATCAGACCAGCAAGATGATTGTCCTGGGGGATTTCAATGCGAAACACACTGCATGGGGATCCCCCAGAGACACAGTCAAAGGCGACTTGGTCATTGACTGGGCCGGAACACATGGGCTCGAGGTCATGAACCGTGGCAATGTCTTCACTTGCGTCAGGGCTGGGGGGGGATCCATAGTGGACTTAACATTCGCTACCCCAACCCTGGCACCACGGTTTCGTGACTGGCGAGTCATCATTGACAAGTACTCGATGTCGGACCACAGATATCTAAGATTCTGGGTCGCCCCTGAGTCTGGTATGGGTGGTCCGACACCGGCTAGCATCCGAGAACTCCTTTTCCCCAGATGGTCTGTGACCAAACTGGACAAGGAGCTTGCGGAGGAGGCGGCTGTGGTTCAGTCGTGGGCAATGCCCTCCGAAATTGGGGAGGACACTGAGATAGCTGCGGGTAGGTTAGGGGATGCTCTCACAGAAGTGTGCAACACTTCCATGCCCAGAGTGAGAGCACCGCCACCGCAGAAGTATGTGTATTGGTGGACGGAGGAGCTCAGCACACTCCGCAACAATACACACAGAGCGCGCAGAGCACTCTTGAGGTGCCACAGGAGACGCACACGCACCCAAGGTGAGGAGGAGAGGCTTCGAACAGCCTACAACTTGTCCAAAAAGGCCCTAAAGGCCGCAATCTGTAGGGCCAAATCGGACGCGTGGAGTGACTTCTTGGAGCAATTAAACAGGGATCCGTGGGGAAGGCCGTATAAAATGGTACGAGAGAAATTTCACCATCAAGCGCCACCCACGGAATCCATGGATCCTGCACTCCTGGACAGGGTCGTCAGAGCTCTCTTCCCGGGAACCACACCTGACCTTCCTCCCAGAATGTCCTTCCCCCAAGAAGAGGAAACCCACGAGCCGGATCTTCCCCCCATAACGGAGGATGAATTTAAGGACGCGGTCGAGCGCCTTAAATACAAACGGAAGGCCCCTGGCCCCGATGGTATTCCAGGCCGTATTTTTCCTCTGGCCATGGAATGCCTCGGGGAATACACCCGAGCATTATATAATGCATGTTTGGACAGGGGTACCTTCCCAAGAGAGTGGAAAAAGGGTCGGTTGTGCCTTCTGTCAAAAGAGGGCAGATCCCCTGACTCCCCTTCGGCGTACCGCCCTATTGTGTTGCTCAATGAGGTCGGCAAGGTCTTTGAGAAGATCATTGCGGACCGCATTGTGCAACACCTGGACACGGAAGGCCCTAATCTCTCTGCAAACCAATTTGGTTTCAGAAGGATGCTGGGTACGGTAGATGCCCTATTAAAACTAAAGGGCATAATAGAGGTGGCGACCAGTAGGGGAGAGATTGTTATTGCGATATCACTCGATATCGCAAATGCCTTCAACTCTCTCCCCTACTGCTGTATCAAGGACGCACTCCGCTTCCACCGTCTCCCCACATACCTGAGACGGATTGTTGAGCAGTACTTGGAGGATAGAGAGGTGCTGTTTGTAAGTCACGAGGGCCGAATCGTGTCGCGCGGTATGGTCAGAGGTGTTCCACAGGGGTCGGTGCTGGGGCCGCTCCTGTGGAACCTGGGCTATGACTGGGCCATTCGAGGAGCTTTGCTGCCGCGCATGGATCTTATCTGCTATGCAGATGACACCATGATCACTGTGCGCGGTAGCAGCTACTCTGAAGCGAAGAGTCTGGCAAGGATTGGGGCATCCCTTGTCGTTAATCGAATTAGGATGTTGGGGCTGGAAGTTGCCACTTCCAAAACGGAAGTGATAGCGTTTCACGGTCCGAGACGTGGTCCTCCGGCCGGTACCAGCATCATCCTGGATGGCGTCACCATCCCCCTCAAGCCGCACATCAAGTACCTGGGACTATATCTGGACAGCCGGTGGAAATTCCACGAACACTTTAAGAGGCTAGCTCCCAGGCTTGAAGGTGCGGCTGCGGCACTAGGGCGACTACTGCCTAACATAGGGGGACCAGGACTGGTCTGCAGGAAACTCTTCGCCGGAGTGATCCGCTGCATGGCCCTATATGGGGCCCCTGTATGGGTCGACGCCCTTGATGGTGAAAATAAAAGGCAATTACGAAGACCACAGAGAGTAATTGCCAACAGAACCATCAAGGGCTATCGCACGGTGTCCTATGCTGCGGCCTGTGTGCTAGCCGGCGCTCCCCCATGGGAGCTGGACGCACGCATTTTGGCCGACATACATGGAGCGCGAGTCGCTACTAGGGAAAGAGGAGAGAGGCCCTGTCCTGATGATCTGGTCAGGGCAAGGAGAGAAGGTGAGGAGAGACGCCTGACAGAATGGCGTAGGCTCATAGAGAGAGCACAATTTGGCGGGCGCACGTTAAATGCCATACTTCCTGTCCTGGAGGAGTGGTGCGAACGACGAAGAGGAAGCCTAACCTTCCGTCTGGTGCAGGTAATGACTGGGCATGGCTGCTTTGGTCATTATCTGTACCGAATTGGGAGAGAGCCCACCCCAATCTGTAATGAGTGTGGAGCGGCAGACGATACTGCGCAACACACTCTGGAAGAGTGCAGGGTGTGGCATGAGCAACGTGGTGCGCTAACGGCAGTAATTGGCCAGGATCTCACCCTACCCAGGGTGGTACAGGCCATGCTCAGCAGCGACCGTGCGTGGGGAGCCATGACATCCTTCTGCGAGGATGTCATGATGCATAAGGAGGCGGCTGAGAGGATGCGCGAGGATGCGCGCGGGAACCCTCGCCGCCCCAGGGGGGGTAGGAGGAGTAGGCGGTACGCCCGCCTTCTTCCTCCATAACTTGTGATCAGGAACTCGGGGCCCGCGCCCCCTGGTGTGTATGTGGTGTTCCCCGGGCCGGGGTTGGTTCGCTCCTGCGACCCCTCCCTTTGGCCCGGTGACCATGCACATGCACACCTTCACATACACAAACACACACACACACACACACACACATATACAGACTCACATCATTTACACTTAGAGGTGACCGGTGATCGCCCCTCCGGGGCCGTGGGATACCCCTTCAGTGGGGTTGCATGGCCCCGGAGGGGCGGATACCGGTCCACTCATCACACATACATACACTACACCCCTCGGACACACTCGCACGCACTCACACACTAGCAATCACACACATACATCATCACACACTCACTTAACACTTAACACAACTACACTACACATTAACACTTACCTTTACACTTACCTTCCCCCCCTGCCCGTCTCTGCCGGCGTCGCTTCCATCCCTCTCCTTAGAGAGGGTCCCGGATGCGTCGTCGGTTGGGGGCGGGCAGGGGGGCCGCGGGCTTCTTGTTTCCTGGTGGGCAGCCAGGCTTCCGTACCCTGCGTTTCCCCGTGCGGACCGGAGGACGGGCCTTCCATGGCGGCCGTACACTTGTGTGCGACCGTATGTGAGGCCCAAAATCCGTGAAGATTACCAGCCTACCCTAACCCTCTGGCTTGCCGATGTGGAGCGGGATGGCTGGTAGTGAGGGGAACCAGGGAGTTCAACCTACGTATGTGGGGGAGGGAGCTTTCCATCTCGCACTTTGGCCGCGGGGTCGTCGGGGCCCGACTGCAACACACACCGTTCGGTGTGTGGGGTGATCGGGCGTCGGCGGGGCCGTGGCCAGAGTCGCGACTAAGGAACGGTGTACCGGGGGGAGGGATGGTCACCGGGGCTATCGGGGAGTGGGACATATGTGGGGTAGCCCATGTGTGTCCCCACTAGACAGTCGTTAGGGCAGGAGGGATACAGTTGCGTGTCTCCTGTCCTTGACGAGGGGCAGTCTGGTGGTTTGCGCGCCACCGGGCATTGCACGCCCCTTGTCCTGTCTGGGGGGTGAGACTCGAATGTTCCTGAGCCTCCCCCCTAACCCGAGAGGGAACCCGCCCCGTCTGGGCGGGTTCTTTGGAGGCGGTACTGTGGTGAATGGCTTCGGCCGACCCCACGGCCGCCTTCTTTGTGAGGGACATCGGCAGGTTTTAGTGGGTAGGCCCCGGCCGTCTGCCGGGGAGAGCCCCACATCACCCGTGGACCACGCGCTGTGGGAAGCGGGTATGCAATTTCATGCATTTCCTTCCGTCAAAAAAAAAAAAAAAAAAAAAAGGTTAGGTTAGGTTAGGTTAGGTTAGGTTAGGTTAGGTTAGGTTAGGTTAGGTTAGGTTAGGTTAGGTTAGGTTAGGTTAGGTTAGGTTGGGGTGCGGTGTCTGACAACCTCCTCGCGGTGCACCCCGGGCAACGTGGCCGCTCAAAGCATCTTTGAGCCGCCACGGCTGATGTCAGAACATGTGCGGGCTACGGAGTTCCGTCTCCGTGTCGCGAGAAGTCTCGCGCGTGGGCTCCGCGCCGGCGCCCTGACGGTAAGTCGGGAAGCGGCGGCGCGGTTCGGGCTGGACGGGCGACCTGGGTATCCCGGGTAGCGGCCGTGCCAGCGAGGGCGGTGGGCTCGTCGACTCATGGTGGGCGTGAGCGACGAGTGTCGTTTTACGACAACCACCGGCCGACCCCGTCACTCCGCAAGCGCGGAGCCGGGGCGGGGGCTGCCCTTAATTGGGTGGTCCCAAGAGGAGACAACCTCGCTAAAAAACACCCAGCCCAAGGTGGACGCGGCCGAGGGGTTCGTGGCCGGCGGGTTTTGCCGGTCGCTACGCGTCCTCCGGAGGTGGGGACCGGGCGCCCCCCACCTTCGCAACCATAGCCTTGTTCGTGCATGGCGGCTCTGTGCGAATGGACCTCATTTTCCGACCATTCTCGTGGGAACAAAAATGGAGTACAATTTAAATCACAACAAAAAACCCCTTTTGGAAGCTGGTGGGCCTAGCTCAGGCGGAAGTGAGCGGAGTGATGTACATGAATCTCCGTACGGAGGAGATGGGCCGGGTGCGGGCGTGGACGCACCAAGAAGAAGAAGTAGTCGGATTTCGAACTCAGGGCCGGCATATTGTGAGCCGACAGTGAGATCGAGATCTGCAAGCACAGACAGAGGAAGCAGTACCAGCTTAACTATAGCTAAAGCTGATGACCCGAAAGAGCAGCGTGCACGCAGCCGCGCAGCTGCCAGAGACTTAAGCAGAGAATCCTCTGCGTCCTTCAGATCTGCTTTAGGCTCCTTGAGTGGATCAATGCAGAACATTGGCTCGGATGAGTCTGTCCCCAGACAGACCAGAAGTGCTACACGAACGCGGAAAGATAGTAGGTCAGGGAGTGTGACGCCCAAACTTGAGGATATGATCAAGACTCCCGAAGCTGAGAATACGAACAGCAAGACTTCTCTGCCTCTTGAGGCGGATGACTTTACTGCTCCTGACACTGAATTGAAGACGGCTATCGATAGTGGTGCCTTATTATCATGTGAGGTGCCTTTAAAGGACATTGGTCCCTCTTTGAGAGAAGCAGAGGACAGAAATGATGGAGCTCGCAAGTTGGGCTATTACCTGAGCGAGGGAGGTAAAATTATAGCTAGGACCTCTGAGTCCTCATCCCCCTCTGACACTACTGTGTCACGTACACCCTTCTCGCCTTCGACGTCTCTTGAAACCCCTATCCTCCCCACTATGTCCCTCCCTTCACCTGATGCTGGGGCATCCAATGGGACAGATAGAACTGACTTGACGGGACCAAAGGACTCTGACTTATCCGTACCCAACACGGAGCCTATTGCGTCTATCGACTATGATGAGCCGATGGAACATTCGTCGTATACCTCAAAAAGGAGACGCAATGCCTGTAGTACTGAGGAGAGTAGCGGCAAGGATTCTACGACTACAGTTCGTAGATCCTTAAAGAAAAACAAGAGGAGAGATCCTAACAGACCCTCAGATGGACAGATCAGTTCCGGGAGTTCAATCGGCATTGCTGATGCTAAAAAAAGACGACTCCGGAAAGAAAAAGAAAAAAGTGCGATCCTCGGAGAAAATTATACTGGGAGTATACGAGGGATTTCAGATTCTGATGGAGCCACCGGATCTGACGAATCCAGAGACTGCGACCTGTCGGGAGACGAACAAAGTAAGAGGTCCAAGTTCATGAGACAGGAAAGCGGTCCTATCAAGGAAAATGAAAACCCCGTTACAGCGGCAAAAAGGCACATTCGGACGATTGTTACTGATATCGGCAAATCCAAAAACGTCAAGGGGACCATCATTAAGCACATCAAAGATGCTGCAAAAAATCTGGACCTTATTGTCGACAAAATATCATGTCAGTCTGAGACAGATGAAATACGCAGACTCAGGGCCGACAATAATCGACTAAATCGCGAGCTTGATAACGTGCAAAAGGAGCTGGCAGCAATCAGGAGAACTATGGAGGAAAGGAACCGGGATAGGAGGAAAAAGACCTCTAAATCCTCTCCCCTCCCTTCCCACTTGGTTGAGGACACAAATGACTTCCCCCCTCTCCCTTCTAATGTAAAGAGACCGGCAACTGAGTCGAGTATTTCATTTGAGGAATATCTGGGCAACATTTTGGGTGAAGTAATGGGCGATTTCGAGAAGTCTCTCCTCATATCAATAGGCAACAAAATAAACGCCAGATTTGAGGGAATCCAGAGCCGCCTACTACCAGAAAAGAACCTGCGCCCTCCTCTGGCAGCAGACAGGATTAGGAATAATGTAGCACAGACTACCTCAGGTGTGGTCTATGCTCCCAATACCGAAAGTGTCAATGAGTGCGCTACCTCTTCAGGACCTGCCGCTAAGGGACCCAGCACCCAACCTGTCCCAAAGAAGCAGACCATGAAAACAGTGGCGACCGCATCAAAACCTCCGGCCTCAAAACCGACTGAGGAATGGACCGAGGTTGTCAGTAAAAAGAAGGAAAAGAGGAGGAGAGCCAAAGAAGCGAAAAGGGCTAAGAAAACAACATCCCCTGCCCATGGAAAAGAAGTAGCTGTTGCCCCTACCCCTTCCACTTCCACCCTTCCTTCCACCTCCCGTCCTCCTCCTTCTAGACCGGAGAAGACTATCAAGGGAAAGATTACGCCCGCCGTGAAGCAACCACAAAAAGGTACTACGGCAAAAAAGCCGAAGCTTTCTGCACCGCGCACCACGGCGGTTGTCATCACTCTCTCTGAAGAGGCCAGAGAAAAAGGGACTACCTACTCCCAAATTGTAAAGATGGCTAGGAGTGAGGTGCAACTCAAAGACCTGGGAATACCGGGGATCAAAATTCGTCCTACAGCTACCGGAGCACGCAAATTTGAGATCCCCGGCACCACCAGTGGGGAGCAGGCGGACCTATTAGCGTCTAAGCTGAGGGAAAAGTTTGGTGACGTGATTGGTGTCTCAAGGCCTATAAAAAAAGCGGACATCCGAATAACTGGATTCGACGACTCGGTCGACAAAGAAGAGGTGATAGAGTCTGTTGCTAGGGCGGGAAACTGCTTGACGGAGCAAGTCAGGGTTGGGAAAATCAGCTTCAACGCTAGCGGGTTAGGGGCAGTCGTAGTAGGATGCCCGGTATCCGCTGCTAAAGCATTGGCGTCAAAAGGGAAGATCCTTATTGGCTGGACATCGGCATCAGTTCGCATTCTCGCCCCCCGTCCCATGCGTTGCTATAAATGCATGGGCACGGGA
The DNA here is from genome assembly GCA_918026875.4 of Diatraea saccharalis. Taxonomy (NCBI): domain Eukaryota; kingdom Metazoa; phylum Arthropoda; class Insecta; order Lepidoptera; family Crambidae; genus Diatraea; species Diatraea saccharalis. The sequence continues at coordinate 19,573,527 of OU893345.1, forward strand.
CATGCGAGACAACTATGTCCAAGCGATATCGACGTCAGTGGGCTATGCTTCCGGTGCGGCGACAACAATCATAAAGCTGCCGCCTGTGATAAAGAGGCTAGCTGCTTGATCTGCTCAAAGCTGGGTTTGAAGTCTGACCATATCACGGGCAGCATCGGATGCAAACCCCCAGCCGCAAAGCCTAAGCCAAAGACCAACGGAACCCAGTCCAAGGCTCGCAGCTCGCAGCTTGCAGTGAGGAAGGAGGGCGTTGCCCTGGAGGAGGCTGAAATGTCAACTTAATGTTTAGACGGCCCATCAGCTTTCTTCAGGGGAACATTAATCATGCAGCAGGAGCACAGGATCTCCTGCTGCAAACAATCAAGGAGTGGGAAATAGACATCGCGGTTTTCGCTGAGCCATATTCGGTCCCCAGCAGAGACAACTGGGCAAAGGACAACGATAATAGCGTTGCAATCCACATCCCGCGGACCCAACATTACTCGCCTCCTATCCAACTAAGGGAGAGCGGCTCTGGCTTCGTGGTGGTGGACTGGGGCGAAATACGAATAATCGCTGTCTACTTCTCGCCTACCAGAACTCTAGCCCAGTATGAGATCTGGATAGACGAGATAGCGAGGGTATGTCGTCGACATGAGTCGAGCAAACTAATAGTCTTGGGGGACTTTAATGCGAAACATACCGCATGGGGGTCCCCCAGAGACACTCCTAAAGGAGAGCTAGTCGTTGAGTGGGCGGGCACTCACGGGCTAGAAATAATGAACCGCGGTAACACATACACATGTGTTAGGGCTGGGGGGGGATCCATAGTGGACATAACGTTCGCTACCCCAGCCCTCGCAACGCGGTTTAGAGATTGGAGGGTTATTGTCGACAAATACGCAATGTCGGACCACAGATACCTGAGGTTCTGGATTGCTCCAGAGTCAGGTGTCAGTGGCCCGACATCCACCAACCTCAGAGAGTTCCACTTCCCCAGATGGGCCATCACGAAGATGGATAAAGAACTTGCGGAAGAAGCTGCTATAGTGCAATCCTGGGCAATCCCCTCTGATATTGGCCCGGACATCAATAATGCAGCTGATCGACTTCAAAGTGCCCTCACGGAGGTGTGCGACACATCAATGCCGAGAGTAAGGGCACCTCCCCCAAAGAAATACGTCTACTGGTGGACTGAGGAGCTCACATTGCTGCGGAATGGCACCTATAGAGCAAGGAGAGCCCTACTCAGGTGCCACAGGCGACGAATCAGAATCCCAGGAGAAGAGGAACGTCTCCGAGCCTCATATAATACGGCCAAGAAAATGCTCAAAGCCGCCATTTGCAGGGCTAAGTCCGACGCCTGGGCAAGTTTTCTCGAGGAGCTCGATCGGGACCCGTGGGGTAGGCCATATAAAATGATAAGGAATAAGTTCCACCATCAGGCGCCACCCACGGAGTCCATGAATCCTGAGCTATTGAGACGGGTTGTTAATACTCTCTTCCCCCTAACAACCCCGGACTTGGCCCCGAGAATGAGACGTCCTCCCTCAAATGACGAACAAGAGCTGGCCTTCCCTCCGATTACGGAGGATGAATTCAAGGACGCTGTAGAGAGGCTCAAATACAAAAGAAAAGCACCTGGCCCCGATGGTGTTCCCGGTCGTATTTTCCCCTTGGCTATGGAACATCTAGGGGAGTTCACTAGAGCCCTCTACAATGCGTGCCTTGACAGAGGCACCTTCCCCAAGAAGTGGAAGATGGGCAGATTATGCCTTCTAACTAAGGAGAACAGATCCCCCGAATCGCCATCAGCATATCGTCCCATTGTGCTGCTTGATGAGGTAGGCAAAGTCTTTGAGAAGATTATTGCCGGCCGCATCACGCAGCACCTGGATACAGTAGGCCCAAACTTATCACCCAACCAGTTCGGCTTTCGGAGAATGCTGGGCACAGTAGATGCCTTGCTGAAGCTAAGAAGCGTTTCCGAAACGGCGATCAGTAGGGGAGAGGTGGTCATTGCAATATCCTTAGATATTGCAAATGCCTTCAATTCCCTCCCCTACTGCTGCATCAGGGACGCTCTGTACTTCCACAAACTGCCCACATATCTCCGGAAAGTAATCGAACAGTATTTGCAAGAGCGTCAAGTACTGTTCATTAATCACGAGGGACAACTTGTATCGCATCAAATGGTTAGGGGAGTTCCACAAGGGTCGGTTTTGGGACCGCTCTTGTGGAATTTAGGCTATGATTGGGCCATCCGTGGAGCTCTATTGCCGCGCATGGACATAATCTGTTATGCAGATGATACAATGATCACAGTGCGCGGCAAAAACTTTCAAGAAGCAAATAGCCTGGCGAGGATCGGTGCATCCCTAATCACTAATCGCATCAGAGCGTTGGGTCTCGAGGTGGCTACCTCAAAAACTGAGGTCATAACCTTTCACGGCCCAAGACGTGGCCCTCCGGCGGGAACCAACATCATAATAGACGGGGTAACGATCCCCCTGAAGCCGCACATAAAGTATCTGGGGCTCCTCCTGGACTGCAGATGGAACTTCCATGAGCACTTCAGGAGGTTGGCTCCCAGACTTGAGGGGGCTGCTGCGGCTTTGGGTAGATTGTTGCCGAATATTGGAGGACCTAGCATAAAATGCCGGAAGTTGTACGCGGGCGTAATCAGGTCCATGGCTCTTTACGGGGCCCCTGTTTGGATCAACTCGCTCGATGGCACCAACAAAAGGCAATTACGTAGGCCTCAGCGAGTCATTGCCAACAGGTCCATCAGGGGTTACCGTACGATTGCCTTCTCGGCGGCTTGCGTATTGGCTAGCTCCCCGCCCTGGGAGTTGGACGCCCGAATCCTGTCGGACATCCACAGGGCCAGAGTGGAGGCTAGAGAGAGAGGGGAAAGACCCTGCCCGGAGGACCTAATGAGGGCCAGAAGAGACGGGGAGGAAAGGCGGCTAATTGAATGGCGAGCTCAAATTGACGGGGCAGAATTTGGTGCGAGAACACTGAATGCCCTGCACCCAGTTCTGGAACCATGGTGTGAGAGACGTCATGGGAGTTTGACCTTCCGGCTGGTACAGATAATGACCGGACATGGTTGTTTCGGTCATTATCTGGCTCGAATAGGTAAAGAACCCAGTACTACCTGCCACGAATGCGGTGCGGCAGATGATACAGCGCAGCATACCTTGGAGGCATGTAGCGCGTGGCAGGTTCAACGGGATGCTCTCACAGCCATAATAGGCAGGGATCTCTCCCTCACCGGGGTAGTGCAGGCCATGTTAGCCAATGACCGTGCTTGGAGGGCAACGGCTTCCTTCTGCGAGGATGTTATGGCACAGAAGGAGGCCGCCGAGAGGGCAAGAGAGGATGCACGTAACAATCCTCGCCGTAGAAGAGGAGGGAGGAGAAGCAGGCGCTATGCGCAACTGCTGCCACCATAATAAGTGACCAGGGACTCGGGGCCCGCGCCCCTTGGTGTGTATGTGGTGCTCTCCGGGCCGGGGTTGGTTGGCTTCTGCGAGCCCTCCCTTTGGCCCGGTGATCATGTACATGCACACCCACACTCACACTCACAACACTCACATACACATACAGACTAACATCACTTACACTCAGAGTGTCGGTGATCGCCCCTCCGGGGCCGTGAGACACCCCCTCGGGAGTGGCATGGCTCCGGAGGGGCGGTCGTCGGTTCACTCATCACACACACATACATCACACTTACGGACACACTCGCACACACTCACACACTAGCAGTAACACACATACATCGTCACTCATACACTTAACACTTAATACAACTACACAATACACAAACACTCACCTTTACACTTACCTTCCCCCCCTGCCCGCCCCTGTCGGCGTCGCTTCCATCCCTCTCGTTAGAGAGGGTTCCGGATGCGCCGCCGGTTGGGGCGGGCGGGGGGGGCGCGGGCTTCTTGTTTCCTGGCGGGCAGCCAGGCTTCCGTACCCTGCGTTTCCCCGTGCGGACCGGAGGACGGGCTTTCCATGGCGGCCGTACATTATGTGCGACCGTATGTGAGGCTCAAAATCCGTAAAGATTACCAGCCTACCTTAACCCTCTGGCTTGCCGATGTGGAGCGGGATGGCTGGTAGTGAGGGGAACCAGGGAGTTCAACCTACGTATGTGGGGGAGGGAGCTTTCCATCTCGCACTCTGGCCGCGGGGTCGTCGGTGCCCGACTGCAACACACACCGTTTGGTGTGTGGGGTGATCGGGCTCCGGCGGGGCCGCGGCCAGAGTCGCGACTAAGGAACGGTGTACCGGGGGGAGGGATGGTCACCGGGGCTATCGGGGTGAGGGACACATGTGGGGCAACCCATATATGTGTCTCCACTAGACAGTCGTTAGGGCAGGAGGGATACAGTTGCGTGTCTCCTGTCCTTGACGAGGGGCAGTCTGGCGGTTTGCGCGCTGCCGGACATTGCACGCCTCTTGTCCTGTCTGTGAGGGCGAGACTCGGATGTTCCTGAGCCTCCCCCCTAACCCGAGAGGGGACCTGCCCCGTCTGGGCGGGTCTTTCAGGGGGCGGATAGTGGTGCATGGCTTCGGCCGATCCCACTACCGTCCTCTTTTGAGAGGGACATCGGCAGGTTTTAGTGGGTAGGCCCCGGCCGTCTGCCGGGGAGAGCCCCACATCACCCGTGGACCACGCGCTGTGGGAAGCGGGTATGCAATTTCATGCATTTCCTTCCGTCAAAAAAAAAAAAAAAAAAAAAAAAAAAAAAAAAAAAAAAAGGTTAGGTTAGGTTAGGTTAGGTTAGGTTAGGTTAGGTTAGGTTGCCTCGGCGGGGCCGCGGCCAGAGTCGCGACTAAGGAACGGTGTACCGGGGGGAGGGATGGTCACCGGGGCTATCGGGGAGTGAGACACGAGTGGGGCAACCCATATGGTGTCTCCACTAGACAGTCGTTAGGGCAGGAGGGATACAGTTGCGTGTCTCCTGTCCTTGACGAGGGGCAGTCTGGCGGTTTGCGCGCTGCTGGACATTGCACGCCCTTTGTCCTGTCTGTGGGGGTGAGACTTAGATGTTCCTGAGCCTCCCCCCTAACCCGAGAGGGGACCTGCCCCGTCTGGGCGGGTCTTTCTGAGGGGCGGATAGTGGTGCATGGCTTCGGCCGATCCCATTACCGTCCTCTTTTGTGAGGGACAATCGGCAGGTTTTAGTGGGTAGGCCCTGGCCGTCTGCCAGGGAGAGCCCCCACATCACCCGTGGACCACGCGCTGTGGGAAGCGGGTATGCAATTTCATGCATTTCCTTCCGTCAAAAAAAAAAAAAAAAAAAAAAAAAAAAAAAAAGGTTAGGTTAGGTTAGGTTAGGTTAGGTTAGGTTAGGTTGGGGTGCGATGTCTGGCAACCTCCTCGTGGTGCACCCCGGGCAACGTGGCCGCTCAAAGTGTCTTTCGATACTTTGAGCCGCCACGGCTGATGTCAGACGACTGGGGCTCGGCGGGCGTCCTGGATAGTCCGGGTAGCGGCCGCCGAGGGGGGGGAAGTGAGGGGTGATCCCTTAGGGGGTCAGGAGTGAGGGGGGGACGTCCTGCGTCGTGGCTTAGGGGGGTGGTAAGGCTCTTCTAAGGGCCGCGAAACGGGGTGTCGTAGAACAAGTGGGCGGCGTGTGATCTCGGTCACCGTCGGTCACGACCGTAACCCGGTACGTAGTGCCGGGCCGGGGGCCGCCACCCGCGGGTGGGGGCTGCGAGGAAGAAAACCTCTCTAAAAAATTACCCAGTGGGGAGAAGAGGAGTGGAGTAGGAGGAGTGGGCAACCTCGCCCGTAAGAGGTAAAAACCATGGGAAATGTCTGATAGGAAAAATAGACTACCACCGGGCGGTACCGGACACCAAGCCGGAGAGTCCGCCTCAGCGGGTATGAGACGCGATTTATCGCCTCCCTTACCCGCTGGCTCCCCACACTCGGTGGAGGGGGACTACAGACTTCAGGAGACGCTGCCTCCGAAATATAACAGCGCGAGAGACGAAGAGGGTCTGGGGCCATCAACTGGCCGGAAGAAAAGGCTGAGGGAGAAGGACGACACTGGCGATCGAAAGATCTCGCCGGATGCCAAAGTGCCAACGGCACGAAGAGGACGGTGGAAGCATCCGACGAAATCTCGTCGCTCAAAAGTCGAGAGAGAGGAAGACGAGCTGGTCGAAGATCAGCCAAGCAGCGAAGAGGAAGAAGAGATACGTTTGAGTGAGAGAGGAAGGGAGGAGAGTCGCTCAAGCGAGAGAAGCGGAAGCCTGCTCCCGGAAATTGTGAGAGCTAAGAAGGGAAAGAAAGGGGAGACCTCTGACCATTCCTCGGGTGAAGAGGATATGGAGTTGGAGGAGGGGAAGGAAGAGAGAGACGAGAAAAGAGAGGAGGAAAAAGACTTGGAAGAGAACCTGCAGAGAATCGAGAAGACCGGCGAACAGAGAGATCAACTCTGTGCCGAAATGATTGAGGTTCTGCAGGACGCTCGACGAGTCGTCAACGCCAGGAGTGACGTGCCCAAGTCCTTTAAGGAGGAACTATCTGTGGTGCTGAAGGAGTTCGAAGAGGATACCGTTGACCTCAGCAAAATGTTCGAAACCTCGTGGGTGCGGGAAATGTACGTCAAGTACCGCGCCCACAGGGCCGAGAACCAAAGGATGGAAGAGGAGATCCTGAAGCTGAGGGTCGAGCAGGAGACCAGTGACAGGACCATTGGGAGACTGAGAGGAGAGGTCGACGAACTCAAGGCGGAAGTGGCCAGGCTGAGAGACTTAGTCTGGACTGTCCAGAATCGCCCGCCACTTACGTCAGGAGGACGCGCCGCCAAAATTATGAAGAGAAGGACCGCTACGGAGGATGAGCCGCCGGCGGAGAATGAGGAACAAAAGAAGAGGGAGAAGCCTGCTCAGGAAAAAGGATGGACAGAGGTAGTTAAGAAGGGCAGACAGAAAAAGAAGAAGAAAGAGGCAGGTGTGCCTAAAAAAGAGAGCAACCCCAAAGAGAGGAAGGAAGGCGGAACCGAACAGAGGAAGAAGCCAGAAAAGAAAGGAAAAGAAAGAAGGAAGAGGAAAAAGAGGAAGAGACTGCCCAAGACCGCGGCGGTCAAAATCGAGATTACCCGAGAGGCGGAGGAGAAAGGACTGACGTACGCCGAAGTCTTCCGCCGGGCGAAGAACGGAATCAGCCTACAAGATCTTGGGCTGGGGAAGGGACTCACCAATAAAATTGCCGCCACGGGGGCGAGGATGTTGGAGGTTCCTGGAGAGGAGGAGGAACGAGCTCGCAAGGCCGACCAACTGGCCGAACGGCTGAAAGAGGTTCTCGGAGAGGAGGTGAGGGTGACGCGGCCTGTAATCCGTACGGATGTACGGATTACAGAGATTGATGAGACCGTCACCGAAGAGGAGATGAGGAGGGAAATAGCGGAGGCTACCGGCTGCTCTCTTGAGCAAATTAGAGTGGGCCGAATCAAGGCGGGATACGGAGGTATGGGGGTTGCCCTCCTGCAGATCCCGGCGGCAGCTGCTAGAGCCCTGTGTAAAAAGGGCAGAGTGGAGATGGGCTGGGGCTGTGCGAAGGTGAGGGAGCTGCCACCGCTCCCACTGCGTTGTTATCGATGCATGGGAGTGGGGCATATGAGAGCGCAATGCACAGCCAAAGACGATCGCACCAGCCTGTGCTATAGATGTGGAAAGGAGGGGCACAGGGCTGCAACATGCGGAAAGGTGCCGCAGT